>JAUIRK010000761.1:0-352500 GCA_030549495.1 Nectonema munidae
TGGGATGAGCATATCAGACATCTCTCGAACAGAATCAGCCATATTATTAGGTTACTCTACCTCTTCAAGTTTTTTCCTGAATATATAAAATTAGAAATGTACAGAGCACTCATATTGCCACACTTAACTTACAGCATAATAAATTGGGGTTATTCCAATCTATCAAGTCTGTTAGTATTGCAAAAAAGGGCTCTAAGATCAGTCTTCAATATCAAGTACAGAGCGCATACTTCTAGATTCTTTAAACAGAACAATCTTCTGAAAGTTGAAGACATCTATAGTAAGCAAATTTGTCTCTTTTTATGGAAAGTAATGAATGAAGTTTCACCTAATTTTATGAATGACTGGTTTGTATTCAGGTATGAATTGCAACAACATTCATTTAGATGCAAAAACAAGCTTGATTTACCATTTTATAATCATAAATCCAGTCAGAACACATTAAGTTCAGATCTATTAAATTGTGGAACACCTTTCTTTGCAGTTTCATTGACGTACACATTCCCTATTCAACTCTTAAACACAAACTAACATTACATTTCACTAATAATTATGAAACTTCATGCTCTAAACCTAACTGTTATAATTGTTTAAATTAAAACAATCCCAGTACTAAGAATACCAAGTCATTTTTTCTCTTCTTTGTCAGTTTCTTTTTTTCTCTTTTTGCTTCTATTAATTCTTTTCCTTACCTTTCATTATATATATATATATATATATAATGATTAATTTTTATTGGTTATGCTAGTTAAATATATTTAAACAAAACTTTTATTTGTTTTCTTACATTCTATATTTTAATATCATCATCATTGTTTACCTTTTTTAATGTAATATTATACACTTTGATCATAAAACATTTTTCAACTGTTATTATATTTTCTGTAATATATGTCTTTTCCTTACTTTGGAACTTGTCGACACTTTATAGCAAATCGTGTTCCAACTTTTAATTCAGCGCTCCAAAGAAATTTTCTTTTTGAATTCTTATCCTAATTTGAAGCACCTCCTATCTACCACTATCCTCTTGTGGCAATATAATCTTTTTCAAATCCCTTTTACCCTTATATAAATTCTTTAAAGTATTTCTGTTACGGCTTATTTAAGCTGTTGAAATACTTGAGCAATGTTAATGTTTCTTTCTTTGTTTAACTTGCATAATAAACTTCTTCTTCTTCTTCTTAGAAGAAATAATAGAAAAAAGAATTTAATATTACATTTGGGGATTTATTTTTTTAAATCAAAATTGTAATAAAAGAAACTTCTTTTAAGCTTAATAGATACGACAAATTTTATTAATATACATCATAGATCTTATACACAATTGTGATGATATCAGAATCATCACTTGGGCGTTTTTTTTAAATATCTTTTCGAATTACAAAAAAAAAATCTCTAATAAATTTAAAGAAATTCAAAAAAGTTAGGCTAGCCTTATTTTATTGTGACAAAAACTGGACATTTTAACAACTGCAATATTCAACCAAGTTAGGAGACGTTTAAAATTAAAAAAACGTGTATATAGAATATGATCAAATTAATTTTATGTATACTTTAAAAAACTTAGATTTTTTTGTTGAAATTACATACTCATTCAATTTTTGCGTTTAAAAGTTTTAGATCAATACTTGTTACATTCCTGATTGATTTTTCAATTTTATATAATAGTAAAACAACTACATATTTTATTATTTTGATAAAAATAGTACATTTAAAAAGACGGGATGATTAAAAATATAAGAGTAGGAATCTTATCAAACTTCAAAATTTAATTACTCTTCACCAAATTTGGATATCTTTAGAAAGAGATTTTTAACACTAATACTTCGTTATAGTTTTGTAACATCGTCTCCCCTATAAATATCTCAAATCTTACATCTAGCAAAATATGAATATAAAGTTGAACCTTGTCTCCCTAATCATTTGTATCAAATTGCACATAGCAAACTATGGAATAGAAACCATCGTAGTATACAGGTTGGAGATGACCATCAAGTAAAGACAGTTTTTATGGAGTGAATATACTTTACCTACAACTTATTAGTTGACAATCGAATTTTGTTATTTACTTACATATTTACTATAAAAATGATCCAAAAACAAATAAACTGGATATTTTTCGTCAGAGTTGGCTTTTAAAAATATTTATGTACTCGAAAACAACTACTTTTTCAACTCTAGTAAAAAATGTAACGAAGCTCTGAATGAAACCACATGTGCTCTAAGATATATACAGAGAGGTAGACAATATTTTTATTTGGAGAGTGCCGATGGGGTACTGAAGTAATATTTGTATAAGTTTAGAAAGATTCATTGTCTGAAGTAAAGTTATGTTGCTTATAAAATGAAAAAAAAAGTTTCCCTATAAATTAGATATTAAAATTTTTTTATTTCAATTTTCAAATTAAAAATCGGTATTTTTAGTTTTCTGCCGATGCTGTTTAATCAATACATCCCAAATAAAAGGTGAATTATGAAATAATCAAAATAATTCAATTTACCCTCGCATGGCCTATAAGTCCTGATAGGCACCACATAATGTTTCTCAACGTTTTCATTGATATCTTTCCAAATAATAAAAATTCAAGGCTTTGAAAATCTCAAATAGTTTGTATATAGCCATTTTATAACAAAAATCCAAAAAATAACATGTACCCTAAGTTTAACCAAAGTTTCTCCCTTTTTCCTACTATTTTCCTCTCTTATGGCTGCTACATTTTGAATTTTCGTTATTTTTCTTGAACCAAAAAAAATTAGATTTTAAAGATAATGTCCATGTATTTACCTGCCTTTTCAATAATTTTAAAATGATATTTTTGAAAAATTAAAAATTCATTTCCTCTATTGAGCTTTGTCCCTTTTAAATGAACCTACTTAATTTTATAAGGCATTCAGCTCTTTTGTGCTATCATATACTACAAGGTACTCAACTATTATAAGCAAAGGTCCAGTTAGACAAGTTCCAATGTATGCATAGGCCCAGAAATTTTTATTACATGAAATAAAGAAAATAAAACAACCATCACAGAAAAGAATAGTTTAACTAATAGTACTTTGAGAATAGTACTTTGTGTTAACTCTTAATAATAATAATAATAAGATTATAATTTCTTTAACAAATCAATGTTCATTTTAATAATAATAAATAATGATTGAAATTCTTAATAATAATGTTCGCTGGGGTCCAACTACAACACTCAAAAGGTCCGAATTCGGACCGCCAATTGAGCACCTCTGATATACTAGTTCAAAGAGAGAACATTAGTATCATGTTGCGAATATATGTGCAGATTATAACTATGTATTGATTCCTAATATGAAATATGATAACAGTAGTATAATAGCTTGCAGCAGGATAAGATAAAATATATGTAAGTATATATGCTTATTTTAAGACAGCAAGATTAGAAGTGCTTTGATGCTTCCGATCTTTGCCAAGCTCCTAATATATTTATGAATAAATAGATATTAGGGTCAATTCACAAATAGTCACCATATGTTAAAATCGACTGCTGGCGAGGAGTACAATGAAACCAGAAGTGATTGGCAAGCCTATGTGTTTGCAATTGTATTATTTCTCGCGCACTTATTGCAAGTGTCATTTTTTGTTTTTATTTTTTTTCTTCTATACCTAAAGTTTACTTGTTATCAATGAAAAAATTATTTCTTTCTCTACAAAAGTTGTTTGAAAGTTCTACAGAAAACCACCAACATAAGTTTCTTCATTAACTTATGTATCTTCTTCGAACAATTGTAGTGAATACAATGTTCTGAATGACATCGAATAAAAGCCCCTGACTCTACTTTGTATACGTTTGACCCTCCAGCAATTGGAAGTGTGTTAGCTGTTCCAGAAGGTCCCAAAAATGCTGAAAATTTAACACAAATCCTTTAACTCTTTGGAATTTATTTTTACCTGTTGAATTCATCCATCAAAATTTTGTTTTTAACGAAAAAAACATAGAACATGAAGAAAGCTAAAAATCTTTCGAGTGAAATTGGGTCATTTTACAATGATTTCAACGTTGAAAAAAATCTTGGTTATATTTCTATTCTTTATATGCTTGGGATCGAAGGTTATCAAAATATTCCATTGGACAACGTGAACAGCAGTCGTAGAGCTCATTTTTTGAAAGCTGTCATGGGTAAAAATGACCTCAGGCTAATTATGAGATTTTTCACAACAAAGAAACACTAATGTCCACAAGATAATAGCATTGCGATCATTGAATGATCATTTCGACAATGTTTTTCAAAAGTAATTTTAATTTTAATAGTTGTATCAAAATGAATAAATTTTTTTAATTATTTGACGCAGAACGATTTTGTAACTGTCGATGGCCAACTAGTTAAATTAGAGTGGCCTGTCCAATAAAAATATATGAACGTAGTAAGCCTGGGAAATGGGGCACAAAAGTATGTCACATCAATGATTGCAGACCTTTTATTATTTAGCGCCCGAAATATATATCAGTAAACCAGTGGATAAAAATGATTTTAGTGGAACTGAAATAGTGAAAAGGTTAGTAGGGAAAGTTGATTTGCCACAAAGTATAGATAAATAAATTTGTATAGATACATTTTTTATGGACGATGAAACATGAATTATTCTATTTTCGGTACTTTGAATTATAATACAGAAAAAAGGAGCTTCTAGGGAGGGCCAGAAAAAGGTAACCAAATGTTTAAACGATATACTCATATAGAAACTCTATACTCTGGCCTATGATTATTTGGTCCAATAACAGAGCCCCCTAAATACTTTTTCTCCCCCAAATTCCTTCTGAATTTTTAGAAATTTTGATATGTATGCAGTTGTTTGGCGGCCTCAATCTCTGTTAGTATATTCCTGCTAACAAAAAGAAATGTGTCGAATATTCTTTCCTCTAACTAACATTTTGCTCAGTTGACGACTCTCTAAGAACTGATATGCCAATACAACTAAGAAACGTCTGTATGCTAGTTTGCAATCATGTCTGCTTTCAAATTGATAAAAATTTTGATGATGATGAAAATAACAACATTCGCTTTTAATGCATTACAAAAATTCCGAAATTTTGCCAAATTTGGAATGTTTCTATGATTATTTTCTTTTCAATAATTTCGCTAAAAATGATGTTATCGCTTTTTATTGTTTTTTTGAAACTTTTTTAAGTCAATTATTTTATTTGTTCTTACCCTGTGGGCAAAATTTTATCCTTTATCATGGATGTTTTTAGTGCTTTATCTTGACTGTTTCTATTCACGTGATGAAAAATGATGAAACTCATTTCAAACGATAAGATTAATTGTAGCAAAACTATTGGCTGTGTAATAGAGGTAGGAGTTTTGGAAATAAACAGTGAGTTTGAAGTATCTCTTCTTTCTTGATTATATAATTTTTTAATTTTTGAAAAACAAACATTTGGGGGCATTTTGACCTATTTGCAGATTGTGGGCATTTTTACCTGCAACCTAGAAATGTAATACGTATACAAGTTGACCATCAATTTGGGAGATCACTACTTTAGCGAAGTTTTAACAAATAATAATGTTCGAATTTTGAAAACATGTAAAACCTACGAATTTCACATATTAAAATTTGGATGACACTTGTTTTTTGCGTTTGTATTTCAAAAAATTTATTGTTTGCTTTTCAAATTCTATTGTCAGGTTTGAATAGTAAAGTTAGTATAAATTAGGTCTGTTGTATAGAAAAAACATACAGCAATGAGGAAGTCTCAATGAATTGTACAGCGGTTATGTTTGTTTATGTCGCAATATATCTATCTAAAAAGTTTCAGAATCAAATTTGATCGCGAAGTAAAAGTTTGAAATGCCCACACATAGAAAAGCATTGAAAGTTGCTTCAAGTATGAAAGGTCAAAGTAAAATAGACCAAGTTTTCAGAAATAAATTGTTGGCAAACGATGAACAGAACGTTTGCTGTCCAACAAAATTCAAAGCTACAATCGAAAAAAATACGGTGAGTTCACTAGTGACTTAAAGAAAGAGTGGTTTGAAGGAAGACCTTGGCTAGAATTTTGTCACGTTAAAAAAGCAGCATTTTGTTTTACATGCAGTATTTTTCAATGAGCGACAAAGAGAAAGATGAAGCTTTTACTAAGAATGGGTTCAGAAATTGGAAGAGCGCTTTAGACAAGGAAAAGGGCTAAACACAAAAAGTCGTTAAATCTCACATTTTCAATGTGGACTGAATGGAAAAAAAGGTATGAGTCTAATAAAGAAGTATCCACTTTAATTAATGATACCCAACTATTTTTTGAAAATTTTTTACAGAACTGATTTTAAGGCATACATTACTAATTCAATATCCACTTCGAGATATTTTTTAACCGTATTATCCAAAATCCAGTACAGAAATAAAAAAGCATAGTCGATTTGGTATAAAACAGATATTTTATTTTTTTGAAAATATTATTGAAGACAGTAAACCGCAAATCTGATTGAAGCTTTCAGATATTTTAAAACCATAAACGTCAAACCTGAGTGCAAAAATGAAACCAGCATCTTCCATTTGGCATAAAAACAGATATTTTATTTAAATTTCAAATATATTTCTGTGACGTAAATCGAACATTTGATTGACACTTTCAGACATTTAAAACCTCTAAATGCAAAAAAATGATTTCAGAAATAAAAATAATCATGGTCGAATGGTATAAAAACACATATTTCATGTAAAATTAGAGAGATTATTTTGGGATATAGTTTTCAGACATAAACCACAAATTTGATTGACACTATCAGTAAAACCTCTAAATGCGAAACTGTGTTCAGAAATGAAATCATCATGATATATTTGCTATAAAAACATATATTTCATGTAAAATTTGAATCAATATTTTTGGAAACAAATTTTAGAACTAAACGCAAATTTGATTGAAACTTATAGGTATTTTCAAATCCAAACTGCAAAAATTGAGTCCATAAATGAAACTAGCATGGTTGATTTGGTATAAAAATATATATTTTATATAAAATTTGAGATATATTTGAAAACAGTTTTCAACTCTTTTTATCGCTGGTGCTGCGAAAATGTAACAAAAATCGTACACTTTCCAAATATATAAATGTAACGTCGAAGTAATCACATGTATAAACACTATATACGCTCATGATGAAAAAGAGAAAGTTGATTTGCTAAATAGGACAAAAATTGTTCAAAAATGATATAAAAAAATATCGGACCACAAATTAGCAGATGTAAACAGTAACGACAATTTAATCCTAGAGTGAAATAAAGATTTTCAGAATCAAATTGAGCATGTTGGATTCATTGTGTATGATTAAAATATTGAGAAAAAATGTTTGGAGCTAAATTTTGACAAGTGAATAATTTGAGTGAATTAATCACTAAATTTATTAAATAAATTAAGACAATATTTAAAAAAAATCTTGGAAGAATTAGGAAAAAAGATGGTGTCGGGAGCAAAAAGTACCTTATCCTTGCTTTGGATAAGCATGGAAGGTTTTTCAATACACAATTTCTAAATAAAAATATTAAAAACATGAAAAAATATAAATCACTTTATTTGAACGAAGATTAAGGAATCAAAACAAGCCAAGTTTTTGAAATGATTAAAATAAAATAAACATATTGCATGGAATATGTCGATGCTTCATCGTAGCCAACGTCCCATTCTAAATAAAAAGTCGATATACATATGAAAATTATTTGAGAGTAAACAAGACGACACATTATAAATAATGAAACCAGCTTTTACAATTCAGATGTACACCTTCTGTTATTTATTGACCGTGTCACTTGTTTTTAGGGCGAAATAGAACTTTAAAAGTTCCAACAAAGAACACTGCCTCATAAAGTTTGTTTATTGATTGGATCACGATGAAAGTGTAATTCAATTACTTTTATTCATGTAAAGCAGGCATTATAAGAGTGATTATACAACTCGGCTCTTTAGGAAATCGCTTTAGACTTGAGGGCAATCAAAAGAAAAGACTTTTTAGTCAAAAAACACAATGATTTTCTTGTTCTCGTATACTATGATTTCTGTTAGTTTTAATGGTTTTTTAAGATTTTGTGTTCTTAGACTTAAATAATTTTATGAAAAGTGATTAAACTATCGTTTTTTGTATACTTGATTCCTTACATAATGTAAAAAATACAAGCGTTACCAACTTCAACGTTGGCTTTTGCTGCTTATAAAAAGTTGAAAATATCAAATAAAGTGCCGATAAACTATCTCATTTTTTATGCCTCCTATTATTTTGAAATTATTCTGAGAACAGACGGTTTCGTTCTAATAGTGAAAATAGCTTTATTAGTTTATTTTGTCTCCTCTCTCTTTTATGTTAATTATGTAGAAAATTTTTCAGCACTGATGTACCGCTTATGTCAAACTATGAACAAATTGATGAAACCAGAGGCTTCCGTGCTGAGTCCATGATCCCAACCAACCCTCCATGCCACCCATAGAGTATGCTATAATGGATACGTCAAATTAGTTTTCAAAAAACTTAAGTTATGCTGTAAAAATTTTTTTTCTTAAAAGTTATTATTAAAGGCAAATTATTGCAAAAGGTTAAAAGTTGTTATTTTACTTTTTGTAGAACGTCCAAGTAATAGTATCTGAATTTATCGTTTGATTTTCTGTGTGTATCATTTAACTATTTTATTTTGCTTCATAAAAAAATAAAAAAATTTGAAAATATTTATAATTAACCACGGGACCGGCTAGTTTTTTTTGTTTAGGCTACGCTCGAAACATAGGATTCTTGGTAGTGTGTATTTTGAGTTGCTAATAGTGTTAGTTTATTTTTTATTTATTTGAAAATTTGAAAATATTTATAAGTGTGAAACAAAGTTGCGGTTTATTTCTAAAATGTCTTCGAGAACATTCATTAAAATTTTACATGAAATATATACATTTTCATATCAAATTAAAAATGCCAATTTCATTTATAGATTGAAAACAATTTAATTCTGTGAGAATTTTCAGCAACACCTTCATGAGGTCATCAAGATTAATGTTCGTTGTATAATTCCTCAAATATGATAAAATTATAAGATTTCGCTTTCGTTCATGGAGCATTGATGATCTTTGTTCAGACAAAATACGCTTCAAAAAAGAAACAAACAACTAAGATAAACTCATATCAGATCGTCTGCCTTAATTCTTCTGCAAAGCAAAAGGGAACAATGGTCTTAAATGGGTATAAAAATGAATCAAATTTTGGTCAAAGTATCCCAAATCAGTATCAAACAATAGATTTTTAAATGATATATATGTATATGTATATATAAATTTATATATAAAATTTTTCGCATAAACTTCTTCAAACTTGTTTTCAAATGATTGCGATGAAGTGGCATTTTCATCTAGAGATGGTCTTTAGATGTGGTTATCGTTTTTTCCACTCACTAATTGTCTGATATTCATTTTTTTTGTGAACTTTAATTTTGATTGACCTTTGGAAAATCAAGCCTTTTTAATACTTTTGTTATAACTAGGCATTTTTTCTTTATATAGGGTTGCAAACTCTATAAAATTTAAATAAAGGTCTATATGTATGTATATTTATTTTAACAATTTATGCATAATTCAATTATCACAAAATCAAAAATTTAATATCATAATTGCAGATTTTATTTTTGTTAAGGACAGCGCCCCTATCTTCGTCTACTCAAATATTATACTTTCCCGAAAAATGGCGTCCAAATTTGAAAATTTTGAATTTTTGATCAACCAAAAAACATACAGAATAAAATATTTTCCGAGATTTTAGATACGAAATCGATAGTTTTTAATGCTCTTTTGAATGAGCCATCTCCAGTTTTTACACGCTTTGTACTTCTCGTGATATTTTAGGTCAAAATTTCAACATAGGAATTTACCTATATACCCAAAATTTTGCCAGTACTGTATATTTGAAAAAAAAATTTTTTGCGTATGCTAAATATTATATATATCAGCTTAGTTTTTTGCGCTAATTCCAAAAATGTCTTTGTTTTAAGTGTAAATAACAAAAACATAGTCACGTAAATATATAAATTTACATTCCTGAATCACAATTTTTGACGATGCCATAACTCAAATATATATATTATATAATCCATAACTATTATATAAATATATTATTGAATTTTAAAATTTTAAAAACGTCTAAATTTTAAATTTTAAAATAATATTCAAATAATTTAAAATTTTAAAAACGTAAAAAAATTTAAAAATTGGAAAAATTCTAATTTAATTTAGAATTATATTATTTAGAAAATTACATGGGAAATTGAGAAGGATTTAATATGCGGCTTCAAATATGTTCAGATAAATTGTATATTTTCAAATATAGAACCTCATTCAAGATAAATTGCAAAATTATCTACATACTAGCCGGTCCCGTGGTCGTTTCTCGCTTCGCTCGAAACATAGGATTCTTGGTAGTGTGTATATTGAGTTGCTAATTCAAATTCGCTTCGCTCGAAACGACCACAGGACCGGCTAGTTTTTTTTGTTTAGGCTACGCTTGAAAAATAGGATTCTTGGTAGTTGTAATTTGATTGATTTTAATTAAAAAAATATCAGTACTATTGAATTAACGATTCTTATTTTTGACAGATTTTGATTGATTTTCAAACGAAATCAACACGATAAAAAGGATAGTTATTTAATTTGAAAATCAATTAAAATAAGCCACGGAGCTGCGGTAAACTGCATACACTAAACATGGGGGTTTTATTTCTGCATTTTACGTGTGTATTTCTGAAAATGTGATTTTTTGTTTATTATTCCGCGCTTGCCTACATGTATGTGTATGTATAAATGAATTTTAAATTACTTTATCTGGAATACAGGTCCCCCCATAAAGGTATTAACCGCTCAAAGGCGGGGGTATCATGTGAGCCAGAAATCTCACTCATTGTTGCCTGTTTGGCTACGACTACTATTTAGTTATCTAATTACTGTGTTTTTCGATTCTTACATATGTTTTTGACTGTTTTCTACTCTTTTTAAAGATTTTTCTAATTGTCTATTGGGCTGATTTTTAACAGCGATTTTGTATTATGTGTATTTTCAAGTATTTTTACCTACAACTTTAAGGTTCTACTTTGTATTGCCCCATCCACCTATGATATATTTATTTATGTAGAATTCATTTTTTTAGTATTTTTAGTTTTGTTAAAAATATTTGTGTAGTATTGATTTTTTTAGTTTTTTTCTCATTTCAATGAAAAATTTGTGGGTAAACTATATTTTTTGTATATAAATTATTGTTGTGATATCCTTGTTGATGTGTTTGATAAACCTGAAATTTAATGGCCTGAAAAGATCTTGCTCTTGAAAGGGCAACATAAAGTTGTCCATGACTGAAACATGGTTTTCTTAAAAAAATACCAACTTTTTCAAAAGTTTGTCCCTGACTTTTATTGATAGTGAGTGCATACGACAATCTGAGAGGAAACTGAATACGCTTAATTTGAAAGGGTAGATTTGTATCGTTAGGAGACAGTGAAATTCTAGTAATGAGAACATACTTTCCACAGTTAACACCAGTAAGAATTTGACATTCAATTGTATTATCCAATAATTTAGTTATTCTAAGACGTGTTCCATTACAGAGACCATCCTTAAGACTAAGATTTCGAAGAAGCATTAAGATACATCCTACTTTTAAAATGAGTTTTTATTGTGGCATACCAGATGGTGTTAAGGAATTGAGAAATTCCATTGGATAAAGATCAATTTTTTCTTGATTATCTGTA
The DNA here is from genome assembly GCA_030549495.1 of Nectonema munidae. Classification (NCBI taxonomy): domain Eukaryota; kingdom Metazoa; phylum Nematomorpha; class Nectonematoida; family Nectonematidae; genus Nectonema; species Nectonema munidae. The sequence goes on from JAUIRK010000761.1 coordinate 11,726, forward strand.
ACAACAGAGTCAGCACTGTAATATGTTTTTGATTGCCCCGTAATTTGATGTAGTACTTGGTTGTTAATTTCTAAAGAGTCTTCATTGGTAGGAGTTAAAATGACTTTGTCTGAAACGTTAATACCATCATCATTAAAAACAGAAGCAATGATGTTATCACTTTTAGTTAATACACATTGATTTGGTATCTCAATACAATCTTTGAAAGGATCGTTATAGTTAACAGGTAATTGTCCATTTCCCCGAGAAAGAAGAAATTCTGAAAAGAGGTGGTCTTGTTGAACCGCCCTCATATTGGTGTGGAGATGAAAGACTTTAACTAATGGCCATATATATGAACTTTTCAAGCATGTTTCAATGATTTGAGCGGGGTTTCCTCTTTTTACAACTGGTAATGTTGTGTTGCAGATATCTCTAAGCATTTTATCAATGGCTTCAAGGGCGTATTTAGGAATCATGCTTGCTTCGTCAAAAATTATAATACCTTGTTTACGGATAAATTCTGCATGTTTACTGTTTGGTTTAATATTACATGTTGAATTATCTAAAACAGGAACAGGTAACTTAAAAACGGAATGAACAGTTCCGCCTTTTTCCAATAAAGTGGCAGCAATTCCTGTCCAAGCACAAGTAAAAACATTCAAATTACGACCAATTATTTCTTTAATAATGTAGTTATATGTGAAAGTCTTACCGGTGCCACCTGGACCATCAATAAAGAAAACTTTAGCTGAAGATTTGTCATTTTTTTCTAATGAACCAATTACTGAATCAGCAACAGAAATCTGTTCAGGGTTAAGCATATTTCTGAAATTAGAAGCTTCTTCTCTAGCTTGTTAGATATTGGGTGGATCTTCAATTAATGTTTCTTTCAATTCTGGAAGTCCAAAATCAATAAGTGTTTTACCAAATTGTTCGAGAATACTTTGAATTTCTGCAAGTGCAGATTGTTCAGCTTTAAAATCCGACTCATACTGGAGATAATCCTCTATCATATCGTAACGAAAGGTTTACCACAAATGAGAAGGATTACTTGGCTCACCATGAATTAAAATAAAAGAAAATGAAGTTCTTATTTGTGAAGGAGATGCCGTTTCAACTAATTCTGTGATTGTGCGAACCCACAAACTGTTATCTATATTCTCTATCCTATGATAATCCTCTATCATATCGTAACAAAAGGTTTGCCACAAATGAGAAGGATTACTTGGCTCACCATGAATTAAAATAAAAGAAAATGAAGTTGTTATTTGTGAAGGAGATGCCGTTTCAACTAATTCTGTGATTGTGCGAACCCACAAACTGTCATCTATATTCTATATTATAATAAGCAAGTGTGTGTCTGTGTCTGTCGCTGGAAGCATTCTGATTGGTTGAATTTATTTATATGTATGTTTTATGTGTATTTTTATATGGTGTGATGAGTTTGTATGTGTGTTTGTCGCTTGAAGCATTCTGATTGGTTGAAATTATTATATGTGTGATGAGTTTATATATCTGTAGTGTGAGTGTCGCTTGAAGCATTCTGATTGGTTGAAATATCTTTTGTATGTATTTTTATATGGTGTAATAGAAAAATACACAGAAAAGATACAAATATTCTAAAAACTCATCACCATACCATATAACACTATTAGCAACTCAAAATACACACTACCAAGAATCCTATTGTTCGAGCGCAGCCTAAACAAAAAAAACTAGCCGGTCCCGTGGTCGTTTCTAGCGAAGCGAATTTGAATTAGCAACTCAATATACACACTACCCAGAATCCTATGTTTCGAGCGAAGCGAGAAACGACCACGGGACCGGCTAGTTTTTTTTTGTTTAGGCTACGCTCGAAACATAGGATTCTTGGTAGTGTGTATTTTGATTTGCTAATAGTGTTATATGGTGTGGTGGTCAGTTTTTAGAATAATTGTATCTTTTCTGTGTATTTTTCTATTACACCATATAAAAATACATATAAAACATATTTCAACCAATCAGAATGATTCAAGCAACTCAAAATACACATTACCCAGAATCCTATGTTTCGAGCGAAGCGAGAAACGACCACGGGACCGGCTAGTCTATCTATCTATCTATATTATAATAAGCTAGCGTCTGTCTGTGTGTGTGTCTGTCTGTCGCTGGAAGCATTCTCATTGGTTGAAATTATTTATATATGTTTTGTGTGTATTTTTATATAGTGTGATGAGTTTATATGTGTGTGTGTCGCATGAAGTATTCTGATTGGTTGAAATTATTATGTTTTATGTGTATTTTTATATGTGTGATGAGTTCATATAACTAGTGTGAGTGTCGCTTAAATCATTCTGATTGGTCGAAATATCTTTTGTATATTTTGTATGTATTTTTATATGGTGTAATAGAAAAATACACAGAAAAGATACAACTATGCTAAAAAATCACCGCCACACCATATAACACTATTAGCAACTCAAAATACACATTACCCAGAATCCTATGTTTCGAGCGAAGCGAGAAACGACCACGGCACCGGCTGAGATATTCCATTTATAGACGAAAATATTTAACGTTACGGATATATGAAAAAGTTACAATTTCGTACAACCGTGGCTTTGCACAGTATAATATATCCTATTTTTAACTTATTATTTTCAAGCGATTTGGAGGACGTGTGTTTTTTTCGAAAATTTCATATTTATCCCATAGCTAAATATAATTTAATAGGTCATTCTAACATAACTTTTGAAGCTGATTCCAACAGTGCAATGATTTTTCCATATCTAATATCGTTCGCGATCCACCGGTACCTGTAAACGGCGAAAAAATTAAAACTTACCAAATTTTTCATATAATAGGTCTTTTCTGACTTAATAAAGTACGATTTATCGGAATCCGTTTATAGAATTGTCATATCTAGTGTGTTTTGAAACACGAGTTTGACAAATCCCAAAAAATCTTTTTTTCATTTTTAAAATTAACTTTTTAAAGCGGATTCTAGATCTATTTAATGCGTAGATTACGAATCTGTAATAAGATTTTGAATATCTCTTATAATTACCAAGTTATAAAAGATTTAACTTTTGTACTAAAAAACCTTTGGCTCTTAAAATCCAAATAATAAGCCGAATCAATTGTTAATTGCCATCATTCAAAAGATCTCGTGGAGACGAACATTTTGATACTCACTATTATGGATTTGGACTTGTAATTCAAAAGTTATAGCCGATCTTAATTATAAAATTACTAGCCGGTCCCGTGGTCGTTTCTCGCTGCGCTGGAAACATAGGATTCTTGGCAGTGTGTATATTGAGTTGCTAATTTAAATTCGCTTCGCTCGAAACGACCACGGGACCGGCTAGTTTTTTTTGTTTAGGCTGCGCTCGAACAATGGGATTCTGGGTAATGTGTATTTTGAGTTGCTAATAGTGTTATATGGCATGGTGGTCAGTTTTTAGCATAGTTGTATCTTTTCTGTGTATTTTTCTATTACACCATATAAAATACATACAAAAGGTATTTCAACCAATCAGAATGCTTCAAACACATATATACACAAAACATATATAAATAATTTCAACCAATCAAAATGCTTCAAGTGACAAACACACATACAAACTCATCACACCATATAAAAACACACACAAAACATATATAAATAATTTCAACCAATCAAAATGCTTCCAGCGACAGACAGACAGACGCTAGCTTATTATAATATAGATATTTCGTATATCTCCTTAAGAATGACTTTCAAAGATTTCGTATATACTTCTAATACTATTCGTATATACTATCGTTAAAATACTATTCGTGTATATCTTTGTTAATAGCTTAGAATGACTTTCAAAGGCTTTCTATAGGCTTCCTATATACTTCTAATACCATTCGTATATACTTCTAATACAATTTTTGGGTACGTAATTGATTGGTATAATATATATTCGTAACTATCGTTAAAATACCATTCGTATATCTTTGTTAATAGCTTAGAATGACTTTCAAAGGCTTTCTATAGGCTTCCTATATACTTCTAATACCATTCGTATATAAATTCTAATACAATTTTTGTGTACGTTATTGATTATTCCCCTGAGAACTAAAAAAATATCAAAATGGTAATAAATTTTTTTTTGACATAGACCGACAGGAAATGTCTTATACTTCAATTTCCTGACTATATTTGGACTATAAATGCCCAAACATGTTCAGAATCACGATCGCCTTTTCAAATGGCTATAACTCAGAAAGTAAATGTAAAAGTTTTAATTTTATCTGATGGTTAAGGTTAGCCTTCTTTACCCTCGGCACTTCGGTCCTGATTAGGTCAGCGGTTTGCGAGTAATATCCCAAAAACACCGGAAAGTTCGTTATTGATTCGGGAAAATTTGTGGTTATTATCCTGATTAAGGTATATTCACTAACCCTAAAATTAATTTCATTTTTGTAATTCATTATTAATTTTTACTTTTAAACTGAACTTTAAAAAGGCGAGTAAATTGCTCATACATATTTACTTGAACATTCACACAAATTTATAAAGACATCTTCATTATAACACTGTAAATATATATACTATATGTGTCATGAACCTAAAGTTAATATCATTCATACCAATTTATCAAGACATCTTCATTATACATACTATGTATGTGTTTAACCTAAAGCAATCTCTTTACGATCAGCACCAATAATCCCTCTCAACACTCAGCAAGCAAGACACTCCACGCTTTCATTTTACATCATAGAATATATCTGAAGAAGGTGATAGTGACCGAAATATTATTGCCGGTATTTTGTTAAATAAAAGATTTACTCAACCTTTTCAATTTATTTTCTTTACAACTTTTATTTATTTATGAAGACTCAGCGCCATTTTATCTACATTCACACATTTAGCTTGTTTTTTAAAAAATGTGAAATAATATTATTCCAGAAGTGGTTGTTTTAATTAATGTCAAGTTATAAAATTCCCAATACTGTGAATATAATAAAATTTAATGATGATAATTTTTTTACAACCTTAAACTATCTCTCTTCCAGATATATTCATTACAATTGTCGTCCCTTATTTTTACAGCCAGCTAATCATATGTAGTTTTAATAAAGTATATGCAACTAAATTAGTGGGGTGGTGGTCATATTTTTTTATCTTTGTTAAAACTTATACTGATTCTACTGTTATATTAATACATGTTGTATATATTGTGTCTTATTGATGTATGTATGTAAAATAAATTCTCCTTCTTCTTCTATACAAGTTTAAATATCGTATGTGCTATGCAGATTAGATGTTAGTATAATATAAAATTAGTTAGTAATATAAAATGGAAAATTAAGGCGGCAAAGTTTGTTAAATTTTGGATTGCACAAAGGCAGACTTTATCAAAAAATGAAAATTGTAATGAATGGGTTGAAGAAGAAAAGAAAACAAAGTTGAAGGGGACGTAATTGCCTTCAACTGTGCTTTCTTTTATAACAAATATTTTTTTGACAAAGTTTGCATTTGTGCAATCAAAAATTCAATAAATACTTTTAGTTGGCGTTTTAATTTGTTTTTATAATGTTATTCGTTCGCCGCTTTAAGTGCTTCATCTACTCTGTGTATGACCAAATATATTTTGGTGAATGAAAACATAGGCTAGCAGTTAACAATAAGTTATCAGTTAATAAGTTATCAGTTTCACAACCCTCACTAGTAGCTCGAAACAAGCTACTCAATTATGCGTTCCACATCGAAAAACAAGACGCTACCTTCCCTTCACTAAAAGAAACAGGCATACTTCATTGGTATGTAGTCGAATCGTGAAAAAAAGATTTATAATAAATGCTATTATTATAATAATCAAATTATCAATTATTATTTACCACAGGCGGCACATCTAAGGTATTAAACAATCTGCTTCTCAGTTCGTTTGTAAAGATAAAGCAGTTGATAAACAGCGTATTTAGAAGCCACTAGATCAAAGTGATGCGTTTTGGCGCCAATTTAGAGTTTTCGATCTCATTTTGCCGCCAGCTCAGCCTAAAATACGGTGCCTGCGTACGTGTATATAAACAAAAGTCTTGCAACTCGTCCCAAAAAAGACTGAAACGTGATGATACTTCTTTTACTTCTTTTTCTCTTTGCTAAAAAAAACTCGATTGACTTTGGAGACGTACAAACTTCTAATGAGTTGACTAAACTCTGCATGAAAGAATGGCACATAAAAATATTGTACAATGGAAAAGCAACACAATACCTGGTCTCACACAAGGACAAAAAATGGTATTCTTTTAATTATATTTTATTGCAGATTATCCACATTTTCATATGATAAGAATTTTCAGGCAAAGTTAGACTAAATTGTTGTAAATGAAAATAAAACATTCATAAACAAAAAGGAGTAGGAAAAATCAGTAACACAAATGCAGCATCTTTGTCGGCAGTCGTTATGATTCCTGGGCTCTATTTTCTGAGATTGTCCAGGGTCTTTTGTTTTGAAGTGAGGTAGATTTATTTTAGAGTTTGTAATAAATTTGAGAATATTGACCTGATTTAAACGAATCTCTTTTTGTTATAAAAATGATGCAATACTTTTCTTCCTAATATATTTTTAATACTCGTTTTGTTTGTTTACAATGGAACATCCTAATTTTTATGCCAAAACATTTATATCCAAATTTCTTAACTATCATATGATAGATTTACAAAATTTTGTACAAACATAATTATTTAATTATTGACTATTATCCCTAACATGTGCAATTATAATTTCTAACTTAATAATTTAGTAAAAGTAATGATATTTTTGCGTTTTAAGCTTTGTGATCTGCAAACTGAGTCACTACGGTCACCTAACGGCAGAGAAGCATTGCTGCTCCTTCTATTCTCCACGAAAGGACGAACACGACGAAGAGCCCTTCTTCTGCAAAAGTATTCTCAAGTGTTGTTCTGGAATCCCTTTACTTCACTTCAACAAAAACTTCTGCAACCCCAAAAGCATCACTGACAAACTCCTGATCAAGTATTTGCCTAGAAAGTGCCCTACTGAGAGTTTTCCAGGCACAGTGAATGCTAGTTGCGTTTTGAAGCAAAGTAATTTCAACTTTCAAATGAATTTTTTGCAGACAACTAGATACTCGCCTCTTCAAATTACAGGCTTTATCATGTCCACAGATTTTAAACTTTCAGGAGAGACAGTAACGATTGAAGTGCTTAAGTTTGGGTTGGACATAGCGATTACAGAAGAAGAGAGCATTTGTGTGGGCAAAACCACGATTCCTGTCAAGAAAGTGGTGATCAAGCACAAAGTAGATACTCTCTCCTTTACCAAAACGGCCATACAAGGCAAAAAGTGTCCTATACGAGCTGCTTTGAAAATTAACGCAGAGAATTTGATTGGACGCTCTGTTCGCTTTGATGTTGGCGCAGGACTCAAAAGTTGTTGTAACATTCTTAGAACGGTTTCCTAAAGAATGCTTGTTGCTATAAAAAATAGAGGCACACAAATGCTCATCTTATTTGGACATTGTCTAAGTTAAAGTTTAGTGCTTCATTTTTAGTTCAAATAAATTTGTGAATACTTTGCTGTGCTGTTGATAAATTTGGTTAACTTAATTTTAATAGTGAGCTTTACAATGTATATAAAGGGTAGAAAAATGATATTTTTTACCGAAGGTTTTCAATTCACAATAATTATCTAAATCATTGACAAGATAACTCTTTACAAAATACATTATTAACTGGGCCAATTTTCTGCTTACTTATATTGCATGAGTTAAAACATGAAAATAAATTTAATGAAACAAGAATAATTTAATCTTATAAATGTCTATCCAGTTTTATAATTTTTTATAAACAAAGAACAACAGGACAAATTAAAAATTTAAAAATTAAAAATTAGAATCTTTAGAAATAGAAAAATTAGTTTTATCCTATTCAAAAAAGTCTTAAATTATATTTTTCATATTACTAAAACAATATGAACACTTTGAAGTGAAGGAATTTTTATTTTACAATTAAACAATTATTCTTATAAATTATTTGCCTGAAAAATGCCAAAAAGTCAAAATTTTGCAACATGAAACAAAAAACTAGTGAATATGATAGAGAGTACTGTTATTAAGAACAATGTTAAGTTACAGAAAGATTGACTTGTAGTTTTATCCTGGCAGTTATAGTAAATTTTAAAAAGTTGAACTGAAAATTTTCAATCTTCTGTCGATAATTTATTAGTTGTTTTTAGCTCAATTTTTTGCGTAGATTCTAAATCTGTAATCAGAATTTGAATATCTCACATAAATACGGAGTTAATTTAAGAAGTTCATTAAAAAAATGAAAATTTTCAAAAATTCGTAAAGTAGTAAAAATTTAATTATTTAAATTGAAACTCTAATTATAAGTAAAATCGGACATTCTATTTCAGAATCTGAAATTAGATTTTGCATATCACTTATAGTTTTCGAAAATTCCATATTTAGAAAATTTTAATTAATATCTATTATACTTTTCGAGATATTCCACGACGAAAATATTTAACGTAACGGATATAGGAAAAATTACATTTTCGCATATCCGACGCTTTGCGCAGTATAAAATATCCTATTTTTAACTTATTATTTTCAAGCGATTTAGAGGACAATGGTTTTTTCGAATATTTCATATTTAACTTATAGCTAATTATAATTTGATAGGGCTAACATAACTTTTGAAGCTGATTCCAGCGGGGCAATGATTTTTCCATATCTAATATCGTTCCCGAACCACCGGTACCTGAAAACGGCGAAAAAATTAAACCATTCCAAATTTATCAAAATCACAAAATGCACTAATTTTTCCTATTGTTTTCAATTTTTTGTTTAAAATATGAATACCCTTGTTTGTGTTATATGTTAACCTTCATTTTTTACTAACAATTAAATTTTTTTATTTTTCTCATTTTCCCTAACAGATCTTGCATAATGTCAATTAATAAAGAAAAAGTTTTCGGAAGATTATCTTTAGTGAAGATTTACTTTGATTCAAAAAAATAATGTAGATCTCCCACAGTGTGTTATTTGTTTTCGCGTTCTGGGAAATGATTCATTGAAGCCTTCAAAATTACAACTTCACCTGAGGAGATGCGATCCTTTGTATGCAAGCAAGGAAAATGATTTCTTCAAGAGGAAAGCTGGTGACTTAAAGAGACAAAAACTTGATGCGACTGGTAGCTTTCAAGAGAAGAGAGGGAACATAGTTGAAGCATCATACTGAGTGGCTTACTTAGTAGCCCGAAAAAAAAGCACATACAATTGCTGAAGAATTGATTCTACCTTGTGCAAAAGAAATGGTTCATTTGGTTATTGGAAAAGAAGCAGCACAGAAACTGTTTGATATACCTATTTCGAATAATACGATCCAGCGAAGAACCAGCGACATGTCGGTTGATGTGAAAGAACAAATTATTGAAGAGATAAAAACATCCTCCATTTTTGCTATACAGGTCGATGAATCCACTGATGTGTCAGTGGCATGCCAGCTCTTGGTTTACTGCCGATACCTGTTCAGAGGCACAATCAAAGGGGAATTCCTTTGTTGTAAAAATCTTGAAACGTCAGGTACGGCCACTGATGTGATTAATGCTGTATCATCGTTTTTCGACCAGCATTGAGTTGGAATAATCTTGTTGGAATCACAACTGATGGAGCTCCAACTATGCTTGGGGCGAGGTCAGGTTTCCAGGCAAAAGTAAAATCCAACGCACCAAATGCAGTTGGTGTGCACTCCTTCATTCATCGGGAGGCTCTCGCTTCTAAATCACTTCCTCCTGGGATTCTTTGAATGTTCAAAGGTATTGTCAAGGTCTTGGACTATGTTAAAATCTCTGCCCTCACCACGAGACTGTTCCAGCAACTGTGTCATGACATGGAATCCAAACATATTTCTTTGCTCTTTTATACATCGGTCAGATGGTCGTCTGTAGGAAGATTTTTGTCCCGCTTCTTTTCTCTTCGCGAAAACGTTGAAATGTTTCTTGCCTTATAGAAAAAATATGAGCTGTTGGATATATTGAAATCTGAACACTTTGAGCTCCGCCTGGCTTATCTTGTAGACGTATTTCAAATAATGAACCAGGTGAACTTAAAACTCGAAGGAAAAGTATGCTCAACAACTGTGTCTCAATACTAGCATTTTTGGCAAAATTGAAGATCTATAACAGAGGTGTCCAAGAAGTCGCCCGCGGTCGACTAGTCAACCGCCAAGCTCAAGAAAGTAGACCTCAAGTAGTTTATAAACAATTAAGGAATAAACCAGAAATTAATTGTGGGATGAATTTTTTTTCTTATGAATTTCCGTTTCTATCATATTATCTATGTGAATGTTTCATGAAGTTGCATTTTCCCAATTTTTCGCATAGTTAATAATAATCAATCATATTGATAAAGATTTCTTATTTTAGGCTAAAATTTTTCTATGCGCAACATCACACTTCCATTCCATAAATAATCCTCATATTTTTCAAGATGATGAGGAAATTAAGGACATTGTATTATCATTATATGTTGGGTATGACAACTATATGTTGCAAACCTATGTATTTATGTTACCAATTAAGAGCTTTAAGAAGCTTATATTATTTCCGGTGGTATGCTATTTATTTAACTTTGATTATCTTTTCATCATGCAGTAGAATTGGTCTGATTGATGATATAAATTTTAAAAATCAGAAGTTGAATATTATTTTCAACATATTTCTTTGCGTTTTACCACCTATAAAATTTTGCTCGTGTCTTTGTAAGTGCATTAAATTTATAAATTAGTCTTTTTTTCGGTAAAAAGTTTTTACGCTCACAATGCAAAATGTCAAATTTGTTTATTCTTTAATGATTCCTGGTCAAATCGTACGAAAACAAAACGTCTAAAAACTAAAACTTTTGAAGAAAAACGTCCAAAGGCAATACATCCTATGTCCAAAATCTCTTGAAATCTAAACAACCTAAGAGTTCTAAACAATTCAGTTTAAGCTTTTTGGTTTTAGAACTCTTTAATTCTAAGATGTTTAGATTTTAAGACATTTTGGATTTTACACGCTTTCTTTTCGGACGTTTTGGTTTTGGAAATTTTGGTTTTAGGACGTTTTCGTCTCGGACATTTTGGTTTTCGACTTTGCGACTATGAACCTTTTTATATATTTTTAGAATTCTTTTAGACATATTGTGACACTAAGACATTTAGTAGAACTGTTTTTTCGGTATATCGAAATGATTAAAAAAATGTTTACTTTTATGACTACAATTTTCAAAAAAAAATTTTTTTAAGGTTTGAAATAGGAAAATTATATTAAATTTAATCTTATGTAATAAAGCAATAATTTATAATTTAAAGGAAAAGTATTACGTAGAATTTTTTGATGTGTATTTTTTGTCAGATCTATTAAGAAAAATTTTTTTTATCTACTTATAATTTAATTTTTTTTTCGTTAATTCAGTGTCTCATTTTGCCTTACTGAACAATAGTAACAATATGCAAGTTTCTATGAAAGTTTAATATAAAAAAATTCTAATTTGTGTTTATAGCAACCTTTGAAGTCAATGTTAAAAATTCTAATTTAGTCTTTTTATATGCGCATGTGACACATTTACTATAATGAAGTATACTAAATTACTAAATCTATTTTAAATCTTTCAGTTATTCGACACAGTAACTTAAGAAAAATAACATCCTTGCTTGAATTTTTTTCTATTTGAAGGGCATGCTTGTCATATTTTTATTAAATCAAATTAAAAATAGTTAAATGTAAAAAAGTGAAATTAATGAAAAAATCTTTATAAAAAATAGTTGTCAACATAAATAATCAATTGATATTTAATTTAAAACCTAAAAAAAATTTTTGTCAAAAAATAAATACGCAACGTACCAGTGTCAAATATAAAAAATACTAGAACAATAGTAATTTCTAAATAATACTAAACTTTTATTTAATATATTTAATATAGAGGCATGTGTAGATTAGGTTTTTATAATTATAGGGGCCTGGGTAGTTTAGGTAGCGCGTCGGACATTGAACACAAAGTGTTGGGTTCAATTCGCGTACTACAAGTCTATTCATAGTTCGACATAAGCGGTCTTGGTTGAACTTCTCAATGAAACGCCCCACGATACCTATACCTTTATTCAAATTCATTCATAAAAATTTTACTGTTTTGTAAGATTTAAACTCATTTAATTTTGAATACACATAAATTTAAATTAGTAATTATAAAAAGATTAAGAAATATGAGAACAAGTTAATTAAAATCTTGGGCAATTTTGTTTATAATGTTCAACTTAATACCAATTTTTTACAAAATTAACCTTTTATAAAAGTACCTTTATTACTATCTTTTATTACCTTTTTTAGAAGTAGTTTTAACTATATTTGATTTTATCTTTGTGGCTGATAAATGAATGAGCCAGGATCATCTTTTAAAAAAAGAAAAACTTACCATTATCATAATGAATGGTAAGAGAACTACTTTTTTGTAATGAACAATGACAAGTGTTTATGTTTAATTTGTAAGGGAATAGTTGCATTGCCTAAAAAAACGAACGTGGAGAGACATTTTTTTAAAGTTCACAAAAAGTATTCTATTGATTTTCCACAAAATACAGCCTTAAGAAAATCAAAAGTTAAACAACTCAAAGCAGAATTGCTTGAACAACAAAATAGCTTTTTTAAATACAACACAAGCTCAAAATCTGCTACAATCGCTTCATTCAAAATTACTCAAACATTAATTAAACATAACAAATCTTTTAGCGATGGAGAAATAGTAAAAGAAGCTTTCATCAAAGCGGGAGATATTTTATTTGAAAACTTCAAAAATAAGTCCGAAATTATGACATGTATAAATAACTTGTCATTGTCACGAAATACTATTATGCGAAGAACAAAGGATATCAGTCAAGATCTTGAGCAAGCTCTACAAATTAATGTTGATAAGTGCGTTGTTCTCTCATTACAGTTTGACGAGTCGACTGACTATATTGGCACTGCTCAACTCTGTGTTTTCATCAGAATGGTTTTTGTTGACATGTCAGCCGTAGAAGAGTTGTTAACAATAATTCCGATGAATGAACGCACTAGAGGTGAAGATATTTTCAACTCATTCAAAGAATTTATATCACCTACAAATTTTCCAATTTCCAAACTGGTTTCAATTACAACAGATGGTGCCCCTGCAATGACTGGTTGCAATAATAGCTTTATTTTTCGTTGTAAGCGCGATGAAAAGTTTCCCAGATTTATTGATTATCATTTCATCATACATAATTAAGTCCTATGCTCAAAACTTTTAAACTTTGATCATGTCATGGACATAGCGTTCAAAACTGTCAACTACATCAGGTCAAAGAGTTTATCGCGTCGAGAGTTTCGTGCTTTGCTAAAAGAGTGTGGAGAAGAACACAATAATGAATTGCTTTTACACACAGATGTTAGATGGCTAAGCCGTGCTAAGTTTTTGACTCGTTTCAGAGAACTATTACCAAAAGTTTGCATTTTTCTTGAAACTAAAAAAATTCAATATGTTCAATTGAGTGATTCAGAATGGCGCTGCGATCTAGCTTTTTTTGCGACGTTACTGAGAAGATACGCCTACTAAATACCCAATTACAAGGCAAAGATAAATCAATAATTGAAATGGTTAGTCATGTAAATTCATTTAAAGAAAAGTTAAATATACAACTTAAACAAATGAAACGTGGCGACTTACATTTTCCGAATTTAGATAACGAAAGAGATGCTGAAAAAAGATTAAATGTGGATAGATATGTAGCTAGTCTAAGAACTCTCATGAATGAATTTGAAAAAGATTCAAAAGTTTTAATAATATTGAAAGTATCACCACTTTTCTACTAAACCCCTTCAAGGACGACGTGAGTATTGAATTTTTAGCTAAAAAAATTGGCGACTTTCTACAAATTGGCAATTTGGCTGAATTAGAAGAAGAACTTATAAATATTAAATGTGACTTAAGTCTTAAATCTTAAGTCTTAATGCATGGGTCGAAAAATTTTATAAAATATATTTTAAAGATAAATGCCCCAACATTTGGAGGGTATTTGCTAGTTTCCATTCGTTTTCCGGATCCACATATTTGTGTGAATCTGCTTTTTCTTCGATGAATAGTATAAAAACAAAATATAGATCTCAATTAACTAACGAACATTTGCAGGCATGTTTAAGAATCGCCCTGACAAATTTCGATCCAAATTTTGAAAAACTAGCACAAAATATGCAGTGCCAGGTTTCATCCTCAAAAAAATTAGTTTTTATAATTTTTAAGTTGTATATTTTGAAGTTAATAAATTTTTTTTTACTTATATAAAACAGCAAAAGTTACATTTGTTTTAAGAATATTATTTTTTATACTTTCAAGGTAGACCGCCAAAAATTTCTACAAAAAAAGTAGCCCTTATATAAAAAAAGTTTGGCCACCCCTGCTCTATAAGAACAGTGAGTTTAGGAAAATTTATGATGTTCCCGTTTTTAGTTCTATATCATTTTCAGTTATATTTTATTTTGTTACAATTTTGTTTTGCCTACTTATAATTCTATTTGTTCTGTGACAAAATAAATTACATATATAGATTTAGATTTAGTGCTTATACAAAGTTTTTTTATACCCACTATTTATAGTTTATATTTAATCATCAAGTCCTTTATTTCAGTTGAAGTGTCATATGTCATTCATTTTTTGACAGTTATGAATAATTTTTATAAAAAATAAAGAAAGAAAGAATTTATTTTTGGATACAACATACGTATATGGAGCAGAAGAAATAAGTGTTATGCAACAAATTTTTGTTAATATAAATATATATATTGCACCATATCAAAGGTCAGCGCCGCTTACGATATGAAGACAATAGTCTTGGATTAACATAAAAAATATGACAATAAAATAAAATTATTGATAATCTATATTATAGCCGGTGCCGTGGTCGTTTCTCGCTTCGCTCGAAACATAGGATTCTGGGTAATGTGTATTTTGAGTTGCTAATTTAAATTCGCTCGAAACGACCACGGGACCGGCTAGTTTTTTTTGTTTAGGATACGCTTGAAAAATAAGATTCTTGGTAGTTGTAATTTGATTGATTTTAATCAAAAAATATCAGTACTATTGAATAACGATTCTTATTTTTGACAGATTTTGATTGATTTTCAAACGAAATCAACACGATAAAAAGGATATAGTTATTTAATTTGAAAATCAATTAAAATAAGCCACGAAGCTGCGGTGAACTGCATACACTAAACATGGCGGTTTTTATTCCTGCATTTTACATGTGTATTTCTGAAAATGTGATTTTTTTGTTTATTATTCTGAGCTTACGTATATGTATATGTATGTATAAATGAATTTTAAATTAGTTTATCTGGAATACAGGTTCCCCCATAAAGGTATTAACCGCTCAAAGGCGGGTATCATGTGAGCCAGAAATCTCACACTTTTTGTTGCCTGTTTGGCTACGACTACTAATTAGTTATCTAATTACTGTGTTTTTCGATTCTTACATATGTTTTTGACTGTTTTCTACTCTTTTTAAAGATTTTTCTAATTGTCTATTGGGCTGATTTTTAACAGCGATTTTGTATTATGTGTATTTTCAAGTATTTTTACCTACAACTTTAAGGTTCTACTTTGTATTGCCCCATCCACCTATGATATATTTATTAGAATTTATTTTTTTAGTATTTTTAGTTTTGTTAAAAATATTTGTGTAGTATTGATTTTTTTAGTTTTTTTCTCATTTCAATGAAAAATTTGTGGGTAAACTATATTTTTTGTATATAAATTATTGTTGTGATATCCTTGTTTATGTGTTTGATAGACCTGAAATTTAATGGCCTGAAAAGATCTTGCTCTTGAAAGGGCAACATAAAGTTGTCCATGACTGAAACATGGTTTTCTTAAAAAAATACCAACTTTTTCAAAAGTTTGTCCCTGACTTTTATTGATAGTGAGTGCATACGACAATCTGAGAGGAAACTGAATACGCTTAATTTGAAAGGGTAGATTTGTATCGTTAGGAGACAGTGAAATTCTAGTAATGAGAACATTCTTTCCACAGTTACCACCAGTAAGAATTTGACATTCAATTGTATTATCCAATAATTTAGTTATTCTAAGACGTGTTCCATTACAGAGACCATCCTTAAGACTAAGATTTCGAAGAAGCATTACGATACATCCTACTTTTAAAATGAGTTTATGTTGTGGCATACCAGATGGTGTTAAGGAATTGAGAAATTCCATTGGATAAAGATCAATTTCTTCTTGATTATCTGTAACAACAGAGTCAGTACTGTAATATGTTTTAGATTCTCCCGAAAGTTGATGTAGTACTTGGTTGTTAATTTCTAAAGAGTCTTCATTGGTAGGAGTTAAAATGACTTTGTCTGCAACGTTAATACCATCATCATTAAAAACAGAAGCAATGATGTTATCACTTTTAGTTAATACACATTGATTTGGTATCTCAATACAATCTTTGAAAGGATCGTTATAGTTAACAGGCAATTGTCCATTTACCAGAGAAAGAAGAAATTCTGAAAAGAAGTGGTCTTGTTGAACTGCCCTCATGTTGGTGTGAAGATTAAAAACTTTAACTAATGCCCATATATATGAACTTTTCAAGCATGTTTCAATGATTTGAGCGGGGTTTCCTCTTTTTACAACTGGTAATGTTTGACGGAAGTCTCCGCCGAGAAGAATAATTTTTCCAGCAAATGGTATACTTGAGTTGCAGATATCTCTAAGCATTTTATCAATGGCTTCAAGGGCGTATTTAGGAATCATGCTTGCTTCGTCAAAAATTATAATATCTTGTTTACGGATAAATTCTGCATGTTTACTGTTTGGTTTAATATTACATGTTGAATTATCTAAAACAGGAACAGGTAACTTAAAAACGGAATGAACAGTTCTGCCTTTTTCCAATAAAGTGGCAGCAATTCCTGTCCAAGCACAAGTAAGAACATTCAAATTACGACCAATTATTTCTTTAATAATGTAGTTATATGTGAAAGTCTTACCGGTGCCACATGGACCATTAATAAAGAAAACTTAAGCTGAAGATTTGTCATTTTTTTCTAATGAACCAATTACTGAATCGGCAACCGAAATCTGTTCTGGGTTAAGCATATTTCTTAAATTAGAAGCTTCTTGTCTAGCTTGTTGAATATTGGGTGGATCTTCAATTAATGTTTCTTTCAATTCTGGAAGTCCAAAATCAATAAGTGTCTTACCAAATTGTTCGAGAATACTTTGAATTTCTGCAAGTGCAGATTGTTCAGCTTTAAAATCCGACTCATACTGGAGATAATCCTCTATCATATCGTAACGAAAGGTTTGCCACAAATGAGAAGGATTACTTGGCTCACCATGAATTAAAATAAAAGAAAATGAAGTTCTTATTTGTGAAGGAGATGCCGTTTCAACTAATTCTGTGATTGTGCGAACCCATAAACTGTCATCTACTAATAAATTACGTGCAATACATGCTTCCCTAAAAGTTGAATATAAAGTTCCATTATATGTTTTTAAATACTCATAAGATGTGGCACCAGGTACGTGCAAAAGAAGAATGCGTAGAAAGTATCGCTCACCCTCTCTAATACTGGCGTTATACATCCTACTTACTACTTTCTCAGCCCCCCTCTGTCTAATTACCCATTTTTTTCCGAAATTTTGAAGACAATAATGATAAGGAATATCGGTGTATAAGTACTGTCTGGCGTTTTCATCATTTTGATTTAGGTAGAACCAAGCAATTAACATTGTATGATTGGCCCTAGAAAGGGCGGGATTTTCTTCGCCTTCTCTAAAATAAATGCTTTGCTGATTAGGAAGATGTAATGGGAGTCTAATAATATTATGGCTTTGTGTATGCATGGGGAATGTAAATAAGCGCCAGGATGCTTCAGGAGGAGAAACATATCTGGCATCTAAATATGTTTTAATTTCATCATGATCAATGCGTTCATTAATTTCAACATGAGCTGTGTCATGGCCTTTGTAGACATATTTGTAAAGATATTTAACACTTTTGATACTAACGCAGGCCTCTAAATTTATATGCGCGCTGTATTTTTTACATAGAAAAGGGTTATGTTTCTGCTCTAAGTTGCCTTTGATTATTTCGAATAAAAGAAAGGCGTTGACCTTCAACTTTGACATAGGCATCAACCAAAAATTGTTAAAATAATTTACCTGCTAAATGCAAAGCAGAAAAATCATTTCTAAAAGCAAGTCTATAAACATAATATTCTAATTGTGTCAGTCTATTGCGGACGGGAGTTGAATGTTGTGGAAAATGATTAAGATTGGGGTCCCATCCAGCTTGGCCTCTTGGAAAAATTAGTGGGTAAATCATTGAATCAATGTTTGCAGAAATATATGGAATGTGTCTAAGAGGTTGATTATGGGGATATACAACAATTTGGTTATTAAGTGGAGGAGCACCATCATTACTGGTGAAAATAGCGGCAACTTCTTCGTGTAGAGGAGCATTATATCTTCTTCTGTCATTACCTTCACGCATTACCATTGTTATTATTGATGGTAAACCGTTCTCTTGCTTTGCAATTTCTTCTTGTTCTTTTTCAACATCGGCCATATGCCTATATGCGGCAGCATATGGCGAAACTCTGTTTAATACATTCTGAATTATTTCGATAACATCTCTTCTACATGTAAAATTGGATGGATTAGCCATTCTCATATTCAATGCAGTTGCTGGCTCAATAATATATAATTGACTGAAATTAGGTTTTTGATTTTCAACAGGATGCAGGGAACCATACCTATGATACATTTGTCCAGAAATCCTGAAACATGGAGTACAACTTCCAGGGGGTGTACGTATATTTGCTTGTAAACTTGCAAAACAAAAAGCATTATTATAGATTCTTATGTTTTTACGGAAATGTCTTGCTCTAGGAGAATCACTTAAATATAAGTCTTTTAGTTCTTGTGGAAAATCTTAAAGATTTGGTAGTGTGACTTTTTCGTTAACACAACACTTGAATGATTCTGTTGGAAATTTGATTGCACGACAATGTGGACAAAGAATGTTAAACTGACCTAAATAATGCAAATCAGGTAAAATATTTTGATTGTTTATTCTTGCGGAATTAAGGGAACTTGGATTATTTGTATTATTAAATCTGTTAATTCTTTGGCGTAATGCATCGCAATATCTACGTTCTTCAGTTTGTTGTGAAGTCTCATTTGCACGCTTTCGTTGTTGACCTAAAGTATCCTTGTACATACGTTCTTCGGTTTCTTGTAGAGTCTCATTTGCACGCTTTACTTTTTTACGCATAACATCTTCTTGTTTATGAATTTTTTTGTTGCTTCCAAAATTTTGATCGGTATTAGTTATGGAAAATATATTTGTTATAGTTTCGCTATCTCTTTTTCTTTTTTTCTGGTTATTAATAATATGATTTTTAAGGTTAGCATCATTAGTTGTAAAAAAATTTTTTGAAGACCCTTGGTCATTGTTGTTATAGAGGTGATTTGTATAAAATTTTTTAGAAGAGCCTTGCTTATTGTAGTCATAAAGATCATGGGGTGTTACATTACTATCATTGGTAAAAACATTTATGGTTTGGGTTAGATGATTTATATAGTTGATATCCCGAGAAATGTTGTTGGTAGGTTTGGAATTAGCATGAGCTTTATTCAAGTTTTTTTTGGTTGTATTAAAATCCATTGTGGGGCGATATGTTATTAGAAAATTTTAATAATGAATAGAAAAAATTGTTTGTGGTATCAATATAAAAAAAAATTGTTTGTTGTATCAATATAAAAAAAAATTGAAGCATTATGATTGGTTGAAATTATTTATATATGTTTTGTATGTATTTGTTTGAAGCATTCTGATTGGTTGTATGTTATGGGTGTATTTGTTTGAAGCATTCTTATTGGTTGAAATTTTTATACTTTATGTGTGTATTTTTTATATGGTCTGATGAGTAGCTAATGGTGATATATGGTTAGTGGTGAGTCATAATCACTTTCAGTTTTTAGCATATTTGTATCTTTTCTGTGTATTTTTCTATTACACCATATAAAAATACACAGAAAAGATATTTCAACCAATCAGAATGCTTCAAGCGACACTCAGACTACAGATATATGAACTCATCACAAATATAAAACATATAAATAATTTCAACCAATCAGAATGCTTCAAGCGACACAAACACACATACAAACTCATCACACCATATAAAAACACACACAAAACATATATAAATAATTTCAACCAATCAAAATGCTTCCAGCGACAGACAGACAGACGCTAGCTTATTATAATATAGACTAGCCGGTCCCGTGGTCGTTTCTCGCTGCGCTCGAAACATAGGATTCTGGGTAGTGTGTATATTGAGTTGCTAATTCAAATTCGGTTCGCTCGAAACGACCACGGGACCGGCTAGTTTTTTTTTGTTTAGGCTACGCTCGAAACATATGATTCTTGGTAGTGTGTATATTGAGTTGCTAATTCAAATTCGCTTCGCTCGAAACGACCACGGGACCGGCTAGTTTTTTTTTTGTTTAGGCTACGCTCGAAAGATAGGATTCTGGGTAATGTGTATTTTGAGTTGCTAATAGTGTTATATGGTATGGTGGTCAGTTTTTAGAATATTTGTATCTTTTCTGTGTATTTTTCTATTACACCATATAAAAATACACAGAAAAGATATTTCAACCAATCAGAATGCTTCAAGCGACACTCAGACTACAGATATATAAACTCATCACACATATAAAAATACACACAAAACATATAATAATTTCAACCAATCAGAATGCTTCAAACACATACACACATAGAAATTCATCACACCATATAAAAATACACACAAAACATCTATATTATAATAAGCTAGCGTGTGTGTGTCGCTGGAAGCATTTTGATTGGTTGAAATTATTTATATATGTTTTGTGTGTATTTTTATATGGTGTGATGAGTTTGTATGCGTGTATGTGCTTGAAGCATTCTGATTGGTTGAAATATTTATATGTTTAGTGTATATATGTGTTTGAAGCATTCTGATTGGTTGAAATACCTTTTGTATGTATTTTATATGGTGTAATAGAAAAATACACAGAAAAGGTACAAATATTCTAAAAACTGATCACCATACCATATAACACTATTAGCAACTCAAAATACACACTACAAGAATTCTATGTTTCGAGCGTAGCCTAAACAATAAAAAACTAGCCCGTCCCGTGGTCGTTTTGAGCGAAGCGAATTTGAATTAGCAACTCAATATACACACTACCCAGAATCCTTTCGAGCGCAGCGAGAAACACTGTTTCGAGCGAAGCGAGAAACGACCACGGGACCGGCTAGTATAATAAATTCAACCAATCAAAATGCTTCCAGCGACACACACACACACAGACGCTAGCTTATTATAATATAGATTTACTAGCCGGTCCCGTGGTAGTTTCTCGCTTCGCTCGAAACATTGGTAGTGTGTATATTGAGTTGCTAATTCAAATTCGCTTCGCTCAACGACCACGGGACCGGCTAGTTTTTTATTGTTTAGGCTACGCTCGAAACATAGAATTCTTGTAGTGTGTATTTTGAGTTGCTAATAGTTTATATGGTATGGTGATCAGTTTTTAGAATATTTGTATCTTTTCTATGTATTTTTCTATTACACCATATAAAATACATACAAAATATATTTCAACCAATCAGAATGCTTCAAGCAACCCTCAAACTACAGATATATGAACTCATCACACATATAAAAATACACACAACACATATAAATAATTTCAACCAATCAGAATGCTTCAAACACATGCATACACAAAACATATATATAAATAATTTGAACCAATCAAAATGCTTCAAACATATAGATAGACACAACGTATCTATAAATAATTTCAACCAATCAGAATGCTTCAAACACATAGATAGACAAAACGTATATAGATGTATAGTATATGCTTCCAGCGACAGACACACACACACACAGACGCTAGCTTATTATAATATAGATAAGCTAGCGTCTGTCTGTCGCTGGAAGCATTCTGATTGGTTGAAATTATTTATATATATGTTTTATGTGTGTTTTTATATGGTGCGATGAGTTTCTATGTGTGTTTGTCGCTTGAAGCATTCTGATTTGTTGAAATTATTATATGTTTTGTGTGTATTTTTATATGTGTGATGATTTCATATAACTGTAGTGTGAGTTATGTATGAAATTATTTATATGTATTTTTATATGGTGTAATAGAAAAATACACAGAAAAGATACAAATATTCTAAAAACTGACCCCCATACCATATAACACTATTAGCAACTCAAAATACACATTACCAAGAATCCTATGTTTCGACCGTAGCCCAGACAAAAAAAACTAGCCGGTGTCGTGGTCGTTACTAGCGAACCGAATTTAAATTAGCAACTCAATATACACACTACCAAGAATCCTATGTTTCGAGCGCAGCGAGAAACACTGTTTCGAGCGAAGCGAGAAAATGTTTTATGTGTATTTATATAGTGTGATTATGACTCACCACTAACCATATATCACCATTAGCTACTCATCAGACCATATAAAAAATACACACATAAAGTATAAAAATTTCAACCGATAAGAATTCTTCAAACAAATACACACATAACATTAAAAATTTCAACCAATCAGAATGCTTCAAACAAATACATACAAAACATATATAAATAATTTCAACCAATCATAATGCTTCAATTTTTTTTTATATTGATACCACAAACAATTTTTTCTATTCATTATTACAATTTTCTAATAACATATCGCCCCACAATGGATTTTAATACAACCAAAAAAAAATTGAATAAAGCTCATGCTAATTCCAAACCTACCAACAACATTTCTCGGGATATCAACTATATAAATCATCTAACCCAAACCATAAATGTTTTTACCAATGATAGTAATGTAACACCCCATGATCTTTATGACTACAATAAGCAAGGCTCTTCTAAAAATTTTTATACAAATCACCTCTATAACAACAATGACCAAGGGTCTTCAAAAAAATTTTTTACAACTGATGATGCTAACCTTAAAAATCATAATATTAATAACCAGAAAAAAAGAAAAAGAGATAGCGAAACTATAACAAATATATTTTCCATAACTAATACCGATCAAAATTTTGGAAGCAACAAAAAAATTCATAAACAAGAAGATGTTATGCGTAAAAAAGTAAAGCGTGCAAATGAGACTCTACAAGAAAGCGAAGAACGTAGGTACAAGGATACTTTAGGTCAACAGCGAAAGCGTGCAAATGAAACTGTAGAACAAACCGAAGAACGTAGGCACAATAATTCTTTACGTGAAGAACGATGGCGTGCAAATGAGACTTCACAACAAACTGAAGAACGTAGATATTGCGATGCACTACGCCAAAGAATTAACAGATTTAATAATACAAATAATCCAAGTTCCCTTAATTCCGCAAGAATAAACAATCAAAATATTTTACCTGATTTGCATTATTTAGGTCAGTTTAACATTCTTTGTCCACATTGTCGTGCAATCAAATTTCCAACAGAATCATTCAAGTGTTGTGTTAACGGAAAAGTAACACTACCAAATCTTGAAGATTTTTCACAAGAACTAAAAGACTTATATTTAAGTGATTCTCCTAGAGCAAGACATTTCCGTAAAAACATAAGAATCTATAATAATGCTTTTTGTTTTGCAAGTTTACAAGCAAATATACGTACACCACCTGGAAGTGGTACTCCATGTTTCAGGATTTCTGGACAAATGTATCATAGGTATGGTTCCCTGCATCCTGTTGAAAATCAAACACCCAATTTCAGTCAATTATATATTATTGAGCCAGCAACTGCATTGAATATGAGAATGGCTAATCCATCGAATTTTACATGTAAAAGAGATGTTATCGAAATAATTCAGAATGTATTAAACAGAGTTTCGCCATATGCTGCCGCATATAGGCATATGGCCGATGTTGAAAAAGAACAAGAAGAAATTGCAAAGCAAGAGAACCGTTTACCATCAATAATAACAATGGTAATGCGTGAAGGTAATGACAGAAGAAGATATAATGCTCCTCTACACGAAGAAGTTGCCGCAATTTTCACCAGTAATGATGGTGCTCCTCCACTTAATAACCAAATTGTTGTATATCCCCATAATCAACCGCTTAGACACATTCCATACATTTCTACAAACATTGATTCAATGATTTACCCACTAATTTTTCCTAGAGGCGAAGCTGGATGGGACCCAAATCTTAATCATTTTCCACAACATTCAACTCCGGTGCGCAATAGACTGACACAATTAGAATATTATGTTTATAGACTTGCTTTTAGAAATGATTTTTCTGCTTTGCATTTAGCAGGTAAATTATTTCAACAATTTTTGGTTGATGCCTATGTCAAAGTTGAAGGTCAACGCCTTTCTTTTATTCGAAATAATCAAAGGCAACTTAGAGCAGAAACATATCAAGGTTTGGTCGACCATCTTCAAAGTACTGCTGATGATCGTAATTTACGCGCCGGTAATATTGTAATTCTTCCATCCACTTTTCAGGGGTCTTCACGTCAAATGCATCAATTATATCTTGATGCAATGGCTCTTGTAGCTAAAAATGGAAAACCAGATCTTTTTTTAACATTTACATGCAATCCAAAATGGCCAGAAATTGTTGAAAATTTATTGCCAGATCAAACACCTTCAGATAGACCCGACTTGGTTTCACGCGTTTTCAAATTAAAAGTTGAAGCATTAAAGAATGACTTAAAGAATGGTGTTCTTGGTGTTATTTGTGGCCACGTGGATGTTATTGAGTTCCAAAAAAGAGGACTTCCTCATGTTCACATGCTCTTACATCTAAGTAATGATTCTAAATTGTATAATGCAGACGACATTGACACCCTCATTTCTGCACAAATTCCTGATCCTGAAGAAAACCCAGAACTATATGAAATAATTAAATCTTGCATGATCCATGGTCCATGTGGACATTTGAACAATTCATCACAATGTATGCAAGATGGAACTTGCATTAAAGACTATCCTAAACAATTTAATCAGCGCACTATCCTTAATAATAATGGCTATCCTTTATATTTTAGACCTGACAACGGCCGCACAGTCACTATCAGAAATGTTGAATTAGATAACAGATGGGTTGTCCCTTATAACCCTTTTCTATGTAAAAAATACAGCGCGCATATAAATTTAGAGGCCTGCGTTAGTATCAAAAGTGTTAAATATCTTTACAAATATGTCTACAAAGGCCATGACACAGCTCATGTTGAAATTAATGAACGCATTGATCATGATGAAATTAAAACATATTTAGATGCCAGATATGTTTCTCCTCCTGAAGCATCCTGGCGCTTATTTACATTCCCCATGCATACACAAAGCCATAATATTATTAGACTTCCATTACATCTTCCTAATCAGCAAACAATTTATTTTAGAGAAGGCGAAGAAAATCCCGCCCTTTCTAGGGCCCATCATACAATGTTAATTGCTTGGTTCTACCTAAATCAAAATGATGAAAACGCCAGGCAGTACTTATACACCGATATTCCTTATCATTATGTCTTCAAAAGTTCGGAAAAAAATGGGTAATTAGACAGAGGGGGGCTGAGAAAGTAGTAAGTAGGATGTATAACGCCAGTATTAGAGAGGGTGAGCGATACTTTCTACGCATTCTTCTTTTGCACGTACCTGGTGCCACATCTTATGAGTATTTAAAAACATATAATGGAACTTTATATTCAACTTTTAGGGAAGCATGTATTGCACGTAATTTATTAGTAGATGACAGTTTATGGGTTCGCACAATCACAGAATTAGTTGAAACGGCATCTCCTTCACAAATAAGAACTTCATTTTTTTTTATTTTAATTCATGGTGAGCCAAGTAATCCTTCTCATTTGTGGCAAACCTTTCGTTACGATATGATAGAGGATTATCTCCAGTATGAGTCGGATTTTAAAGCTGAACAATCTGCACTTGCAGAAATTCAAAGTATTCTCGAACAATTTGGTAAGACACTTATTGATTTTGGACTTCCAGAATTGAAAGAAACATTAATTGAAGATCCACCCAATATCCAACAAGCTAGACAAGAAGCTTCTAATTTAAGAAATATGCTTAACCCAGAACAGATTTCGGTTGCCGATTCAGTAATTGGTTCATTAGAAAAAAATGACAAATCTTCAGCTAAAGTTTTCTTTATTGATGGTCCAGGTGGTACCGGTAAGACTTTCACATATAACTACATTATTAAAGAAATAATTGGTCGTAATTTGAATGTTCTTACTTGTGCTTGGACAGGAATTGCTGCCACTTTATTGGAAAAAGGGAGAACTGTTCATTCCGTTTTTAAGTTACCTGTTCCTGTTTTAGATAATTCAACATGTAATATTAAACCAAACAGTAAACATGCAGAATTTATCCGTAAACAAGATATTATAATTTTTGACGAAGCAAGCATCATTCCTAAATACGCCCTTGAAGCCATTGATAAAATGCTTAGAGATATCTGCAACACAAGTATACCATTTGCTGGAAAAATTATTCTTCTTGGCGGAGACTTCCGTCAAACATTACCAGTTGTAAAAAGAGGAAACCCCGCTCAAATCATTGAAACATGCTTGAAAAGTTCATATATATGGCCATTAGTTAAAGTTTTTCATCTTCACACCAACATGAGGGCAGCTCAACAAGACCACCTCTTTTCAGAATTTCTTCTTTCTCTGGGAAATGGACAATTGCCTGTTAACTATAACGATCCTTTCAAAGATTGTATTGAGATACCAAATCAATGTGTATTAACTAAAAGTGATAACATCATTGCTTCTGTTTTTAATGATGATGGTATTAACGTTGCAGACAAAGTCATTTTAACTCCTACCAATGAAGACTCTTTAGAAATTAACAACCAAGTACTACATCAACTTTCGGGGGAATCTAAAACATATTACAGTACTGACTCTGTTGTTACAGATAATCAAGAAGAAATTGATCTTTATCCAATGGAATTTCTCAATTCCTTAACACCATCTGGTATGCCACAACATAAACTCATTTTAAAAGTAGGATGTATCGTAATGCTTCTTCGAAATCTTAGTCTTAAGGATGGTCTCTGTAATGGAACACGTCTTAGAATAACTAAATTATTGGATAATACAATTGAATGTCAAATTCTTACTGGTGTTAACTGTGGAAAGAATGTTCTCATTACTAGAATTTCACTGTCTCCTAACGATACAAATCTACCCTTTCAAATTAAGCGTATTCAGTTTCCTCTCAGATTGTCGTATGCACTCACTATCAATAAAAGTCAGGGACAAACTTTTGAAAAAGTTGGTATTTTTTTAAGAAAACCATGTTTCAGTCATGGACAACTTTATGTTGCCCTTTCAAGAGCAAGATCTTTTCAGGCCATTAAATTTCAGGTCTATCAAACACATCAACAAGGATATCACAACAATAATTTATATACAAAAAATATAGTTTACCCACAAATTTTTCATTGAAATGAGAAAAAAACTAAAAAAATCAATACTACACAAATATTTTTAACAAAACTAAAAATACTAAAAAAATGAATTCTAATAAATATATCATAGGTGGATGGGGCAATACAAAATAGAACCTTAAAGTTGTAGGTAAAAATACGTGAAAATACACATAATACAAAATCGCTGTTAAAAATCAGCCCAATAGACAATTAGAAAAATCTTTAAAAAGAGTAGAAAACAGTCAAAAACATATGTAAGAATCGGAAAACACAGTAATTAGATAACTAATTAGTAGTCGTAGCCAAACAGGCAACAAAGAGTGTGAGATTTCTGGCTCACATGATACCCCCGCCTTTGAGCGGTTAATACCTTTATGGGGGGACCTGTATTCCAGATAAACTAATTTAAAATTCATTTATACATACATATACATATAGGTAAGCTCAGAATAATAAACAAAAAAATCACATTTTCAGAAATACACATGTAAAATGCAGGAATAAAAACCGCCATGTTTAGTGTATGCAGTTCACCGCAGCTTCGTGGCTTATTTTAATTGATTTTCAAATTAAATAACTATATCCTTTTTATCGTGTTGATTTCGTTTGAAAATCAATCAAAATCTGTCAAAAATAAGAATCGTTAATTCAATAGTACTGATATTTTTTGATTAAAATCAATCAAATTACAACTACCAAGAATCCTATTTTTCAAGCGTAGCCTAAACAAAAAAAACTAGCCGGTCCCGTGGTCGTTTCGAGCGAAGCGAATTTAAATTAGCAACTCAAAATACACATTACCCAGAATCCTATGTTTCGAGCGTAGCCTAAACAAAAAAACTAGCCGGTCCCGTGGTCATTTCGAGCGAAGCGATTTGAATTAGCAACTCAATATACACACTACCAAGAATCCTATGTTTCGAGCGCAGCGAGAAACGACCACGGGACCGGCTAGTAAGTATATATTTATATAAGAGAAATAGTTACAAGCTAAAAAAAAAGGCTATGTTTTTAAATGACATAAAAGATAAATATAGATATTATTGAAATAAAGTATATATGGAAAATTATAAATACATATACATTTGCAATTATTCGAACATGATTAACAGAAGAAATGGAACTTTGTTATAATTAACAATTATACTGTGCAATGAAAAAATCACAAAGTGTGATCTTGAGCTGATGTGTTGACTGAAACTTTTCAACAAATGTTGTGCATAGAAAATCATTCCATATTTTGCAAGATCTGTATTTAAAGGATTTTTTTGATGTGGAGAGCCTATATCTTGGAATAATGAAATGATTGGAGTTGCGTAGTGCAGCATCTTTTTTGAATGAATTCAGTTCAAGCCAGTCAGAAAAAGAAGAGGGAAGGGCGTCAATTGAATATTTAAAAATAAAAATGGATAGAAATAACTTGTACAAATCATAAAATTTCAAAATATTACTATTATAGAATAAACTAGTGGTGTGATATGTAAAATGCTTGTTATAAATTAATCGTATTACTTTCTTTTGGGCAACAAATATCTCATTAGAAGATGCATGACCCCAATTAATTATGTTATAATTTAAATGTGGTACAAACAAAGTTTTGTATAGCAAAAGTTTAATGTTGGTTGGCAATAAGCTTCTTAGCTGTTTTATCTTACCAATAACTCTGTCCTTGGGGAATTCCACATTTTATGTGTTGAAATGTAGAATAGATACCATCAAGAAAAACTGTTTGTTTTCTAAGTGATAAGTAAGAGAATAAGAGTATACGAGAATTATAGGAAATACCATATAAATATAATTTTTCCAAAAGAATTGTATGAGAAATCATATCAAAGGCCTTGGTCAAATCTATGAAAAGAGCTAAAGATGGTATGTTTTGATCTAAATAGTTGGTAAAACAGTTAAGGAATAAAGAGTGAAGTAACTGTGTAGAATGCTTAGATCTGAAACCAAACTGATGTTTGTAAAATAGATTTTTATCAAGAAAGTATTTGTAAAGTTGATTGTACAGCATTTTTTCCAATATTTTTGAAAATGAAGATATTAGAGAAATTGGTCTATAATATTTGGCATTTGATCTATTCCATTCTTGAATATTGGAATCACTTTGGTTATTTTGAAAATTTCAGGGTAAGTCAAGTATTCTACACATGAATTAAAGCCTAATAATAATATGTGTGCAATGTATGGCAAAATTAACTCGATAATTTGATGTGAGAACCCAAAAAAAATCTTTAGAAGTACTGCTAACCTTCGGACTACGGACATATGGCATTTTACTTCACGGCTATAGTTTGTAAGATATAACAAAAAACTTTCCCATTATGCAAAAATTTTAACCAATATGTAAAAAAATTATAAAATTATGTCAATGTAAAGATTTCATTATTTAATTTAAAGGCCCTACAGTTTTTGAATGAAAGCATAAAAGGCCAAAAATTGTAAAAATTTTAAAAAGAAATTTTGAGATGGCGTTAAAAATTAAAATTATTTTTTCCTAAAATATATTTTTTAATTTTGATTTATAACAAAAAAAGAGTATAAAAAGTGCAATAAATTTAGTAAATTAAAAAAATTTCCCATTTTAAGGTTTTAAGAATAAATAGTGGAGAAAATGCAATTTTATTGAAGCAGAAAAAAATTTAAGCTAAGCATTGAGAGCAGGAAAGTTTTGAATGTGTTTTGCAAATAAAAAAAGAACATCCTTCACACTTCCGCGTTGTTCTAGTTTTCTTAGGTAGACAAAAATAACAAAATCCTCTGAGAGAGCTTGAAGGTTGATGCTCTTTTTCAGGCGAAAAACCGTAAAAATTCAAAAGGGATTTTACTTTTGAGTTGATCTGGGGAGTTGAAGCTCTTATTTTCATTGAATCACTAGCCAAATAAAATGCAAGCTTTTTTAAAAATGTTTTTCTACCATGATTAACATTGGAAGAATGACTTTCAGGGGAGTTAAATCGAGTGATAATATATGTATTTAAGCAGGAAATATCAAGGTAGTTAGAAAATACAGCAACTGTCCACCTTCTACATGGCTTATATGTACGGAACTGTCTGACCATTCAATTCGCAACATCTACACCACTCTTATTTTTATTATATTCCAACAATGGCGCCGGTTTACGATAAATACTAGAAATTTCAACCCTTTTTCTGTGTTGTGAGGAAAACACATATACAACTTTGAAGTTTTTTTGCGCATGCTTTCGAGGAATGTAAGCAGAAAGTGAGGCTTCTTTACAATAAATAATTCTTGATTCACATTCCTGAAGTTTTAGACTCTTTAGGTAATTAGGTTTTAAAATGTTAGGAATAAACTTCCTTGCTGCCATGGCTGTTCCACAAACAGTATATTTTCTTTCGAGGGCCCATTTAACTATATTATATGATGTAAAAAACCTATCACAAAAAATTCCAGATCCTTGAGGAAGATTACAAGCAGTAATTAACCTTTTCATGATACAAAATGATGAAAAGTGTTCTTTGTCAGGAAGCCCTGAAACATACAACTCAGTCTTTAGGTAATAAAAGTTCCTAGAGTCATTAAGATGATAGAACTTGAATGCATAATGACCTGGCTTTTTTGGATCGTAGATCTTGATATTGGATCGTCCTCTAAAGCTTACCAACTGCTCGTCAATGGTAACGTTTGCATCAGGAGTCCAAAATTGAGAAAATATATTATAAAAGTGAGTATGAATATATCGGATGGCTGAAATTTTGTCATTGGGATCTCTAAGCCTCTTGTCGTCAAAACAAAGAAAAACGCTTATCAATGTAAACATATCCCTTCCGAGAGATGCTTTTAAAAAAGGAACTCCATAATTGTCATTAAACAGGTCACTTACTTTTATCCTTTGATTGTTTTGGCCCAAATAAATCAGACAAGAAAAATAGGTTAGTATATGGTGAACCTCAAAACATTCATAGCAATATTTTAGATAAGCATACTTTGGTCTCTCTTTTCTATAAAGCAAAAGAAATCAAAGATAAAATACTACTTTACGACATTGTTTATTGTGTGTGTGTGTGCTTACTTTAAAAAAAATTGATTTAAAAAATACTCATTTACTTTTTTAGAAAATGACCTAGATTATTACTAATCACTAAATTTGATTATTTATCTATATTTATTTTAATTATGATATACTTTTCTTTATATAAATCATTATATTTCTGTTTTTTTGTAGTGTCTACACACGATAGCAATATATATATATATATATATTTATGAAATATATTTAATTAAATTATCTATTCCGAAATTAAAAAATATTCTTTGCCACTTTCCGTTGTAAACGTTGTTTTCTTTATATTTTTCACATTCTATTCAAATAAAGGTTTTTTGCTCATTTTACTAACCAAGCCATATATACTCCCTCTTGCTTTTCTATACGGAAGCCTATTTTATGACTAAACATAAAGCATAAAGTTCATTTGCTTTTAATTTTTGAAATCTTTATCTAAATAAAAGTCTTAAGATAAGGTAACCGCTTTTCATCGGCATCTGAAGAAGGGGACCTAGGCCTAACTCAATTTCCCTTTTTCCTCTATGAAAACTTTTCAAAATATTTTAACAAATTTTCATTGTTTTTTTGATATTTGAAAGTATTTAATACAATATCAATAAATATCTTCATTTTGATAAATGACCTAATAATTATATTTTGAACTGAAATAGAAATTTCAAAAGAATTTTTACCCCCATCTATTGATTTTAGATCACCACTGCCGCTTTTAACTTAAGAATTTTTTTACCCTAAAGCTAAAATTACTGTTAGCTGATTTAAAAATAATATCTTAAAAACAACATAAGGATAACAGCTAGCTTTTTGATATGAAGTTAAATATCAAAAAATGGAAACTTACTCGTAATTTAAGCGCATCTTTAGCTTTGTCATATTAAAAATGTAAAAAATAATTTCTTGAGTAAAAAAAAAGTTAAAAACTTTCATCAAGTCAGTTTCACCTACGGCTTGACCTTTTGGTCCAGGAGGCAAAGATGCTACATCTCGAATATTTTCCGAACATGATCTTCCTCTTGATTCTATGAATGGTTCCCAATATAATCGACTCTATCGGAAGAAATCAAATTTTCATCAATTTCTTCATCAGAGTGCGAATAACTACTACAAGAAAAGCTTACAGAAAAAGATTCTTCAGAGTCTTCAAAAAATGTTGATGTGCTATGATCTGAACTCATTGGAAATGAACGAAGAAAATGAAAGCAAATGAATATTGAAATTTATATATTCGTGAAATGAATCGATAAACAACATAAGCGTGCCACATCTATCAACCTTCAAGGTCACAAACACTATATACTGCGTACATCTAATATTTTTATAAGAGGTTTGAAATATGCGTATGCAATACATATTATGATATATATTGCCAATTCAGAGAAAAAACAACCAATTACAATAACATTTTCAATAAATGGAAAGTTCAAAAACGTTCCGAAATTTTTTATTGCTTTAGCTAATTTCTAAAACGTTCCCAAATTTTTATTGTATCAGCACAAATATAACAGCGCGATATAATGATAATCCTCACTGGTTTTATGTTGTAACCATTTTTTAGTGTATTTTGTCATTTTTCACTGTCATGCCCACATATGTGCCAATCCTCATTTGATATCATTTTATAAAATTATCTTAAGGCAATATGTGCACTAAAAAAAACAAAATATAATATTCAATATATTTTTTACAGCTCTAAAATGCCCTAAGAATTTAAGTTTTTGTATTAGAGGGATATTCTAAGGTAATTTACTTCGTATTCATACCTGGAGTAAAATGCCATATGTCCGTAAAAATGTCCCTAAAATTCAGAAACCTGAATTTTCACGCTATATCAATGGCGTTACACAGATCAATCATGGTAAATTTATCAAAAGAAAACTTTGATTCAAATTTGCAAATGGGGAGCTGATTATCCGATGGACAATGGTATTTCGCCCGATCATTGAATACATTTGTAAACTCTTGATTAAAAGCTTCAACAACTTTGTGAGGATTGTCTGTTTTTTCATCATAGACAGAGAGATTTTTTCAATTCTATTTTGCGTAAAAAATGATTTAACTGCGTCCATATCTTTCTTGTAGAAGTAGAAGAAAAACATTTATTGTAATAATTTGTTTTACAGTTTTTTACTAAAGTTTTGACTTTGTTTCTGTAATAGATGAACCTTTTTTTCAAACTTATATCATTTTTACCCCCTTTCAAATATTGTCGATACAAGCTATTTTTAACACTAATCAGCCTTAGTACATCGTCTGACATCCATGCATTGGATGCATGAGTATCACTAGTATTTGTTTTAATATACCTATTACTTTTTTTCAATTCAAAAGATAAAATATTCATTAACTTAGTAAACAATTGATTCGGATAATTGAAATAAGGGTTTTTAATTTTTATTTGAATAGAGAAAACCTAAAAATATGAAGAAATAAAATTTTCAGACAAAATGTGGAAATCAATACTTTCATGAACGAAAAAACCTAGACCTAAATGATTTGAAAAAACCCCTGGATTAGAAAAAAACTTATATTCGGAAAAATCATATAAATTCAATGGATTGCAGCCAGCTTTCTTGAATACAGACCAAAGCAATATGTTAACTATTACGGCTATTGATAAGATTAATTAATATGGATAGTTCATTAAATTTAGAGTTCAAACTTTGAGCATTTATGCTCATACAAATAAAATCATTGCGAAAAATCAAACATTCACTGTCATGAAATAAAGATGTGCTACTAGATTCTACATGAATATCATTAAAGATGGGTAAAGTATCCAATAGATCAGTGTTTATATCATTCAGTATCATTACAATTGTTAATGATATAATCCAAATTGTACTTGTTTATCAAGTTATACGAGTCTTTAATATTATTTAAAAAGGTACAACTTTTAGAATTACAAACATGGTTTGAATCCAACCCTTTTGACAAACAAATAAAACAGAAATTAGTTTCCTTTTTAGTACATTCTTTAGAATAATGCGATAATCCACAGTATACTTACATGTTGGTTTTGAAACTTTTCATTCATGAGCATAGTGGTTATGCTTATTACATTTAAAGCATATCTTAACAAATGTTCTCAGAAGGACTAATTCGTGAGCCATGCAATTTAGGTATATTAGCAAAAATGGAGATTTGGTATAAAAACAGACATTTTATTTAAAATTTTGAAAATGAGATAATTTTTAGACGTAGACCGCAAATTTGATTTACACTTGCACATATTTTCAAACCTTATTTTCACGATATTTTCAATCGACCTATAGAACCGCATGGTCGATTTGATATAAAAACATATTTCATGTAAAATCCATTACATCTTATTCAGGGGCTCACATCCTGGGGGCAATTTACTTTTTAAAATCGTGGTATGTTTGCGGTCAGATATATTGTACTGAATTTTGAACGATTTGTTTTCATGCTAATTCATAACTGGTGGCGTTTTGAATGGTCTCTGCAACATCAGCACCCAGATGTAAAAACAATGGTTCCAGCTTGTCCGGGTTGAGTTCTTTTAAGCAATCGAGACAGTAGTTAAATCCCCTGAACCAATGCTTCCACAGCTTTTCGCTTTGTTCGTCATCGGTTGAAACGTTGAACTCTTTGGGTTTGATCATTTTGTTGAATAAAATTCTGGCGAATAAGGAAGATGACTGAAAGACTGGAGTTTTTATTCAACAAAATGGATAACAAAAAGTGATGTAACAAGAAAAAGCGGTTGTTTATATATAATGAAATATGAATAAGTGTATGGACAATTTGTAACATAGTAGTGACAACTTCAAATAAGAAACCAAGCAAGTTTTAATAGAAAGAGATAGGGTGTAAAGTATATTCAAACATAATAATTAAAATGAGTGTTATATTCAAATGTAAAAAGAGAGAAATGAGTTTTACTCTGTTAAATTTGAATATTACAATACCCATTTTCAAGTATACGATGAATCTAACAGTGATGTTTAGATTGTATTCGCAATAAATCTATCTCAAATAAATTAAGGATATCAGTTAATTTTCAAAGTTTTAAAATGTCGAAAATAAATTGAATTATAAAAGCAAATCTACATTGTGATTATATTTGTAAAATTGTTTATTAAAGATTTTTTCGATTTATATTTTCATAGATTTTTCAAAAGTTTTAATATTTTTTTTTCTTGTTTTATTGTATGAAATATTAAATTTTGTGGAAAATTGTGACGTATGGTCCAAAAAAGATACAAAATCCAAGTTAAAGGATTTGATCTCTGATTTGGATAATCAGGATAAAATGAATCATAATAGTATGTCTAAACTTGAATGCTTAGATGTAAAATTAAACACTCTCTCGTACTGGTAATTCTCAAAAATTAAACACTCTCACTTCTTTAAGTACTGGTAATTCTCAAATTACGAGGCAGTCATATGCCCAAGTAGTTAATGGTAAAAATAATTTTGATCCATCTCTTTCTGTTTTAGTTCCAGGGTTTTTTGACAAAGAAACAAAAAATGTTGCAAAGTCTATCAATGAAAAATTGAAACCTGAAATTAATAAATTGTGTTTTAATAAGTTTAAGAAAACTAAAAACAATTCTCTTATCTTAGAGTCTATGAATAAAAATAATCTTGATTGTTTGAAATCTGTTCTAAATAAAAATAATTGTAAGTATCAAAACATAAGAATGAAATCACCATATTTTTGCATAAGGGGTGTGAATAACGACATTGATTTTGATCAAGTGAAGCAACTCATTTGTAATCAGAACAAATTGAACACAAATGATGTAATTAATATCTTCAAAATAAAGAGTAATTCTGATAAATTTTATAATATTGGGATTCAGTTCAGTTTAGAGAAAACAAAATCTATTTTTTTAAGAAATTATATACATTAGTGATGTATGCTTGAAAATCAGTTTTTTCCAAAAATATCTTTTTTTTTAATTTTTAGTAAATCGCTATAATAAAAAGCAGGGCTTATCAAAGTCACGCTCTAGTCAAGTCTCCAATTAACCCATTTAGGACAACAGAAAGCAAACGAGCAGTAGGAAGCAAATGATTTCTATTTTTAAAACGCAGACTAAAAAAGGATACGTACTCAAATGAGTAAGCTGGTCTTAAATGGGTTAATTGCTAATAATGTTATTTATATATTTAGGTACTCTATCGAGTGTTTTGATAATCAAGGTATGTACTCGGTTGTTTCTTTATCCAGAAGGCATAATTTGAGGTGTCTGTATCGAACTATGAGCAGTGAAGTAAGGATTCGAACATATCAAAATCAGGCGCTAATAATGTCTCCAATTTATTAACATATAGTGTTATGTAAAGTGCTTTAAATATTAAATGCAAGTTTTTAAGAAGGAAAATACTTTAAGTAGTTAAATTATTTAAAGAAACAAATTTACAAAAATAGTTCATATTGGTTTGTTGATTTTTTTCGAATAAATATCGCTAAATATTTGGAAGATATTTTTCTTTGTGTTTTCGTTGCTAGTCCATCGCACTTCTTCTGAATATATCAAAGAGGCCTTTTCATTAAGAAGGTATTTAAATTTGGAGTTACGTTCTTCTTGTATCATTTTTCTAGGATTTTTGGTTATTTTAAGGATTTTGTTATGTGAATAGTGATCTCTTCTGAAAAAGTCAGAGTAAAGGTTTGTCAGGGTTAACTTCATTTCCCCAAAGCATGCACGATGCAGGCAATTGTCGAACATTAGAGAGGAGCTTGAAAAAATTTGACCAATCGAACAACATTTAGAAGGGCTTGAACCGTTTTGAAGATAGAACGTTTG
This sequence comes from Nectonema munidae, assembly GCA_030549495.1. Taxonomy (NCBI): domain Eukaryota; kingdom Metazoa; phylum Nematomorpha; class Nectonematoida; family Nectonematidae; genus Nectonema; species Nectonema munidae. The sequence goes on from JAUIRK010000761.1 coordinate 49,051, forward strand.
AAGGGGAGAACACATTGAAGGAAGGGAATTCAAGGAGTTGTCAGCAGTGAGGAAAGAGAAAAGACATTTAAAAAATTCAAAATTTGAGTACTTGTTGATGTAATCATTGGAAAAGAGGAGCCAACTTCCACAAACAACCAAGCGAGGATGAGAATCTAGGAGACAGGCACAAAGCAAGCAAGACTCCATCGGGTAGGAATCGTTTCCAGATGATAAAAGACAAACGCAGTCTTTGCCCTCTTGAATGTCAATAGTGCATCCGTATGCGTACAGAAGATAGTTTTCAAGGAGACTCGAGGAAATGAATTCAGCCTCGTAATTTTGAGTGGAGAGAGGTACTAACGATTCTTTGGGGTGAGCTAGGATATGAGGTGTCGTTGATATGAGAGCAATGTCAATGAGGGATATGGAAAACGAGCAAAGGAAGTTACTTACTTCGCTCTTATTCGGAGAGTTTTCGTTCAAAAGTAATAAAACTTTGCCTGCGGTAGTCTTTAAGTAGGATTTTAAAAGTTTTAGAAAGTCACCTAATCCAGCACAAGAATTTGTTGATGTATCTCTATCGTCTAAGCTGCTATCACTACTTTGGGTGTGAATGAATACAATAAGTGAAAACTTTTTAATGAACGATAAGTGATATCGGCGCGATTCTTCCTTGTCATCACGTGTCGAGATAGTGCGAACTTTGAAGTGTTTGGTTTTTATCCAATTGATAAGAGTAGAAAAGTGCACTGAAATGTCGAAGTTTGTATCATCACACAACACAAATAAAACCTTTTCTGAAGTTGTTTCTTGTTGCATACCAAACACTTTGATGTTTCTTCATTTTTAAAAAATTGAACTAAAACAGTAAATCAAATATTACTTTCATCATTCTCTCAAAAATAAAAAATAGCAACAGCTTACTAATTTGAGCCTGAAATAGTTTTGGCTATTATCTCAGGCAGACTGAGCTGCGCGTTAATCAGAAACTGAGTGAAGGTCAACAGCTGCAAGGGACGCAGTAGGATGATCCATCAGCCCCTACCATCTCAGATCCCCATGAATGGATTAATTTGTTCTCATTACATAAATCTTTTTGCATATATTTATTAACTTTTGCAAAAATTATGCGTAAAAAGTATACATTATAAAAAAAATTTGATGCAATTGCATAAACACGTGATTTTGCAATCTATAAAAATATTTCGGATAATTGTTTTGTATTTCATCTTTTTTCAACGATCTCTATGCCAGTAGTTAGGAAAATGTTTTACAAGAAAGCTTGAATACCTGCAACAATATTTCAATTATTCTATCAACCTTGATATTTATTTTAGGTTTTATTCTTGTTCTCTGATCAGGCTTTTTATAAACTCTGGAACTTGAAATTCTAGATTAACTATTATTAACTTACTTTCAAGTAATTTAATAAGTGAACACTTAACACATTTTTTGTTTAGTTCGCCCCTTTATCATGCAAATATTTCACATTTTATCATGTTTTTGGTATATTTCTTTTCATTGTAAAATAAAGTGTACGTGATTTGTATCTTCTTCTGTTTATTTTTTTTCTATTATAATTATAATATTAAAAAATTAATTATATACGTCAATCTCCCTCTTAAAATAAATGATACTTGAAAGAGGACGGCATCACTGAAAGACGAGATCACCAGAACGAAATCACCTTTCGCCTTCGGAAATGGCCCTACCCTTTACCTAAATATATCTAAACCTACAAGAAAGTAGAGTCGCTAACGTAATTTAGACGGTGATCTGAGTGTACCGCTGCCTGTACGACATAACGAGATCCATACCTCAGTTGGGTGTGCAGCAATATTAATGGCTTATTCTGTTATATGTAATTTATAAAAAAATATAGTTACTTTAAATTTAAAAAAAATAATTTTTGGGGTCAATTAAAATGTGTAGTGTAAAAAAATGAAATAATAATAGAACAAAAAGTGTTGAAAAATTTTATTTTACTCTAATTTATGTTATTTGAATTGACGCAGCTTGTAAATTACTCTAATTTAATAAAATACTTTTAAATTAAAGAAAATCTAACTAAAAATTTTCAAATGTTAAAATAATTTTTAGTATAATAAATATTTAAATTATGAATTCTATTGTATTTTTATATTTGAAGTTTAGTTATTATTTTCATATGATATGATATGATTAGACGGTGTGAATTAAGGCATGAAAAAATAATATTTATAAAAGGAGAAATTAGAGGGTTGATTATAATTAAAACGATAAGTAGTTTTATTTAAAATTTTACAAGAAAGGTTGTGATATGAATTATAAGGAGGATAAATAATATTAATATAAGTGTATTGTCCCAGACAGGAAAACAACAACACTTTATCCAAAAATAAAGAGTAGCATAAGGCCTGGAACTACAATAATAAGTGATGACTTGGGTGCATACAGAAATATGTTTTCCACCAATTATAATCATCATTTAGTTGTTAATCATTCGAAAAACTTTGTGGATCCTTCTAGTGGGGCTCACACTAAAAATATTGAACAGGCTCCCGACTCTTATAAACAAATTCACAAAAAATTTGGTCAACCATCTCAAGCACAAATCAAGCATACGGCCTTACAACTGAAAGTGCTTTGATATCCAAAAAACCAATAGGCAGACATTTTATTAACGACACTTTTAAACTCAGTGGCCATTAAAATCTGAAAGTCTTTATTTAAGAGAGTTATTAACACATTATTTCAAAGATTTTAAACAATAAAAAAGAACTTACACTTTATAAAAAATTATACTTCAATTTGAACTTTATTATTTCAAAAAAAAAGACAAATTATTCTTGTGGCACTATTTAAAAAGGACTGTAAAATTTAAAACAAAATAGCTACATTTTCAGGTTAAAATCAAACAAGGAAAAAAAATTAAAACGAAGCATTGTTTATTTTTCGATAAAAATTTTGACTCTATAATCAAATGGTGTTCCAGCTTGTGAAAAATATGTGAAGAATATATACACATTTATTGTCAGCAATATTTATAGAAAAGTAAAACAAAAATTAATGACCTACAAATAAGACATTAAAAATTAGAGCAAATGAAGAAAGTCAAACAAATATAAAAAAATTATTTTAACATTACATTCTGATGAAAATTGTCGTGCAATCAAATTTCCAACAGAATCATTCAAGTGTTGTGTTAACGGAAAAGTAACACTACCAAATCTTGAAGATTTTCCACAAGAACTAAAAGACTTATATTTAAGTGATTCTGCTAGAGCAAGACATTTCCGTAAAAACAAGAATCTATAATAATGCTTTTTGTTTTGTAAGTTTACAAGCAAATATACGTACACCACCTGGAAGTGGTACTCCATGTTTCAGGATTTCTGGACAAATGTATCATAGGTATGGTTTCCTGCATCCTGTTGAAAATCAAACACCCAATTTCAGTCAATTATATATTATTGAGCCAGCAACTGTATTGAATATGAGAATGGCTAATCCATCCAATTTTACATGTAAAAGAGATGTTATCGAAATAATTTAAAATGTATTAAACAGAGTTTCGCCCTATGCTGCAGCTTATAGACATATGGCCGATGTTGAAAAAGAACAAGAAGAAATTGCAAAGCAAGAGAATTGTTTACCATCAATAATAACAATGGTAATGCGTGGAGGTAATGACAGAAGAAGATACAATGCTCCTCTACACGAAGAAGTTGCTGCAATTTTCACCAGTAATGATGGTGCCCCTCCACTTAATAACCAAATTGTTGTATATCTCCATAATCAACCTCTTAGACATATTCCATATATTTCTGCAAACATTGATTCAATGATTTACCCACTAATTTTTCCTAGAGGCCAAGCTGGATGGGACCCAAATCTTAATCATTTTCCACAACATTCAACTCCGGTGCGCAATAGACTAACACAATTAGAATATTATGTTTATAGACTTGCTTTTAGAAATGATTTTTCTGCTTTGCATTTAGCAGGAAAATTATTTCAACAATTTTTCGTTGATGCCTATGTCAAAGTTGAAGGTCAACGCCTTTCTTTTATTCGAAATAATCAAAGGCAACTTAGAGCAGAAACTTATCAAGGTTTGGTCGACCATCTGCAAAGTACTGCTGATAATCGTAATTTACGTGCCGGAAATATTGTTATACTTCCATCCACTTTTCAGGGGTCTTCACGTCAAATGCATCAATTATATCTTGATCCAATGGCTCTTGTGTCCAAAAATGGGAAGCCTGATCTTTTTTTAACATTTACATGTAATTCAAAATGGCCAAAAATTGTTGAAAATTTATTGCCAGATCAAACACCTTCTGATAGACCCGACTTGATTTCACGGGTTTTTAAACTAAAAGTGGAAGCCTTAAAGAATGACATAAAGAATGGTGTTCTTGGTGTTATTTGTAGCCCCGCGGATGTTATTGAGTTCCAAAAAAGAGGACTTCCTCATGTTCACATGCTCTTGCATCTAAGTAATGATTTTAAATTGTATAACGCTGATAACATTGACACCCTCATTTCGGCAGAAATTCCTGACCCCTCAAGAAAACCCACAACTATATGAAATAATTAAATCTTGCATGATCCATGGTCCATGTTTATATTTGAACAATTCATCACAATGTATGCAAGATGGAACTTGCATTAAAGACTATCCTAAACAATTTAATCAGCGCACTATCCTTAATAATAATGGCTATCCTTTATATTTTAGACCTGACAACGGCCGCACAGTCACTATCAGAAATGTTGAATTAGATAACAGATGGGTTGTCCCTTATAACCCTTTTCTATGTAAAAAATAAAGGGCGCATATAAATTTAGAGGCCTGCGTTAGTATCAAAAGTGTTAAATGTCCTTACAAATATGTGTACAAAGGCCATGACACAGCTCATGTTGAAATTAATGAACGCATTGATCATGATGAAATTAAAACATATTTAGATGCCAGATATGTTACTGTTCCTCAAGCATCCTGGCGCTTATTTACATTCACCATGCATACACAAAGTCCTAAACAATTTAATCAGAGCACTATCCTTAATAATAATGGCTATCTTTTATATTTTAGACCTGACAACGGCCGCACAGTCACTATCAGAAATGTTGAATTAGATGACCACGGGACCGGCTAGTTTTTTTGACCACGGAAGCAATTAACATTGTATGATGGGCCCTAGAAAGGGCAGGATTTTCTTCGCCTTCTCTAAAATAAATTGTTTGCTGATTAGGAAGATGTAATGGGAGTCTAATAATATTATGGCTTTGTGTATGCATGGGGAAAGTAAATAAGCGCCAGGATGCTTCAGGAGGAGAAACATATCTGGCATCTAAAAATGTTTTAATTTCATCATGATCAATGCGTTCATTAATTTCAACATGAGCTGTGTCATGGCCTTTGTAGACATATTTGTAAAGATATTTAACACTTTTGATACTAACGCAGGCCTCTAAATTTATATGCGCGCTGTATTTTTTACATAGAAAAGGGTTATAAGGGACAACCCATCTGTCATCTAATTCAACATTTCTGATAGTGACTGTGCGGCCGTTGTGAGGTCTAAAATATAAAAGATAGCCATTATTATTAAGGATAGTGCTCTGATTAAATTGTTTAGGATAGTCTTTAATGCAAGTTCCATCTTGCAAATATTGTGATGAATTGTTCAAATGTCCACATGGACCATGGATCATGCAAGATTTAATTATTTCATATAGTTCTTTGTTTTCTTCAGGATCAGGAATTTGTGCAGAAATGAGGGTGTCAATGTGGTCTGCATTATACAATTTAGAATCATTACTTAGATGTAAGAGCATGTGAACATGAGGAAGTCCTTTTTTTTGGAACTCAATAACATCCACGTGGCCATAAATAATACCAAGAACACCATTCTTTAAGTCATTCTTTAATGCTTCAACTTTTAATTTGAAAACGCGTGAAACCAAGTCGGGTCTATCTGAAGGTGTTTGATCTGGCAATAAATTTTCAACAATTTCTGGCCATTTTGGATTGCATGTAAATGTTAAAAAAAGATCTGGTTTTCCATTTTTAGCTACAAGTGCCATTGCATCAAGATATAATTGATGCATTTGACGTGAAGACCCCTGAAAAGTGGATGGAAGAATTACAATATTACCGGCGCGTAAATTACGATCATCAGCAGTACTTTGAAGATGGTCGACCAAACCTTGATATGTTTCTGCTCTAAGTTGCGTTTGATTATTTCGAATAAAAGAAAGGCATTGACCTTCAACTTTGACATAGGCATCAACCAAAAATTGTTGAAATAATTTACCTGCTAAATGCAAAGCAGAAAAATCATTTCTAAAAGCAGATCTATAAACATAATATTCTAATTGTGTCAGTCTATTGCGGACCGGAGTTGAATGTTGTGGAAAATGATTAAGATTTGGGTGCCATCCAGCTTGGCCTCTTGGAAAAATTAGTGGGTAAATCATTGAATCAATGTTTGAAGAAATATATGGAATGTGTCTAAGAGGTTGATTATGGGGATATAGAACAATTTTGTTATTAAGTGGAGGGACACCATCATTACTGGTGAAAATTGCGGCAACTTATTCGTGTAGAGGAGCATTATATCTTCTTCTGTCATTACCTTCACGCATTACCATTGTTATTATTGATGGTAAACGGTTCTCTTGCTTTGTAATTTCTTCTTGTTCTTTTTCAACATCGGCCATATGCCTATATGCCGCAGCATATGGCGAAACTCTGTTTAATACATTCTAAATTATTTCGATAACATCTCTTTTAGATGTAAAATTGGATGGATTAGCCATTCTCATATTCAATGCAGTTGCTGGCTCAATAATATATAATTGACTGAAATTGGGTGTTTGATTTTCAACAGGATGCAGGGAACCATACCTATGATACATTTGTCCAGAAATCCTGAAACATGGAGTACGACTTCCAGGTGGTGTACGTATATTTGCTTGTAAACTTGCAAAACAAAAAGTATTATTATAGATTTTTATGTTTTTACGGAAATGTCTTGCTCTAGGAGAACCACTTAAATATAAGTCTTTTAGTTCTTGTGGAAAATCTTCAAGATTTGGTAGTGTTACTTTTCCGTTAACACAACACTTAAGTGATTCTGTTGGAAATTTGATTGCACGACAATGTGGACAAAGAATGTTAAACTGACCTAAATAATGCAAATCCGGTAAAATATTTTGATTGTTTATTTATGCGGAATTAAGGGAACTTGGAGTATTTGTATTATTAAATCTGTTAATTCTTTGGCGTAGTGCATTGAAATAAGTACGTTCTTCGGTTTGTTGTGAAGTCTCATTTGCACGCTTTCTTTGTTGACCTAAAGTATCCTTGTACCTACTTTCTTCGGTTTCTTGTAGAGTCTCATTTGCACGCCTTCGTTCTTCACGTAAAGAATTATTGTGCCTACGTTCTTTGGTTTGTTCTGCAGTCTCATTTGCACGCTTTCTTTGTTGACGTAAAGTATCCTTGTACCTACGTTCTTCGGTTTGTTCTGCAGTCTCATTTGCACGCTTTCGTTGTTGACCTAAAGTATCCTTGTACCTACATACGATCATTTGTATAAAATTTTTTATAAGATCCTTGCTTATTGTAGTCATAAAGATCATAGGGTGTTACATTAGTATCATTGGTAAAAACATTTATGGCATGGGTTAGATGTTATATATAGTTGATATCCCGATAAATGTTGTTGGTAGGTTTGGAATTAGCATGAGCTTTATTCAAGTTTTTTTTGGTTGTATTAAAATCCATTGTGGGGCGATATGTTATTAGAAAATTGTAATAATGAAAAGATAAATTGTTTGTGGTATCAATATAAAAAAAATTGAAGCATTCTCATTGGTTGAAATTATTTATATATATGTTTTGTCTATGTATGTGTTTGAAGCATTATGATTAGTTGAAATCTATATTATAATAAGCTAGCGTCTGTGTGTGTGTCTGTCTGTCTGTCGCTGGAAGCATTCTGATTGGTTGAAATTATTTATATATGTGTTTTGTGTGTATTTTTATATGGTGTGATGAATTTGTATGTGTTAGTGTCTATGGAAGCATTCTGATTGGTTGAAATTATTCATATGTTTTGTATGTATTTTTATATGTGTGATGAGTTCATATATCTGTAGTGTGAGGGTCGTTTGAAGCATTCTGATTGGTTGAAATACATTTTGTCTGTATTTTTATATGGTGTAATAGAAAAATACACAGAAAAGGTACAAATATTCTAAAAACTGATCACCATACCATATAACACTATTAGCAACTCAAAATACACACTACCAAGAATCCTATGTTTCGAGCGCAGCCTAAACAAAAAAAACTAGCCGGTCCCGTGATCGTTTCGAGCGAAGCGAATTTGAATTAGCAACTCAATATACACACTACCAAGAATCCTATGTTTCGAGCGCAGCGAGAAACGACCACGGGACCGGCTAGTTATTATATTTTATGTGTGTATTTTTTATATGGTCTGATGCTAATGGTGATATATGGTTTAGTGGTGAGTTATTTGTTTTTAAATACACATAAAACATATAAATAATTTCAACCAATGAGAATGCTTCAAACACATAGATAGACAAAACATATATAAATAATTTCAACGAATCAGAATGCTTCAAACATATAGATAGACACAACGTATCTATAAATAATTTCAACCAATCAGAATGCTTCAAACACATACATACACAAAACATATATATAAATAATTTCAACCAATGAGAATGCTTCAATTTTTTTTTATATTGATACCACAAACAATTTTTCTATTCATTATTACAATTTTCTAATAACATATCGCCTACTAATGTAACACCCAATGATCTTTTTGACTATAATAAGCAAGGATCTTCTAAAAAATTTTATACAAATCATCTCTATAACAACAACGACCAAGGTTCTTCTAAAAAAATTTTTACAACTGACCATGCTAACCCTAAAAATCATAATATTTATAACCAAAAAAAAAAGAGATAGCTAAACTATAACAAATATTTGTGTGTATTTTTATATGGTGTGATGAGTTTCTATGTGTGTATGTGTTTGAAGTATTTTGATTGGTTGAAATTATTTATATGTTTTGTGTGTATTTTTATATGTGTGATGAGTTCATATATCTTTAGTGTGAGGGTCGCTTGAAGCATTCTGATTGGTTGAAATATATTTTATGTGTATTTTTATATGGTGTAATAGAAAAATAGACAGAAAAGATACAATTATTCTAAAAACTGATCACCGTACCATATAACACTATTAGCAACTCAAAATACACATTACCCAGAATCCTGTGTTTCGAGCGTGAAAAAAAAACTAGCCGGTCCCGTGGTCGTTTCGAGCGAAGCGAATTTGAATTAGCAACTCAATATACACACTACCCAAAATCCTATGTTTCGAGCGAAGCGAGAAACGACAACGGGACCGGCTAGTTTTTTTTTGTTTAGGCTACGCTCGAACCATAGGATTCTGGGTAATGTTTATTTTGAGTTGCTAATAGCGTTATATGGTATAGTGGTCAGTTTTTAGAATAATTTTTTTTAAGAAGAAAGAAAGACGTTTATTATTATTATTATTATTAAAAAAAAAATTATAATGCACATAAAAAAATCATATCAGAAATGTGAGCATCATGACTCAGAGAAATATTTGTCCAGTTTGTATTCAGCGATCAAAGAGTGGCCACGAAGCCACTATCGTGATGATCAGCAGAGAGGATTTACAAAAATAAATAAAACTACATAAAAAATGAAATTTGATAATTAAAAAAAAATATTAATATATATATATATATATATGTAAAATTATATGTATGAATATATATAGAGATATATAGTATAAATATAATTTAAACAGAGATTAATGGTGAATAGGTTAATACATAATAGATAATATAATAACGTGAATAGGTGCTTTTCAATTGAATACATATATACTTATAAAATCTTGAGCCTCATGGTTGTGGTGGTCATAAAATCTTGATAAATCATAGTAAATTTATAAAAACCTCATGCCAGCTTCGAAATCCTTGCATTTTACAAGCTGTGTCAAATAAAACAACAACAACAACAACAACAACTTATAAAATCTTATAAAATAGGAAATTATAAAATTAAAGCTTTTAAAGAACGTTTGAAGATGAAAAGGCTTTGACAATCGAGAAAATGAGAGAAATGATTGAAGAACTTAATAGAATTTATAACAATATTTCTGAAAGTAGATTGGTGATCAATAAAAGGTAAATGAATGTTGCTATTTTGTCTAGTAAAGTAAGAATATAAAGTGTTATTAGAAATGAACAAATCATCAAAGTAACCATTTAAAAAAAAGTTCTTATACGCAAAAATACATAAACAATAAATATGTAAATTCTTTAGAGATAAAAACATTTCGTTAGATTTTTGAGGGTTGATGAAATTATTGAATTTATTTACGCGAAGTTGAATTTTATTGAGCAGAAATTGGTTGGAGTTAGCCCAAACAATATTAGCATAAAATATAATCGGATAAACATGAGAATAAAATAATTTTAATGAAGAAGAAGGAGAAAGAAAATTACGAGACCTATAAAAAGTACCTAAAAGTCTAGAAACTTTAAGCAATACATAATTTAAATGAGACTTCCAAGAAAGTTGAGAGTCAATGTAGACTCCGAGGTAAAAGAAATTGTCAACTTGTTCTAGTACATAGTCATTAATGAAAAGTTTGTGATCAGAGAAATCAGTTTTATTGTTACTGAATATCATAAATTTACACTTGTTTTTATTTAGAGGTAAAAAATTATATGTAGACCAAGAAAAAATTTTATTTAAACAGTTGTTAAGGTGCTGATAAAAAAAACTTACTTGTGAATTAATTACTCCAGACGTCAAAAGAATATCATCTGCATAAAGGAAATATTTTACGTGTTTTAAGTCACAGTAAACTATGTCATTGATAAAAAGCGTAAAAAGAAATGGACCCAAAATGGATCCTTGGGATATGCCAACATTTACATATCCGATCTTAGACGGAGAACTAGTAAAAACATAGGTAGGACGCAATGATAAAAAGGATTTTAACCACTCAAGAATGGAACCCCTGAAACCATATCTAAACAGCTTATGAGAAATAATTTTATGATTTACTGAATTAAAGGCTTTTTCGAAATCAAGAAATATACCTGCTGTTGAATTATCTCTATAAAAGGAGCTTGAAACTGATTGAACTAAAGAGAAAATAGCATCTTGAGTTGAAAGCTTAGGTCTAAAGCCAAACTGTGATTTTGAAATTAGGTTGTATCGATCTGAAAATTTGACAATTCGCTCTAAAACAATTTTTTCAAATATTTTTGAAAAGCAAGAAACTAAGCTAATTGGTCGAAAAGAGTTAAGATCACATGATTTCTTGTGTGGTTTTAATATAGCATAATAATAATAATTGTATCTTTTGTGTGTATTTTTCTATTACACCATATAATTAATAATTTTTAATTATTTTATAATAGTAAGTTTGATAACACAAAATAATTTTTTAATTTAAATAATTACTAATATGTGTGGCCTGGCAAGAAAATGGGTGACATAAAAATATATAACAATACTCTATTACCAGCTTTCGTTCAAACTTAAATATCTGTGTATCTTTTTATTTTAAGCATTTATTTAATATTATTTTTAATTTCAAGTTCTTATTTGTAAATAAAGAACATATTTGTGTGTATTTGGGTAAAAAGTCCTACCGGATAAAAATTGTTTAAATATCCTCCTGAACTGCAAACACCAATTATAACTAAATTTTATTGATTTTCATTTCAAATATTTTTTTCCAAATGCAACACATAATATCTGATCATCATTTATCGATAAAAATCTTAGGTTAAAAAGTTCTTCAAGGTTTATTTAGCCTTAACCTTTTTGAAATTAAATAATTATATAATACAATCATTAATCAAAGAAATTCTGCATATTTTAATTCCTCCGGAGTTTTGCCAATCTCCTAATATCTTGCCAAAGCAATCTCTGCATACTTTAATGCCTCGTAACGTTTGACAAACACATAATATGGACCTATATATCCCTGAAGCCAAATTTTCACAAGCTAATAACTTAAAATTTTTCCTTTAAATCAGATAAAATTTAAACACAATATATTTTTTATACTCTTAATCTATATTTAAATTTTCAGCAACATTCAATATTATATGTGGAAAATATTCGATCATAAAAGGTTTTGGTTTAATACATAGTATCTTGTCAAAGTAATTTCGGCATAATTTAATGACTCAGGAGGTTTGCTATGCTCCTAATGCATTGATATGTAATTATTTCAACTTTGGAATTTTAAGCTTAATTAAGGGATCTTGATGTAAGGTGTTTAGAGACTGTTCAATACTTAAACGTCTTCGTTGAATCCAGCCTTGAAAACTCTTCACGATACACGTTTACCTTTAAAAATAACTAAGAAGAATTTATTATGCAAATACAAATTATAAAATACATGTTACAAAACACCCATACATGGTATGCTATATACATGTAAAGACAATTAATATAAATATCATATGGCACAAAAACAAAACTAAAAAAAAGAAATAGTTATTTGAAAAAAGTTCCTAGGAAACTCTTGAATCTATAACTACCTTTTTATTAAATAAAAATAATCAAAGACGCAGAACCATTAACGGATCTAAAGGGGCTGCCTACCCCCCCCCCCCCTGGAATTAAGCCTCAAAAGAAGAAGATGATGACGATGGAAGTGATGATGATCTCGCCTTAAAAATAGGTTTTTGTTAAGAAATGTTGATGGAGACGATGATGACAGACAACGTCTGAACTTTAAAAAACCAATAAAAGTAATTTTTCAAATTAGCTCCCCCCTATAGTCGATTTCTTGATCCGCCTCTCCGCAGTACACACATTTATGAATGAAAACAAGATAAGAATTTTATTGTTACATTTATTTCATATTCAGAATTTTAAACACATTGGATTTACTAAACTTCAAATATAAAAACAAAATAATTAATAATTTAAATATTTATTATACCAAAAATTATTTTAGCATTTCAAATATTTTAGTTAGGTTTTCTTTAATTTAAAAGTATTTTATTAAATTAGAATAAATAATTTAAAATTATTTGTTTTTTTTTCAACATATTTTGTTCTATTATTACCTCATTTTTTATTTTGTTGCTGCATGATTAGTATGATTTGTCTAAAAGTCATATTACGATAGATAAAATTTTATCAAATGTTTCACAAAAAACTGCCTCTATTCTTTCTGAACATAATTATTTTGCTGTTGAATCATCAAAACCCGATAATTTGTGCCTGAAAGTAAGTGATTTTATTTCAAAGAATGAATGGTTTACCTTCATATTAAATCCTGATACATTGGTTCATGAACAGATACCTAAAGGACTTAAAGAAAATGTTTGCTTCAAAATTCGTATTGATCCTTTAATGCGAGTATTTTGTGATGATTGCGGGGCCTGGGTGCGTAATGGTTCTAAGAAATTATTTTATTTCTATGATGATCGTTTATGTACTTTTATTGACCTTAGGAATGACAGAAAAAGTGAAGCGAAAATTATTGTTGTTAGGTATTATTCCAAATTAAAAAATGATCCACGTTATATGCGAAGAATTTCCTATTTTTCCAAGTTTATTGATCACGAAAACTTATTATATTTTGCTACTGTAGAATATAAAGGACTCTTTCCACACATATATTTTCTGGCTAATCGTGATAATTCAGGTAAGCTCACGTCCATACTTATCCACCATTTCAACTTTTCCACTTCTTTTCCAGAGTTAATATATCATGATTTCATCATTTTCATCACTCTTGTTTCTATATATGTTTTTCAGTTGTTGTGTCGGAGATATACTGGTTATACCCGAACACATATATATATATATATATAATTTAAGTTTCAATATTTTGTAATAAAAAAACTATATTTTGCTTTTATAATCCCTAACAGCATCAATGCATAATACCTTTTGATAGTTATTTCTTCTATATACAGACGAAAATAAAAATATTCATATATTTGTTTGGAGATGATCAAAAGGCAATAGCCGCTCTGATGATACACCTCAGAGAACAGAAATAAAAAATTATAACGCAACACCAAAAAAGTTCTTCAATGTGTTGGTAAATCAATTGGACGAAGATGAAAATGTACAATTAAGCCGTGTTCAATATTCAAGGTTCAATTTTGATGATTTCTTGCATACATAACAATCAACATGTTGACATGTGTCTTCATAAAGAGAAATCAAATAACTTTTTAATTTTTTTTTAAACAAAAATAAAGAAGTATTGCAATCATTGAAAACTAAAAAGGATTCCAAAATTTGCATACCCTATATTTGAGACCAGTTTTGGATGACTTAAGTTTATAAAAAGGTAAAACCAAGTTGCGTTCATATCTTAGGTTGAAATTTTCATACTCATAGTTAAACTTTAGCCAACCATCAAAAGCGGAGGGTAAATCACCATGAATGGAATTATATAAAAAAAATTGACACTTTTAGCTTATAAATATCCTTCAGTTTAAGTAATGAATGATGATGAAAAATATTGCTGGTATGGCTTAACAAAGGCAAGTCAAAAACAATTCTCATAGCCTTTTTTTGAATCTTCTCTAAAAGTGAAACATTGCAACTACCCCAGTTTTCAACACTATAATAAAGATGAGGAAGAAACAACGCCTTATAATCTTTAATTTTATCTCATCATCCAATTTACATTTATGCTTGTAGAGTATTCCATTAATAACATTCAATTTATTAGCAATATATATAACATGATCAAAAGGGTCTCAAAAGAAAAATTTAGATAACATTTTATTTTTTCATAAACATCAATAAAGACAATTTTAAAATTTTTTAAGAGACGTCAAGAGATTTCAGTACAAAGGCGTGAACTGACTCCATAGATTCTTTTTTTTGATACGTTCTGTAACATTTTCTGATGTCGGAAAAGCTTTAGCTCAGAAATGAACCTTACCTATAATAAAAAATAGAGACCAGATAAAAATATAAAAATTTTTAATTTTAATTTTTTACCTGAATATACATGTTAACTTTTAGATAAGAAACCCATTTTACATCACATATTAATAAGTTCACATTTTTTTTAAGTATTTTATATGAAATTTGAAATCTTTTAAGCAGTAATTATTTCTTTTAGACTCCTTTTCAAAATTTGCATTTTGACTAATTTTATAACTAAAGATACATTAAAATTAACATGCAAAGCATCAATTCTTCGCGTGTTAGTTGAACGATAGAGTAAAAATTTCTGCTGGCTTTGGCTTTCTTATTGAACCTATGGTCTAATTTTATCAATAATAAAAGAAAATTTTGAATTTATATTAACCAAATAGTTATAATAGTTTTCAATTCTATCAATAGCATTCGAATATTTATATATCTTCCCATCATATAAACAAATTAAACAAACAAAAAAGTGCAAATTAGAAACAAAAAAATCCTACTCTTCTGGTGAAAGATTACATCTTAAATGAAAATTGTTGGAGCATTCTTTACAATAGAGCTTCACTTCTTCGTCCCATACCACACAGAAAAAACATACAAGTGGTGGAAACTTTATCCTAAAATTGTAAAATATAAAAGTCAATTTTCAAAAAATCTTGGTTATTTCACTATTTTATTTAACTTATCATTTTTTAATGTTCTTCCTTTCCTCTTTATCATATCTATAATATAGCACACACATATATATATTCATTGAAATCACAAGTAATAGGTTGTTCCATTGATATCAGTAGATAAAAAATAGTTTAAGAGTTTTTATTTGGAACAAAAAGATAAATGAAATGATATATTTCGCTTTTACAGAAAAGCTTTATCAAATTGAGTAGTGAAGAATGGAATGAAGTGAAAGTGAAATGGAATTTTATGACGTGGTAATTTCTTTATTGTGAGGTTTCTTTGTTTATGAGACATAATATGAGGTGGCGATTTCTCTATTGTTGTGGGTTCTTTGTTTCTTAAATGAGGTTGAGGTAGATTTGTGGGAGTGGTAATTTGCTGTTGATGGAGTCTTTGTGTTTGTGTGAAAACCATGATTCTAGGAAAGGTAGGTTTTCAGGGTGTGACTTTTGCAAAATTTTGGGCTTGTCAAAGTTAAAATTGTGTGAGGGGTAGTTTGCGATGTGTGTAATAATTTCAGAAGGATTGTTAGGAAGGGTTTGTGAAGAGATAAACTTGTTTATGTTTGTTTTGTGTTCATGTATACGGTATTTTAGGGGGCGTTGTGTTCTTCCAATGTAAGTGGAAGTGCAAGAATCGCATTTCAGCATGTAAATTAGGTTTTTTTCGTTGAGGTGGTTTTTGGGCTCGAAAGTGTTGTGTGGGAACCAGGTTGAAAGTTTGAAGCTTGGCTTTGCAATTACTGAGATATTAAACTTTTTTAAGGTAGTTTTGAGTTTGTTGAAATGGTGGGAACTGGAATTTTTGATGATTAAAGTGGGAGTTTTGGGGGTTTCAATTGAAGAGAAAAAGTCTTTTGCAAAGTGTTCTCCAATTGTGTTGTTAAGATATTTGGCATTGTGTAGGGAAATTTGTAATGATTTTTCAATTGTCTTTTCAGGGAAGTTATTATTGGATAAAATGTTTTTAGTGTTTGCAATATCTTCTCGTTTTGTCTTTTCGGTGTTTGAGAAGGTGATTGCCCTAGTAAATAGAGACGGGCCAACAGACAACTTATTGTTGTATGTGTGATTGGATGTGAAATCCAAATATCTGTAGGTGTGGTTTGGTTTGAAGAAGATTTGCTTTTTAAATGTGTCGTTTAAAGGTGTTATTCTGCAGTCGAGAAAAGGTAGTGACTTGTTTTTTTCTAGTTCATAGGTGAATTTCAGATTTGTGTTCCAAGAATTCACTTCTTTAAGGAATAGTGGAAAGGTTTCTTTGTCAGAAATAGCCAAAATATCATTTACATATCTAACATAAAATTTCGGGAAATATGGTGAGTTTTTAATGTCATTTTCTAGTTCTTCAATTACTAGATTGGCCATGATACCACTGAGAGGATTCCCCATTGCCGTTCCAGAAATTTGTTGGTATATTTTTCCTTTAAAAGTGAAAAAGTTGTTTTTAAAGATAAGATCTATTAGATTTATAATATCTGTGGTAGTCAGTTTGGAGTATTTTTCAAGAGGAAAGTTCAAAAGTTTCTTTTTAAATGTAGTTAGAGCGAGTTCTAGGGGAATTGATGTGAAAAGGGATTCGATGTCGTAGCTTACTAGAAGATCTTCTGCTTGAGGTTTGATCTTCTTTATTCTTTTCAAAAGTTCTTGTGTATTTGTAATTGAGAGGTTGTTGTTGTTTGTTAGATGTATTAGGAATTTTGACAAAAACTTGCTTATGTTATAGAAAGGAGAGAGTCAGTAGTTAACAATAGGGCGAAGTGGTGTATTTTCTTTGTGAACTTTGGGTAAACCATATAAAAATAGGTACGTGGATTCACGCGAATGAAGGTTTTTGTAATCTTTCCAGTCGAGTTTTTTTAATGAGAAAAATTTGTAAACAAAAGAATTGAGTTTGGATTGAGCAGTTTGTAAGGGGTTAGCGTTGGATCTAGTAATCTCTTTGTACGTTGATGTGTCTTGTAGAAGTGAGGTAATTTTTTGTATGTAGGTGTCTGTATCTAGGATCACAAAAGCATTACCTTTATCGGCGGTGGTTATTGTTCTGGAAGTGTGTTGTTTTAATTGATTCAGTGTTCTGAGTTGCTTATTTGTGAGATTTTGTTTATTTTTTGTTTATTGGACTTTAGAATATTTGTAACATTGAGCCGTATTTCTTCTTTTTCTTTGTCATTGTATGAGGTTATTATTTTTCAATAGCTGGTAAAATTTCGGTAATTTTAGGTTTGCAGGTATCGATGTTAAACTTAGGGCCGTATGTGAGGACATTAGTCTTATCTTTCGTCAAAGGTTTTGAAGACAAATTAATCGACCATTTCCTTTTGTTTATTGTAAGTTTGGTGTTTGGTAAGTCTGGTGTCGATTTCACAACATTAAGTTTTGAGTCATGGGATAAGTTTCGTTTTTCAAGATTGATGAGACGCTGAGAATTAATTTTATCTAAAAGGAAATAAAAATAGGGCTTTGGGACAAGATTGGAGAGTTTTTGTCGTTGTGCGTTGATGTTTTTCTGTAGTTCATGTAGTTTGATGTAGAATGAAGAAATTCGAGATTGGATACATTTCTTCACCATTGTTTTGTAAATAGAGTTAAATGTTGGAATATTGAACGTTCTGTTTATGATTCTGAATTCTTTAGGAATTATGTTATGTGTTTTTGTTAGATTATAAAATCTAATATGAGACTTGGTAGAGGAGAGAGATAGAGTAAGATTTTCGAGTCTTCGGAAAGTGCGGAGAGCAATAACTCCAAAGTTTTCAGCGAAGGATTTGAAATCACAAGTAATAGGTTGTTCCATTGATATCAGTAGATAAAAAATAGTTTAAGAGTTTTTATTTGGAACAAAAAGATAAATGAAATGATATATTTCGCTTTTACAGAAAAGCTTTATCAAATTGAGTAGTGAAGAATGGAATGAAGTGAAAGTGAAATGGAATTTTATGACGTGGTAATTTTTTATTGTGAGGTTTATTTGTTTATGAGACGTAATATGAGGTGGCGATTTCTCTATTGTTGTGGGTTCTTTGTTTCTTAAATGAGGTTGAGGTAGATTTGTGGGAGTGGTAATTTCCTGTTGATGGAGTCTTTGTGTTTGTGTGAAAACCATGATTCTAGGAAAGGTAGGTTTTCAGGGTGTGACTTTTGCAAAATTTTGGGCTTGTCAAAGTTAAAATTGTGTGAGGGGTAGTTTGCGATGTGTGTAATAATTTCAGAAGGATTGTTAGGAAGGGTTTGTGAAGAGATAAACTTGTTCATGTTTGTTTTGTGTTCATGTATACGGTATTTTAGGGGGCGTTGTGTTCTTCCAATGTAAGTGGAAGTGCAAGAATCGCATTTCAGCATGTAAATTAGGTTTTTTTCGTTGAGGTAGTTTTTGGGCTCGAAAGTGTTGTGTGGGAACCAGGTTGAAAGTTTGAAGCTTGGCTTTGCAATTACTGAGATATTAAACTTTTTTAAGGTAGTTTTGAGTTTGTTGAAATGGTGTGAACTGGAATTTTTGATGATTAAAGTGGGATTTTTGGGGGTTTCAATTGAAGAGAAAAAGTCTTTTGCAAAGTGTTCTCCAATTCAGGGAAGTTATTATTGGATAAAATGTTTTTAGTGTTTGCTAAAAAAATACTTAAAAATATATTTTTAATATATTTTTAGTGTTTGCCACCTCATATTACGTCTCATAAACAAAGAAACCTCACAATAAAGAAATTACCACGTCATAAAATTCCATTTCACTTTCACTTCATTCCATTCTTCACTACTCAATTTGATAAAGCTTTTCTGTAAAAGCGAAATATATCATTTCATTTATCTTTTTGTTCCAAATAAAAACTCTTAAACTATTTTTTATCTATATATATTCAGTTGTATAAATCAAACACATTTATATTATTTTTCATATTATACAATATCCTTGCCAACCAAAGATGTTACAACAAGCCTTTTTTTCCTTTTATTCTTAATTGCCTCTTACCAAAAAGATTGCTCATGAAAGTGATTACACAACGGCTGACGCTTTTAATGTCCATGATGTCTCTCCAATCCTTAAGAAAAAAAAATTATCATTTTGAACATAAGGCATCTTTTTTTTTATATCTATGCGAGAAAATGATTTACATGTTCACGTATCATCTCGTTATATATATATATATATTTTTCTTCCTGTCCATTATTTTATGATATAATAAAATTCTGCTTATTCTTCTTCTTCTATTGTATTTAAAAAAATAACGTTCATTATGCATTTGTAATTTATTTTTGTATTCAAATTTAGCAAATTAAACCTTATTTAATTATGTGGTGTTAGGAATTTAATAGCCATTTTTTCGTTGAAGATTAGCCTCAAGTGATAAATTGGTACTGCCCAGTACCAGTTTTTTCTTACAATACAATAACTCTTTCACAGGAAAAAGGCATTAAAAATCATTAATCGAGCTTTTGGTGGGCGATTTTTTATCCTGAAAATATATCCAAGAAATGCAAAGGTAATTTTTAACAGTTTATTATAGTGAAGTGTAAAAGAGAAATTAAAATGTAATATAATTTCTTTGTCTATTTTTGTATTATTTATTTTAAAATTAGGTAAAATATCACGTTTTCTTTTATCTTATATTTTGATATTGATTAATAATTTTGCAGTAAGATAGGTGGGAGCTTCGGGTATCTTGCGAAACTGGTTGGTTGCTTGCTTGTTTAGATATCAAAGCATTTTCAGCTCTAAGGCTGGAGATATATTATGCTTGAGATGGTTAATCACAGTTTTTGTGACTTTATTTTTAAGAGTCGGGATACTTGGGGATCGAACTCCTGACCTTCAACTTTTAAGCTAATAGATACACCCTAACAACTTTTTTTGATTTGCACATCAATTATGGAGTAGATCCAATACCAAGAGAATAACTTATCTTAGAAAGGAGATGTCGAAAATTATAAAATATAAAAATAATTTTAACAAAATTTTGATGAAATATATTTTTTTTTATTTTTGGTAAGGACACACTATGTTTTATCAAGTCTTTGTTTTATTATTTTCGTATAAGGTTTTTATTATTTTTTTCTTTCATTTTAAACTGATCTTTTTTAGGTTTTATTATCTTTATCGTGTTAATTTTCCTTAGATTTGTTCATTATTTAACATAGTTTTTATTTTTTAATTTATTCCATTCGTCATCTATACATAAGCTGATTTACAAGCAACAACACGCCTTCAAACTTAAAATTATAATCACAGATGACTGATTTCCCATCCTCGAGCTTAATATGAGCATACATGAGTATGCCTAAAAATGCTTTGATTACCATTTTCAAATTTATTTTGATTGCTCTTCTGATGAGTATTTACAAAAATTTATATTAAATAGTTTAATATATTGTTTTATTTTTAAATATTTTTTATACTGTTTTCAATGATCCACATTTGAGAAAATCTTATTGATATTTTTAAGACTTATACAATAGTTATATAGATGTACAAATGTTGAATAGAGATTGAAAAAAAAGAAGTAAGTTTCTTTTAAATTTTATTTAATATTTTTTAACTATACAATGTATGAAGTTTTAGATTTCCAGATACTGATAGCTTTCACTGGCGGATTTAAGGGGGAGGGGGCGGAACCGTCGTATGCCCCCAGTCGTAGCCCCTCCAAAAATTACATTGCCAATTGCTTGAAAATTTTCATCTAATTCTTTTCGTAGAACTCAAATATAATGATGATTTCTGCAACTCGTTTTTTAGATTTAATCTTTCTCTAAAGTGAGAAGCCCTAAAAAGTTTTTTATGTTTCAATCGTAGTTAATTGTGGCACTTATTACGGTAATGTTTTACTTTACGGTTCCTTTAATCAAATTTTTTAATTTGTTCTAATTTTTTAAAAATTTATTGAGTTCGTTTATGTAAAAAATCTAGAATCTTTAGTAATATAATATCAATGGAATAAACTACTTTGAAAAATGTATAGTTTGATTGACATCACAACAATGAATAATTGCTTGAAAAAAATTTTGATTGACAGAAGGTAAAGTAAAACATTACCCTTATTACTTTTATATTATTCAATTTTTTTTGTAAAATTATTTAAACATCAAGTTTTACCACATCAATTCACTTCCCAGTTCAATATATGAGGATCGTTTTAATGATCTCATTCTTCTTTTTGTTCACAAATATTCGATTGGATATTTACACCATTATTTATATGTATGCTAAAATGTATCTTAGACGGATGAGTCTCCTTAATCCTCTTAGTTCTTATAACAAACTTATAATTTTTTGATATATTATTATGATCTCTAAAAAGTCAATTTTTGCTTTTTATTAAACTATTACCCAAAATAAGAAAAATTTTGATAAAGCTTAAATTTATATGCTTCAAATTTGAGTTATAGTTTAGTAAAATCCGCCCCCTCTAATACCAATTTCTAGATCCCCCCTGGCTTTGGAAAGGAAAGATTTTCGTATTGGCAAATTTTACAAAGAGATATGAAAATGCAGTTATTATTTCTTAAATTGTAAGAATGTATCATAATATTTAGAGTTAAATACTTGGAAAATTAAGTATAGTTTAAAGCATTGCACCAATAACACAAGTTATTAACCCTATTAGTGCTGGGCAAAATTTGTCCGCTCAAGTGCTGGGGGGCGTAAAGTGCCCCCTTATTTTTCTCAGATATTAATAAGTTTTTATAAATATTTTTGATGTTACATATATATTTCAACTATGCTGAATTCAGTGGTGATGTGCATTTTTTTATCAAAATCAATCAAACCTGTCAAAAAATTGATTTATATTTGACAGCTCATCTCAAAAAGGAACTTTTTATTTAAATAATTATATAAAGTTTTTTACACATGTATACCCATTATCAAATATGGTGATATTCATTTTTTATGAAAATCAATCAAACCTGTCAAAAAATTGATCTAAATGTGACAGCTCATCTCAAAAAGGAACTTTTTATGTAAATAAGTATATAAAGTTTTTTACACATGTATACCCATTTTCAAATATGCTGAATTCAGTGGTGATATTCATTTTTTATGAAAATCATTCAAACCTGTCAAAAAAGTGACTTACATATGACAGCTCATCTCAAAAAAAGAAACTTTTTATCTAAATAATTATATAATGTTTTTTACACATATACACCCATTTTCAAGCATGCTGAATTCAGCGATGATATTAATTTTTTTTATAAAAATCAATTAAAGTTATCAAAGCATTGATTTATATATGACAGCTCATCTTAAAAAGAAACTTTTTATCTAAGTAATAATATAAAGTTTTTTACACATATATACCCATTTTTAAGCATGCGTAATTCAGTGGTGATATTCATTTTTTTTAATAAAAATCAATCAAAACTGTCAAAAAATTGATTTATCCCAAAAAAGAAAGGATCAGGCACGGTTTTTTGAATTAGAGAATTACGTTTAATAGAAAGTATAGGGAGGTTATGAAGTTTACCGTGTATGGCATTTTACACACATATACCCATTTTAAAGTAGGCTGTGTTTACTGGTTATATTCCTTTTTTTTTATAAATATTAGTCAAACCTGACAAAATAATTTAAATATGACAGCCCATGTCAAAATTAAAATTTTAATTCTTTTAAAGTTTTTTATACATTTCAAGTATGCAGAATTTAATGCTGATGTTTATTTTTTTATGAAATCAATAAAACCTGTCAAAAAATCGATTAAACCTGCAAATCAATGTCAAATATATAAACATAAAAATAACTTCTACTTGCAGTTTTCTCTGGTAATTATTTTCTTAATTTATTTAATAAACCAACTTTAGGTGTTTAATTCACTCAAAATATTTCATTCTACAGTAACTTATGTAACTCGATAGGATCTTCATCTTTTTGGCTACAAATTCGTTATCGGCTCGTAGTCTCTACGTCATATTATAATTTACAGTATGTAATTTTGGTATTCATTCTAATGTGATCCTTTCTTGGTAGCTCTTTTTTCATTAGAAATTTATATTTTTCAATGTGTGTTCGAAAATTTTTTTATAAGGATAAAATGACTTTTTTCCTCTCAGGCCTGAATATTTGTCAATCAATCTCATTTTAAAGGTTTTTTTCTTCAATTACAAAAAGTTGTCAACCTTCTTCATCTAAAAAATTATCTCTTTGACACAAAAGGAAAAAGATGGACAAATTCAATTTAAATTAAAAATATCTTGATAGTGACTAAATTCTCACATATTGGCGTCTGTGCCATTTTTGATAAATCTGACCTATTCTAAATTTTCAGATTTCCTACCCATCGTAGCTAAATGTTAACTGTAATCCTAGATGATAAGCTATAGATTTTAAATATTTTTCATTTGTAAAAGAGGAACTTCTTTTTCACAGTCAAAATCTTTTTTGAAGTATATAATTAAACCACTTCCTGTTCATTAGAACATTGTAGATCTTCCATTTAGTCAAGGTACATATTTTTTTAAATTATTTGTTTTGATCACATGTTCTCTTTTTAATTAGTTTTCAACTTGGTTCCTTCTCTCATACAAATTTTCAAAAGATTTTATAATACGTTTTGTTTTTTTTAATAAATATTTAATACTCAAGATGATTGTAGAAAGTATTATAAGCCAAAATATACAAAAAAAATATTTTTTTACTATATACCTAATATGCAACCATTTTTTGAAATTTTTTTACAGAACTGCTTTTCATGCATACATTACTAATTAAATTGCCACTTCGAGATATTTTTTAACCGTATTATCCAAAATCCAGTACAGAAATAAAATAAGCATAGTCGATTTGGTATAAAACAGATATTTTATTTTTTTGAAAATATTTTTGAAGACAGTATCTAGAAGTAAACCGCAAATATGATTCAAGCTTTCAGATATTTTAAAACCATAAATGCCAAACCTGAGTCCAAAAATTAAACCAGCATCTTCCATTTGCCATAAAAACAGATATTTTATTTAAATTTCAAAAATATTTCTGTAGACATTAGACGTAAATCGAAAATTTGATTGACACTTTCAGACATTTAAAACCTCTAAATGCAAAAAATGATTTCAGAAATAAAAATTATCATGGTCGAATTGGTATAAAAACATATATTTCATGTAAAATTAGAGAGAATATTTTGGGATATAGTTTCCAGACATAAACTGCAAATTTGATTGACACTAGCAGTAAAACCTCTAAATGCGAAAACTGTGTTCAGAAATGAAATCATCATGATCTATTTGCTATAAAAACAAATTTTAGAACTAAACGCAAATTTAATTGATACTTATATGTATTTTCAAATTCAAACTGCAAAAATTGAGTCCATAAATGAAACTAGCATGGTTGATTTGGTATAAAAACATATATTTCATTGTAAAATTTGATGAATGTTTTTGGAGATAATTTTTAGAAGTAAACCGCAAATTTGATTAACACTTATAGGTATTTCCAGATCCTAAACGTAAAAAATGAGTCCAGAAATGAAACCAGCATGGCTGATTTAGTATAACGCATATATTTTATGTAAAATGTGAAGGAATGTTTTTGGAGACAATTTTCAGAAGTAAACCGCAAATTTGATTAATACTTATAGGTATTTTCAAATCCTAAATGTAAAAAATGAGTCCAGAAATGAAAACAGCATGACTGATTTAGTATAAAAACATATATTTTATGTAAAATTTGAAGGTATATTTTATTAGATATATTTTTGATCAATCAAAATTTTGATTGACATTTTCTAAAAAGTAGCCATGATTATTGAAAAAATTAAATATATAAAGTGTTATGCGTTCCAAACTGTATATAATTATAAATTTTTAGGGTATTATATAATATAGATCCTAAGTTATAAGGTTAAGTACAGATAATGTCAAAATTTTGCTGAAAAATTTTAATTTTTGATTGACAGTTTTGGACATGAAGGGGTCATTCAACTACCACGAAAATGGTTTCAAAAGATTTTAGGAAAAGTCACAAAATTTGAAGGGATATGATTCAGCCAATTTTCTACAATTAATTTTTTAGTGAAGGGGGGGGGGGGGAACACTAATAGGGTTAAGAAATTATTTACAATTTTATAGTTCTCTTGAGTCAGGATTATGTGTTTGAATATAAGCACGCAATTACCAGCATATAAATTGAACTCGAATTTATCATCATAGCAATTGAAAAGATCGTTAACATAAAGATTAAAGAAAATCTGTGCTAAAATATTGCCCTCTTAACACCACTATTTTGAAGGTCCTACCTTTTAGAGCATTCACATTCACGAAGTACAATAAAGTGCGGTTATAACCAGGGCTTCGGAGCCACCTGAAAATAGCCTGGCTCCGGCTCTGCAGCCTGCTCCATTGGTAACTTGAAAAAAACTGAAAACTTTGGAAAACTGTAACTTTGTATTTTGAAAACCAAAACTTGTGTATTCTAAATACCGAGACTGTTTGAAAAACAGTGCACGTTGTTTACATATAAAAAAAGCTTGCAAAAACCGAAATATATTAATAAACACTTTGCTATCTTTTTATTCATAATAGCTTCTGATGCACAGATGAGTTGTTTTTTAAAACACCCATTTAAAACATTGTAGGTACTACTGACTGAACTTAAAATTTATTTTATCTTTAAGCACACGTCATGATTATGGTTCTAAAAAGGCTTTTATTTAACTCATTGACCAAGAAAATAAAACAAACAAAGTCTAAATAAAAGCAGATTTTTATTAACCGTTGAAAAAAGCGGACAATGAAAGAAAATTTCAAGTTGTATAAAAAAGACGATGAGCTTTAGTGGGTTATATAAAATAAAACACTCAAACTCTTGCATTGAAAAATTTCAAATTAAATTAATTCAGTCATACTCTTAAGAGAATTTAACCTCAAAAAACGAAGAGCAAAATGAGGAATTAAAATCAATCAATGTATGACAGAGAAAGTCTGACAGGATATATCAAAATATGAAGGGACAATTATGCAAATGAATTCGAGTTTTCTTTCAGCTTATAAATTTTTGTATGTGAATTTACTGTTTGCATGCAATATTCATATTTATAAACAAAGGTTTTACATGCTGTCTGTACTTTACACAATGTATGTATATATATAAAAAAAAATTGTTTATGATGCTTATCATGCAACGAGAGATGTAAAAATAAAAAAGCTGTTTTATCATTTATTTATGGTTTGTTCTCTTTAAATAGAATATGAACATGAACTAAAACTGATTATTTTTCAAGGTTATATATGTAACAAATGTGCTTTTGTACTCTTGGGTCCAACATAGGCAGCCGCTTTTTTGTGACTCCTACTCCTATTTTGCGGCTCCAACTCCGGCTCCGAACCCCTGGTTATAACGGACTACCACTGGGGCACAATTTTAGTTCGTTATGTCAGGAAGGACAAAACCGACAAAAATTTGTGAGTAACATCTTTTATTTTAAATACAAACACTGTTTTAAGAAAGTTTCGATTAATGAAGATTTTTCAAACTAAATAAATATTAGTTTTGGAACATAATTGAAATTATAAAATTAAATGTATACATTTTTATAGAAGTTTTTTTAAGGTTGTCATGAATTAATCACTCATGTAAATACTTTGTTTTCATACACAGTCGTCAATAAAATGTATAAATACATGTCAGGGGCGCACATCCAGTTGGCAGAGGAGAAGATTTGTTTGTCTTTGGCTAGATTTTCCATATTAGTTTTATTGTTTTAAGGTTTAATCTTAGAATGAATATTTTAAATCTTTTTTTTCATTAACGTTCACTTCTTTGATATAATAATGCAAATTTGAGCCATAGGGATCCTACATATATGATGTCCCCTATGAGGGAGAGGGGATAAACTAATTCTAGATGCTCTGCATTAAAAAATAGAGCAGGAGACATAAAAATCACAACAGCGGGGTGGGGGTTGAAAAAATTAGCTTTATCCCTAAATTACTGTAACCAGGCCCGTTTATAAAACGGAGTGCCTAACATACGATTGAAGTGATCAACACTAAGCTTATATTTATTCTATAGTACTACGGTTTCTGGTTTGTTTTTGTATTATTGAGACACCCTTTTTATGTTGAGATGATGAAACATAGAGCGCTTTAAAATTTCGCGTATCATGGATTAGCATGTATTTCATCAGGATATATATTAAAATTAATGCAAACTCAGAATAAAACATTTTACTCTCCGTTTCTTGTAAATTCAAAGTACGTATATATTTTGGTTAGGGTTTGGGTTAGGCCAACAAACAGCGATTTGGATTTATACTACCGCCAATGCTCAAGTTAGCGCCTACTTTGCTAATTTATGTGGTGTGAAGAGCCGGTCTAGAAAGACCTTGGATGGACCTTGGGGCAAGTCACATCCCCTAATCAAACGTTTGCAAATTTCCACACTAGAAAAGTTATTTTTATCAATCAATCTTAAAACGTAAATTTCTGGCTTCAACATAAAAAGTGTTAGCATCGTTCAAATGAGTACTTAGTGAGCAGTTTTTTTTGGGTAATATTTTTATTGGACACGCTCCCCTAAATTTTACTAGTTGTTCGCCAATAGTAACGGTATCTAGTGGGTTCCAGTATCTATAACAAATTAAAAAAAAACTATCATGCATCATTTTTTCATTTCGATTCGTAGTATTTACATTATCAAAGCGAATGAAAATATTTACAAAAGTGAAGATCCATCTTTTCATTGCTGCCCCCCCCCCCAAAAGGGATTGCATTTTAAAAAAATGTATTGTAGCTATTCTTTGGTCTTTCACTTCTCCGATGTGAATAAGACATTGAAAATAGCCTAAAAGGTGACTAATTTCAAATCTTTCTTATCGCGCTCTCGATTCTTCCCATTTTGAAGTTTTTTTTACTAAAACAAATCACCACCACTAACACCAATTTGTGATAAAAAAATTTAAAATTTAATCACTAACACTCTTACATTATTTAAAATGTGTAAATAAAAATGTAGAAAAAATTACTTATAATTTTCTTCTATATGTTTAATCAAGGTTATATCGAAAAAATAATTGAAGATTTTAATTACATCTTCAACATATTTCGCTTCATTTGAGGAACCTCTTACAACAATTTCGAGTTTGAACACGGCTCCTAAACGTATCCCAAGGTTCTCAGAAAATCTAGTTCCGTTGGGAGCTATCAAGTTTTCATCTGTTTGATCTTCTTAGGCTCCTTCTTCTTCAAAGTCTTCTGAAAAAGACTTTTTTGAATTTAAAACTTCGTCATAAATGTCTAATCCTGATTCGTCTGAACTTAAGGAATACTTAACAGATTCAGCAGAATAAGAGCTTCACGTATTTGAAGAAAATTTCATTAATGTTGCGACAAAAGAGTGACCAAGTAAAATAAATAACAGGTTGTGATGAAAAAGCAAAAATATGTATATATGTGTCTTGGTGGAGGAAAAATTTACTGAATGTTGTATACAATGTGCGTATTCATGATTTACCACAACGTCAAAATCCTTTTCTCATCCAAGCGAAGCAGGTGAAGAAATGTCGCGTTTGAAAAATTGCAATCAGAATGCGCAATTGTGTCAGCAGCATAAGATGCTTTGCACACACGCACACAACACTGCTTGATTTTACCGAGGTAAGGTGTTAGGTTGGCTAGATGCCTAAACATCTTGAATTCGAATACGTCGCTAGCCTTCATTACTTATAGTTCGATGCAAGTGCGATATTTGTTCCTTTTTGATGGAAAAACCGTAAGCTACAAGGGCATACAAAAAGTTCTACACTTAAATTTTCCATTATTAACTTTACATGCCATCTGTCACAGCTATTATTGTCATTAGACATCGCACTAATTGCGTATAAAACTACTTGCTTATATCTTTTGATTATTTTTTAATTTCAGATTATATAATTTTAGCAATGTCTAATCTTTAGAAAAATGAGTGGCGTGCCATTATTTATTTCTGCAAAAAGGGGGTTTATCTCCAACAGGGGAGCTAAGAAGCTCAAATTGCATTATGGGGATTCTGCTCCTGACAGATCAACAGTTATTCGTTGGATGAGTTGCTTTACATCTGCCAGACAGTCTTTGGAAGATGACCCACGCAGTGGTGCTTCAACAACAGTAAAGACACAAATATTGATCTTGTGAAAGGCATACTTGATGGAGATAGACGGGCAACATATGATGAGATAGAGAAACAATCAGGCTTAAGTCGTGCGACATTGCAAAGAATGATTCACGAGGAGCTGGAAATGAAGAAGATTTGTGCAAGATGGCTACCTCGACTTCAATCTGTCAGGAGAACAACGCCAAAGTCGCCATGCTCTTTGTGTCATGAATTTGAACATGCTTGAGGAGCTTGGGGACAACATTTGGCGTCGAATCATCACAGCTGATGAGACTCCTCTTCCTTACTTTATGCCCGAGACCAAACGTCAGTGCATGCAGTGACCAGGAGAGAGCCGATCCTTTCCGTGGCAGAAGTTTTGGATGTGAAAGTCAGCCGTGAATGATGTGGTTTAGACCATGTCAAAAGACTCGTTTGAAGAAGGAATAAAAAAGGTTGCAAAGCTTTGCAGACATTCAAAATTAAGTTTTATAACTATAAAATTGTCTAAATAACGTAAAATAGTTCATAAATCTCACTAGGAAAAATAATTTTTTTTTGGAAAACATAGGCACTTCATTACTGTGTCCTTTGTGTAATAACTAATGGATGTGCCCAGCGAAAGTTAAAGTAATTTATAGATTCAAATATCTTCACTAAAAATGATAGGAATATACGAAAATGGACATCAGAAAATTCTACATACATGTCTATTTTGCTTTACAGAAATGATCTGAATTCTTTCTATAGTATCGCTTCGAAACTTTTCGTTTGAAAAGCCACCTCACGTTTGAGTTCATCAATAGTTTTAGAATTTCTTTGCATAAATCTGAAAACAAACAAAAATTTATAAGGCATTTACTTCAATTAAGTACGATGTTTCAATGACTTCTTTGTGTACATTTTTCAACTCATCACGTATGATTTTCATTATTAAGTCATGATGGTGAATAGGGCACTTTGTATCAATTACATATGAGATTTTTGCTTAATCTAAAAACGAACTTTTTTCTATGAACGTTAGAGCACGTTCAGCACACAAACCAAGTTCTTACATTCCAGGTGTCAGAACCATAAGTAATTAAGTAACATTTTATTTTAATCAGTAAATTTCTTTCAATAAAAGGCGAAGATAGTTCATGAAATTTCTACCAACCTAATCTTTACTGCGGTAGTTTAACACCAAGTGTGCACATTCAGAGATTCGCCCTTCCTCCGACCCATTTTCAATTATATTTCTTTTTTTATAGTATTTATTAGACTTTTTTGTTTTCTGAGTAGATTTTCGATATTACTTTTCTTGTTTTAAAGTTAAGTCTTAGAATGAATATTTAAAAAAAAATTTTTTCATTAATATCCACACTTCTTTGTTATAATAATGCATATTTGAGCTATATTTGATCAGAGACAGTAATGTAGCCACATTTAAATAAGCCCATGCATTTTTGAGCGAGGCGAATATTTTTTATAGCACATAACTATATAAGAACTCTAAATTTAAAGCTTTAAATGTTTACCCCTATTAATTAGAGTTACATTAACCAAGCCCGTTGATAGAGGGGAAGGGAAGGGAAGCTAGCCCCCCTCCCCTGGGAATTATTTTGCCCAACTGAAACTCCTTTAAAATATATAAATGTATACACTTTCTCATATTCCTGGCCTCATTAAAATCAGTTTGACCTCTCCTCTTAACCCATTAATGACCAACCTCTAGCATATGAGTTTTGAGCTAATTTATGATAGTTTTATGTAAACAGAACTCAATTACACTATTCATAACATTCTAGAACGTATATATAATTTTTTAGAGCAAAAAAATAAATCATAACCAAAAAGTTATATTGTCGTTAAAGGGAGCATATCATTTTATTGATGATGTGCTCCATATATAATATATAAAAGTAAATTGAAAAGAAACTCAAGGGGATACTTAAAAAAGTAAAATATACACATGTTTATGAACCTGAAAAAGTGGACTCAGTGAAACTGAAAGCTGAGATTGGAAATAATGAAGAGAGCAAATACCAACCTCCGAACCTTAAAACTAAAGATGGAGTATTGTCAGTTTGAAAAAAAAAGAGTGTCTATTTTTTTATTGTAGCAAGAAACAAGATGAAAAAAGTTCAACAAATTTATTAAAAAACTTTATTTTGAATGAAAAGCTGTGAAGCAATGCATATGTAGAGCCACGTTACACTTGGTGCATCTTTTTTTAGTACCTTTTTTACAAAACACACATATTTTTTGAGTAGGAAGATTGCCAAAGTCATGGTCTTTTTGATCAAGTCTAATGTCATTGCTAACTTTATTTGTAAAAAAAGGAATTTGAATTTTGTTTGCAGAATTTTGCAGAAGATATGTGTTAACAATTTCACGTATGAACCCAAGTTGATCCAGAGGTTTATCTTTATACAGACAACTTTTTTTGTACAAAAACCAAGAATTTTGTAGCGATGCGTGAAATAAAAATCGGAAGAAAGGCCACCACCACTTCTTTAAACGTATGCTCATTTGGTATTGTGTAACATTTTGATTTGATCTGTCCACTCCACCCATCAATTTGTTATATTCTGCTATACCATTTGGTTGTTGTATGTATATAATTTTTTTTGTTGAAGAGCACCATCTTTTAATTTTTTTATTGGCTTTACTCCTAGGCAGGTGGATGCAAGATTCACTACGTTATTATCCCTCCAGGTTATAACAATTATTTTAGAACTTGCGTCATAGCGATAATCAAAATTACCTCTTTTTTTTAAGTAAGCATTTTTTATTAAGAATTGGACATTTCTGCAACCTATCACTTCTTATTACACCTGTGGCGTGAAATCCCTTCTTTCTTAGAAGTTCGAACAAATGCAAGGAGCAGAAGTAATTATCCATTATCAGGTGGTAATTACTTTGTGGTAAAAGATTAGCGAATTTCATTACCACACTACCTCCTATTCCTAATTCTTTGTTATATACTTCAGATTTACCCGCATATGGTGAAATAGAAATAATGTAGCCATCTGAAGTGCACATTGTCCACGTCTTATACCCGAATCTAATAGGCTTTCCTTTCATAAATTGTTTAGAAGGATGCTTGCCGTAATATTCAATCATGGATTCATCAATACTAATATTTTTCGATTCAGGCATATAACGTAAAAAACGAAGGTTTATTTTGTCATAAAAAGGCTTTATTTTTGCCAACTTATTACCGCATTCTAGGCACTGGTTATCAGCTAAATGAATATAGCTAAGAATTTTCTCAAAGCGATTACGACTAAATGCTTTAGCTATCGCTATGTTATGTATATCGTCTTTTTGCTCCCAAAACATTCTAGTTCTGCAAACTGGGCTGTAACCACTTATCATAAGAACACTTAAAAAAAGCTTCAACTCAGATTTATCCATACTAAAATTTAAATCCCCCTTATCCCTTTTAGCATACAAGATTGTCTGTTGTAGAATAAATTCCATAATTTCATCATCAAAAAAAGCTCAAAATATTTTACTGGGGAAAATGAGTTTATATCATCTAGAGAGGCTTGAATGCGGGAATCGTTATTACACAATATACTTTTTATGTCAATTTTTTCCATTTTCTTGAGTCTGGAGTTCTTTTATCTATCATAGTATCATCTTCATCGCCGCATAACTCCTTCGAACCATCGATATTATTTAAAACCAAACTTGCACTAGCATTCAATTGTTTTCCCGAAAGGTTGTCGATTGAAAGTTCATAATCTTCATCACCACTGTCAACATCGCTTATGTATGAATTTTCTGGAGGACAAATGTAAATTTGAGCAGAAGAAAATTCACTATCAGTCAAAAATGATATGGCTTCATTCACATTCATATTCGGAAACATTTATTAGTATAAAAACTCTCGTTATAACCTTACTACACACGGACATAACACACACACACACACACACACACACACACACACACACACACACACACACACACACACACACACACACACACACACACACACACACACACACACACACACACACACACACACACACACACACACACACACACACACACACACACACACACACACACACACACACACACACACACACACACACACACACACACACACACACACACACACACACACACACACACACACACACACACACACACACACACACACACACACACACACACACACACACACACACACACACACACACACACACACACACACACACACATCATTCTATTCTCTTTTACATAAATACACACACATACATATAGACGAGCAAAAAATTGGTATACTTACGAAAAAAGAAATTAAAAGAAAATTTAGATTCAGAAATTCAGTGAATGTTTCAGAAAAGTAAAAAGAAATAAAGAAAATTGAAAAAGATCGAGGTAGTCGTAATCGAATACGGATCAAAAGGCAGTGCAGTAATTTTGGCCTTGAAAGATACTTTACGTTTTGTATCACATCAATATTACTGTCGCATTTGGAACTTCAAAATAAAAATTTAAACAATATTCTGTACAAAGAACAAATGATAAACAAACGATAAACTTTTCTTCTAGAAAAACTCCATTACATTATTGTTTACATTGATTATGTGCAATCAAGGTCACATAGTTACTGCGTAAATTTATACGGTAATGAAGCCTGCACTTAAAAATGGTATATTAGGATCTTGTTGTAACGAGTTTTATTGTCGATTGGCCAGATAAAAGTGAACACAGAGATTTTTTCGGAAATTACATAATTGACCTTGATTATGTAGTCTTTTGTGACAATATAACTTAAAAGTTATATTTTATTTTGTTGATTCAAAGAACTCCAAAAATATTTTTTTTTTAATTCTGAGTTTTAGGTTCTCCTTATTACACTCTAATTTAGTTATAAAGATTGCATCGAGGCTTAATGTCTGCTTTATCGTGCCATAGTTTTGGTACTGGTAAAATAGTAATTATTTTGTAACTGGTTTTCATACTGGAGCTCATTATTTCTATTTTGAAGATATGTGCCCCAATAAATCAACAGGTTTATTTAACAAAACTGTCATTAAGGTCTTTAGATTAAAAAATATATGAAAAAACGTTTTTGTGTTAAGAAATTTTATAGTAAAAAAAACATAACTTTTAAGTTAGGATGTCATTAATGGGTTAATCAGTTCTGTCCCTCCCCTTGTATTTAAAATGGGTACGTGGCTAATTTAAACAATCGTCTTTTATTCTAGAAATCAGATATATATCATCTTTATCCTTAGATATTCGTTTTATTTAACCCTTTAAGCACTATAGGACATATGTATCACATCACTCTATTTATCAAAAAAGTACCAATTTAAATAGTTAAATGAATATATGTAAATAAAAACAAAAATAGAACCATTTCTTATCCAGAAAAAGTAATTTTTGAAGCAAAGTTTAGAACTTTGAATAAAAAATTCCTTTTACTTTAATTCTATTTTATAAACTAAAAAAAATTTGCATCTAGGAATATCATCATCATCATCATCATCCATTTTGCCTTCGAGGCATGATTATTGTTCCCAAAGAGTCGGGGTCAATCAGTTTCCTGCAACAAGTACACCTTTTCATTCTTTCTTTAGCATCACTTCGCACCAGCTTTCTTTTTTTCCATATCGTGGTGAATCACTTCATTCTATGCTTTCTTTGGTCTTCCTCTCTTCATCTTTCCATCAATCAATTCATCTTTTATCTTCTTTACAACGTTCCCTTCGGACATCCTTTCGACATGACCAAACCAACGCAATCTATTCTCTTCTAAATGCACTTCTATATCCTCAATTCCAATTTTCTTTCTCAACACATCGTTGGCAATCCTATCTTTCAGCGTCTTCATCCTAATCATTCTCATCTCAATTGTTTGTAGCCTACTCGTGGCAGCCTTCTTCATCACCCAGCATTCAGAACCGTAACAAATCGTACTTCTAACGCAAACTTTATACAGTCTTGCTTTTAGTTCGTCAGATAAAACATTTCCACACCGTAAGCCGGATAATTCCTTGAACTTTTTCCAACTTACACGTATTCGCGCTCTTACGCTACTAGAAACATCACTGTTGCAATTGATCATATCGTCCAAATAACAAATCATCAACAACATCGAACGTATCATCTCCTAATTTGACTTTTTCAACAAGAGTACTTACGCTGTCTCTATTTTTTCACTTTCTACAAACAAAGCCACTCACTGCAGAAAGATAGCCCTTTATAAAGGAACATCTTTTGGGAACCCACTTATTACAAGTGGTGCATAAAATGGCGTTTCTCATTACCCTCAATCCACATAATGAACAGGGGTCGACACTTCTCTCAAATACTTCTCAATCAGTTGCCTCATTATGAAAATTGCGTTTATAGTGCCTTTTCCTGGTGTAAACCCCATTTGCAGATCATCAATATCAACTTTCACTCTGATCCTACCTTCAAACACTCTTTCTAAAACCTTCATACTGTGCTACACCATTTTCAGACTTTTTCCCAATAGGGATCCTAGATTTATACTAGCCAGTCTCAAAATAAGCTCACTGCTACTTTTTAAAATCGAATCCTTTGCACTTTTTGTAAGATTTAAAGACATGATCCTCGTATTTTTATTTGCCCCGTCTACCCGAGGATTTTGTAATTGGGAACATTGTTTTATAAGATGTGAATTTCGCTGCATTATCATAAAGTGTGATATCAGAGCAAACATTTTATGACCGGATGCCTTTCCTGGCGTCAACCACAGTTTTAAGCGTTGGGCCTAGTCTTTGTTCTGATGAACAGAACCTACAAGACATCATCTTTTTTCCTTGCAGCGCAAGGTTAAAGGAATTCATATATTCAAATATGTTCACTAAAAATGATAGAAATATGCGAAAACAGACATCAGAAAATTCTACATGCATATCTAGTTTGCCTTCCAGAAATTGCTGCATTTCTTTCCATTGTATCGCTTGCAAAATAAAACCACATCACGTTTGAATGCATCAAGATTTTTTCAAATTGAAAACACAAGATTTGAAGCATTTGCTTTTATGAAATACACTGTTTTAATGACTTCATTGGAAACATTTTTCAACTCATCGGGTATGGTTTTATGGCTCGGCGCACTGGGTACCAATTACACCTGAAGATTTTTTGCTTAGCCAGATTTCGACTTAATACTATGCGCTGTAAAAAAATTGATCACTTTGTCAAATGTTTCTCTTTCAGGTGTTCTATTGCTTTGTTTTGCAAAATAAAAAATTGTCTATCAAGTTCTTGTCATATACATATTGTACGTAAACACAAGGCTGAGACAAGTTTACAGCATCAATCTGAGCAAAAAAGTTGAAAATCGAATTCCGAATCAATAAAATCACATTTGACACGTGACCAGACATCTCTCCTTTTAGCCTTCTAACGGTATCGTTTGACAGGAAGATTGAATCTTAGCACATTCAATATATCTTTGTAACAAGGTAATCATCATCATTATCATCAAAGTCCCGTATCCATTTGGACGTTGACAACCATGTAGCACCAAAGTTGTCGATTTTTCATTTTTCTTCTCATCTCGGTTATCTTGTGATTCCTTTCAATAACTTCTTTGAGTCCATCTGTGAATTTCTTCCGTGGTCTTCCTTTTCCTCTATCATTCCGAATGTACACATCTAATCCGTCTTTTCTCTCGATGTGACCAGAAAAGGGTAACTGTTTCTTGTATAAGTAAATAACATTCTTCTTGTTTTAACTTTATTTAATATTTCTTCATTCGTAAACCTTTATATCCAAGATGTTTGTAGTACTCTTCTACATATTTTTTATTGCAAGGTAATATCAACTTTGAATGTGTCCATTTAAAATAGAAATTGAAGGCTTAAAATTTTTGGAAGAAATATTCTACAAACTTTGTATTTTTTCTTTTGTAGAAATATTCTATAAACTTTAAATTTATATAAATTAGCTATTCCAATCCCTAAGTTATATGCTAAAAATTATATTAAAATAAAATTATTTGTACCATGTTTTTGTTCTTCTTTGCCTACACCTTGTCCCTAAGTCGGGGATCGGCGGCTATGAAGCCAATCCTCCATTTTCTGTCCTGAGCATGACATTCTTCAATCCAATTTCGGCTAACCTCTTTTTAATTCCATCTTTTCAAAGGTCATCCTCTTTTCCTTTTTCCCAGTATTGTCGTCATATTTCATTTTTTTTAAACCACTAAGAAAAATGCAATTTACATCTATAAAATCAGGCCTGAAAAGCAATAAAAAATAAAAATAGTTAAGTTTAATTTAAAGACGAATTTATTCATTCTTTTAAATGTGACTTATTGGCAAACATCGCAAATGATCCAATATGGATGCAATATGTCGCACAAAACTATCACCTCAGTGACCCCTTCTCTCTCCCCATGGAACTGCTTCGCGATCGCATAGGGCACCGCGGACTCCAGTTTGAAAACTACTGAGCTAGAAAGTAATGATGCAATCAGAATTACAAACAACGTAGTTCTTCTTACAGTGCGAGTATAATATTGGGTAATAATGGCGATGTCTTCATTGGACAAAAATTCCTCTATAATAAATTTTGAAAATTATAAAAAAAAGTTCGCCCTCCAAAAATTTTGAGGCTGTGCGCCTCTGTCTAGAAGGTAGTGATGCAATCAGAATTACAAACAACGTAATTTGACTTCTTACGGTGCAAGTATAATGTCGGATAATAATGGCCGTGTGTTCATTGGACAAAAGTTCTTTTATAATAAATTTAAAAAGTTCGGCACCCTCTTAAATTTTGAGGATGTGCGCCGTAAAGGAATACCCATGTACAAACTTAAAGATCGCTAGGGGAGTGCATTGGTATCAAATCAAGAAAAAATATTCAGATTGAATCGTCACAGTGTATTGCTTGAAAATCAATTTAGTAGGGGAGGAGTTTGTATTGAATATTAATACGTTTATTCTGTTGATATATTATTTAATTCCAACTTGGTTTAATAGGGTACACGGTTTGGCGAGAAGAATTGTGTTGTAAGATTTTGGTTTTGAGTTTTTGTTATGAGATAGCTTGGTTTGGTGTTTTATATTGGAATCTCGTTAATCAACCTATCTTTTTAGATCGTACCAAGTCAATAACATTGTATCTTCAAGATCTAACCCATGCTTTATTCCAAACTTGCACATTTATGGCTGCTAAAAAACGTAAAGAATGCAAACGCAAAAACACTGTCTCCTCTACTCCCTCTTCTATAAAATCTTCTCGGAATGAGAAGAGTGTTTCAGAACATTTGAGTTGTAAAAGACGGAGCCGATCTTGCGAGGAAATCAAATCTGCTGGTTCCAAGAAGCCAAAAGGAGAAAGACCTTACAACCTCAGATCAGGTGGTGATTTCATTGTGAACACGACGTGTTCTTCTTTGCTAAGAAGCAAAAGAGAAAAGCCAGAAATTCAGATGCCGAAGTGCAGCAAGGAAAAGGGTAAGAGGACATCTAACAGCAACGAAGCCCACTCTCTTCAGAGTTTGGCCGGTTCGAGCTCGTCTGCAAAGAGTTTTGTTTCAAATAGTTCCAAACACTCGAAATCGGCGTCATCCTCTTCTACTTCAAAGTTTCTCACTTCGTGTACCTTTGCTAACCTACAGTCTACGTCCCCCTCGCATTTCCTTTCTAGTGAGGTAACTTCCAAGATGCACAGTTTGATGTCTCTTCTTCCGGGCCTGTCCCCGCACAATGAACGCGACGAACAGTTGCAAGCATGCTATGATCTCTGTCATATGATTCTCTTTGCTCCGAGTCATGACTACTTCTTCACCTTTCCCTCCTCCTCGGTTATTTTTGCATTGAATCAGCTTCTTGGCCTTCGGGAGCTCATTGACCCTTCCGTCGCTAAATCTGTATCTCGTGCTCTCTTTTATTTGTTCGAGGCAATGCCTAAATCCATACACACTTCCACTCCTTCTCTCCACTGCATCCCCAATCTTCTCTTTCACATCGACAACTTTTCTTATGTGGACGTGGCTGAAGAAGCCCTGCCTCCTTTAGAGTTCCTCAGTTCCAAGTTCGCTCGTTTCCTATTGGCTTGCGACGGCATTAACATTTCCTTGAAGTATTTTGACTTCTTTTCTTTGTCCGCACAAGAATCTGCACTCTCCATCGTTAGCAACTGTTGTGCGCACGTAATCTATCCCACTACAGCAGACACATTCTCTGCCAACCTCTTGCCCATCTCTCAATTATCCCTTCGCACTCTCTGTCAACAACTTTCTCTCCCTGACAAGAGTAAAAAGATTATTTATTCCGTCTCCTTGTCCCTCTTCCATCTCATCAATAACAACCAGCACCAAAAACAGGGAATCCTACACGTTCTGTCCTCTGACAAGGAAATGGACGTGTTGTCATGCATGCTGAATTTGTTGTTGACGAGTAAACAGAATTTGCTGGATCCTCGTGCAATCTCCCTTATCTTACACTCCCTCTCTCTCCTCTCCTCCTATTCTAAGCATGTGATCGATGAATTGCTTGACATGCACATTCTCCCCACTCTTCACCTTCTTTTGTTCGGTGAGAAATTTAAAGTGTCTTCTACAAAAGCCAACTGTCCTCGCATTCAACAAGAAGAGACTTTAATTCAATCCCCTCAACTCATTTTTGACGCTCTCTTTTT
Source organism: Nectonema munidae (assembly GCA_030549495.1). NCBI lineage: Eukaryota > Metazoa > Nematomorpha > Nectonematoida > Nectonematidae > Nectonema > Nectonema munidae. The sequence continues at coordinate 89,410 of JAUIRK010000761.1, forward strand.
AATCTCTCACCTATTGACAGATGTTCCGGTTGACTCTGAGTTATTCTTAGTTAATTCCTTTTTCATGCAACACCACAAAAGCCGCAAAAGAAAAAAGACTTCGGAGACGCCAGAAGACTCTCATCTCTGGTTCTACCAAGAAGAGGGCGGAAATGAGATGAAAGCATACCCACCCCTTGTTTCCCGTTACATCGAACACGAGTATATAAACGGCGAATCCAAAATCACTGTTCCTCCCCTCGCCACTTGCCAACTGAGTGTAGAAACGATTGATGCTTCCAGCATGTTGCGCTTTTTGGAAAATGGTAGCAGTTTGGAAGACACAGATAATTCGATCAGCACCAACACCCCCGTCAAACGAGTCAAAACGATACAAGACAGAAGGAGTGATGAGGAAGATGTAAATGGATGGAAGGGAAGCAGAGTGGGGGATGATGAATCGATCCAACTCTTTTTGAGCTTTATCCACGCAGCTTTTCTTTCCTCGTCTTCCGATGTTCGCATTCGTCAGATGTGTGCATATTCCCTCCTTCAACTCATTTATTTTCACCATAATGAGGAAAAAATAAGGATTAATCACGCAGCGATCATTGTGCTAATCAACAATATGCTGTCTTCTATCGATGCCATGTGCATTTGCCTAGCCCTTCAATCTCTTCAAATACTCTGCTTGAAGGATACGGCCTTCATCACCCATTGTTGTCGCCAGGGAACCTACTCGTATGTGCATAGCATCAAAGATAAAGAGCTCTCCTTTCAAAACCTGGAAACTTCGACCAATCAATCCAAGCGAATCAATCAATCTTCTGCATTCTCCAGAGACAGATTTGTGGATAGTTCGTCTCTCCTGGCCTCCATACCAACCTCTACGAAATACAGAGTAGACGAAAGAAGTAACCGAGAAATCAAAATGAATGAGGGATTGATGGCTAAGTTAAGTGAGACTATTGAACGCAATAAACTACTCAGACACTGTTATGTAATCGACAACCCCACGAACTTTCTAGACCACGCTACCAATTCCATTCTGCATTCGTCTGCTCCTATCATCGACGAAGATGAGGGCGAAGGAGATGGAGAGAACGACGAAATAAGCATGCTCAACTTTTACCAAAAAATCAAGCAAAGTAAAATCATTAAGAGTAGTGGTAGTAAGGCCTCTTCCAAAAAGACAGCAGACTCGTTTACCCCTTCTCTTCTCTCTACACGAAGGATGTCATTGTCTTCTTCTAAGGGTGGAAATAACCAGAGTTTGTTCTGGTTGCCAAAATCACTCAATAACGCCACCACATCTAACGCCAGTTTTCTCAAAAAAAGTCACTCTGTCAAAGAAGGCAAAGCTTTATGCACGCTCAAAACTAAACCGCCTCCATTCTCAACCACAATTAAGGAGCAATTATTTTCTGCAAAAAGTAGTAGGCCGACTTGGAACCCCACCCCCTCTTTAAGCACTACAAAGATAGCGAGTGGAAAATGTAAGTCGTCCCCATCCACCTCGACTCCCAACAATTCCTCATCATTCTTGAAGTGGGTTTCCAAGTTTAACTCTTTTAATTCCCCTTCTGCACCCTCTAAATTCACGTGTCCTAGCAAAAAAAGCGAGGCTAATAACCTACCTCCATCTTCCTCTTCTTGTTCTTCTGCTTCCAAACGTAATTTCGCTCTAAGAAAACTTTCGCCTGAAACTCCTTACGATCCAACCTCTCTTTCTTCTCTTTTGCCAAGTGCAATTACCGATTGTGTGGATAAAGATGTCTCAGAGAAGACTCCTTCCTCTACGAAAAATATAATTTTGGATTGGATAAAAAAGCGCTGTCAGTTTATATTAGGAGAATACTTCACCAATGATATCATAACAGAAAATAATGCTCACTTTAATTCATTGAAGAAGTGTTCTGATGTTGTGGGTGACTCATCCCAAAAATCGTCTACTCGATTCATTAACTTAGAGAAAATGAAGCAGTTGTTGTTGTCTTGCGATTTTTCTGCTTTTGAAATTGCCAAGAGTGGTCTCCTTCAAAACCTTTCCGCCTTCCTCTCCTTGAGTGACGGTAAAAGTAAAAAGTGCAATCTGCGTCACTTCTGTCATGTCTTTTTCCAATCTCCTTCCGCACGCTGTACTGAGAACTGGGCCAATTTGACTCTTTTACCCGGAAATTCAACTCCTTTCGCTATCCTTCTTTATCGGATAAAAGAGTGTGTTTCGTCTAATCAAGAAGATTTCAATTCTCAGCAACAATCCCAATCTGTCAAAAATAGATCTTTGGATTCCTCTTTCCAAAACAACCACACTCTCTTACAGTTCATCGCATCCCATCCCATCAAGTGCACGTTCAAACGTCACCCTTCCTGTCAATTTAATATTAAAGAGTTCAAAGGCATGCCGATCAAAGTTGATGCTTTGGCAACTTTTCTCCTTTTGGAAAATTTTCTCACAAATAAAGGCTACGCAAAGCAACAATCCCCACTTCCCAAAGAAGGCAGCCGCAGCTCAGACAGACATAAACTCAAGCTTTTCCTCCATTCCAAGTTTCCCCTTTCCTCTCATGTCACAATTTTCGAAGGAATAAAAAAACACATACTCTCTTATTCTTCTGCCAAACAAAGGAGGGATAATGATGATGACAAAGGCCATGATGAAGGGGAGGACATTTCCTTTTTTCGCTATTTTAAGCATTTTGGCACCATCTCAAGCGAGAATTCTTGCAAAGAGTTAAATCGTAACATCGCAATCATTTCCGAGATTTGGATGAAAACACATGAGTTCTTTTACTCACTGGTAGAAGATGACAAGCACCAGCCACACACTGACACAAAAAGCTCCCTTATTTTAGAGGTAGAGGATTTTCACAAAGATTCTGAAACCCTTTCATATTTTCCCAGACAAGATGAAAAAGTCGACTTCTTCGAAAAGAAGAAAAGTGGAGAAAGCAGCATTGTTTTATACGATGCATTGCACTTGATGAGGAAACTATTCTATATCAATAAATCATGGGCAAGCCTTTACGGAGCAGTTTCTTTTGGTCATACGGAAGTGTTATCGAACACTGATTTCGTAGTTTCGAAACTCAACGCTAAAGTTCTACGCGAGCTGCAGAATACGAATCTTATCTTGACAAATGAAACGCCCTCCTGGCTCCACAACCTCTCCTATACCTTCCCCTTCGTCTTGTCATTCACAACTCGGTCCCTTTTTCTGCACGTGTGCAAGTTCAATCGAGAACGATGTCTTCTACGCCTAAACGACCTTTTATCATCTGCCTCCACTAGTACAGCCGACTGCCTATCATATAAATCTTCTAAAAACAAGCAAAGTGTGAATCGAAACTCCTTGTTGATTGATGCAGATAAGATCTTCATGAATTTGAAAGAGCCCGATAGATTTCTGGAATTTGGATTCCATGACGAAGTTGGCACCGGTTTGGGACCGACTCTAGAGTTTTACACTAATATTTCACAAGAATTTTGTAAAAAGGGCTTGGGCATGTGGAGGCCCAATTCGAGCAGTGAATCGCTTTTGAATGTGAGCAATGAGGAAGAAATGTTGTTTTGCAGCAGTAAAAATGGTTTATATCCCAAAGCGTTGAAGAGTAGTGGCAGTTTGTACCTGAAAGTTAGGGCCAAGTTTAAACTTCTAGGCAAAGTAATGGCAAAGGCACTCATTGATTTCAAAATTCTGGATATCCCGCTGTCGAGACTCTTCTACAAGTACGTCCTGTCGTATCCAAGATTCTGCATCAGCGTTTCTGACTTGGAGATATTGGATGAGGAAATGGCGAAATCGTACGGCTACATTCAAAATCTGAGCAAAAGAAAGGCAGAAGTACTGAAAAAGAAAAGCCAGTTGGATCTAGTTAAGGTCCGGGCTGAAATCGATGCTCTGTGTCTTGACTTTTGTCTACATCCCAACATTGAGTTGAAAAAAGGAGGGAAGAATGTCTTCCTCACCTTTGAAAACATTGAGGAGTATCTTGACTTGTTCTCGAAAGTCGTTTTGTTCGAGAGTGTCAAGCACCAAGTGGCATCATTTTGTGAAGGTTTCAACTCCATCTTTCCCATTCACAACCTGCGTTGCTTCTATCCAAATGAATTGGAGGCGCTTTTCTGCGGAGACATCAATAAACTCTCACAAGTGTGGAGGAAAGAGGATGTCATTAACAGCTTGAAGCCGGCCCACGGCTATACCTTTCAGAGCAGAGTAATTCAAGACTTTGCTGACGTTTTATGCGAGTTTGATGCAATGCAACAACGACAATTTTTGCAATTTATTACGGGTTCTCCGAGATTGCCCTTCGGCGGCTTCAAAAACATTTCTCCTTGTCTGACCGTTGTAAAAAAGTCTATCTCATCGATTCAAAATCCAGACACTTTTCTGCCATCTGTTATGACTTGCGTCAATTACATCAAAATGCCTGATTACTCTTCCAAAGAAGTTCTTAAGAAGAAGTTGATACAAGCGATCCGAGATGGCCGTCATTCTTTCCATTTATCCTAAATATACCCTCTCTTTTAATCTCTTATTAACTACACTTAATATTTTATTCCGCGTGTTTATCTAATAAATTCTATATTCCTTCTATTCTATAAGATATGTCTATCTTTACTATTGTAGAGTCATTTTGAAAATTTGGAGGGAAAGCATATCATAATTTTTGAGCAATATTTTTGTATTACCTACTTGGAAAATGCTGAGGATTAATTTTTTGCTTTTCTCATTCATGTAATCCGGAGGTTTTAAATATTTTTATAGGTTAATTATTTCTCCTTTTTGACAAAGGTTTTTGAAGTGAAAACTAGGGTTTTGCTCAAGGTTTGTTTTTGTTTGTAATTTTTCAAAAATTTATGTACAATCTAACCTATGCTTGAAAAAGACATAACGATAAAAAATATTGAAAGAATTTACTTTTATTGATATAAAAAATATACGTTTCGTTTTTGCAACGTTAGACGAATACGTGTAATTAAAATCACAAGTTTTTTTAGAAGAATATGAAAATTAAATATTACAAAAAAGCAACTTTAAGCAAAAAATTAGACAAAAATTAAAAAATTCATTAAATTTGCGAATTAAATTAGCATTTTGAGTGTAAAGGAATTTCACATTTTTTGACCGTTTGAGACTTGCAATGGCGACATCGGAGTTTTTTATTATCTTCATTGTTCACAATGATATGATTCTTTTGGCTAAATCTGTCATCTTCACTTGGACTTTTTGTAGCTAGAGCTTTGCCTGGTTTTGGAGGATTAAAATCAAGGTTTAGCAGATACTCCACTAATACTCTTCTGAAAGATAGCTGATCATAGGGATTGGAAGTTTGTAGTTTATGAAGAGCCCAAGAATTTGTGATTGACATGTCTATCACGTGTGTCATTACCATTTCTTTCCTCTTATTGAAATGCGATACTGGCTAATATTTTGGTCCAATAAATCAACAAGTCCCATGTATTTATTATATGTATATATTATTTTGGGCTGCCTCAACTGTATTTTTTTCTTTTCGCTTGTCAAATATCTAGTAATATTTTGAATTGGGTTAATGGTTTCAAAGTTGGAAACTACAACGGATTTTTTGTCAATCCATTGAATAATATTTGTGTATTCTCTAAACCAAGAAAATGCTTTGCCTTTAATTTTACTCAAACCTGTTTTTTTAAAGAACATCCTTTTACCCTATTTTTTCTCAAATTGCCTGTGAGTTTTATGTTATTTTCAGAAAGTTTGTCAACAAGTTTCAACGTTGTAAAGTAATTATTATCGGCAAAATAAGAATATACGTTCGGGATAATTTTGTGCGTATTTTTAGCAAATTTAAATACAATTGAGGCTCCTAAGCCTAACTCGTTGTAGTACTCATTTACAGATGTCCCTTTACCTTGACATATATCACATTGGCAACAATAGCCATTAACTACACAGTCCGACCACTGACGGTAGCCAAATTTTATAGGCTTACCTGGAAGATACTGTTTGGATGGATGATTTCCAAAATAGGGAATCATTGTCTCATATACTGAGTGAAATTCGCTAACTGGAGAACAACTTTCAAAAACTTTATTTATTTGGTTCAAAATAACCTTTGAGAATTTATCGTTTGGATCTAAAAGATAATTGTCGCAAAAATGAAAGTTATTTTTAATATTTTCAAATCTTTTGCGTCGCATTGCTTGTGACACAAGTCTATTGTTGCAGTCTAAACTCTGCTCCCCGTACAAACGAAATCTAGGCAAAGCTACATATCCTGATAAAATAAGTATTCCTATAAATTTATAGATCTCTTCTTTAGAGGCGTTTAAAATGATATTTTTTTCAAGTGCGTACTTATTTGTGAAAGAACAAATACTTTCAACAACATCATCAAAAAAAGTTGACAGGACTTTGGAAATTAGCTGCACTTGCGTTTTTCATAAACTCATCAAAAACCTTACAATTAAAACCTGATGCCCATGTTTCTTTTTGAGTATCTACTTCATCTTCATCTTCTAAAAATAAAATTTCTGCTTGAGCGCATAGTTGATTAAAAGATAAATGGTTTATATTGAAATCTTCATCCGAGTCTTCATTGGACAACCCCGGGTTTATTGGAGGATTTATAAAAACTGTACGACAAGCCGAAGAATCTTCTTCCAACTTTTCAATAATTTCAGAAGATCTTTCCTGGATCGAATTTTAAGGTTATACATATTAAAAGAAAAAAATTTACCCAATAGTATATTAGCAAACTGTATATAAAAATTTCCTGGTAGTGGGTTAAAGTAGACGCTATGCGGGTGCAAATTGATAAATGTGGGGCTGGTGCGTGTTCAATTTGAAAAAATACGGGGCACACACACACACACACACAACACACAGCAATACATATGTTCTTTTAACTCTTCTTCCCACGCTTTTCACTCAACTCCTTTGATGATATCTTCAACGTACATTACTTTCCCATGCTCTACTCAGTAACACACATGTTCCTTCTACTCTTCCTCCCACGCTTTGCACTCAACTCCTATTGATGATTTCTTCCACATATGGGTTGCTTGTCTCAGTTTTCCTACGTCTAAGCCCCTTTCTCAACAAACGCTTTGACTTCATATCTCCTATAAAAGCAGCAAACAAAGGACTTTCATTTCACTCGTTTTTAACGCACTGAAGAAGACAGATTGAGTCTGTTGAAATATTTGCTACAATACTATTACTTTTAGTACCAAATAAAAGTTAAAAACTTTGAATTTACATTATTCATTATATACACAATGGAGTTTTCCTTATCCTACATTATCACCAAGTACGGTACAGATGGAAAAATCCTATGGTCAATGGCCAGGAAAAATATGAGTAAAAAGACAAGGTTGTTTGCAAATTGCTGCTTTCTTAAACTTTTAAAATGTCTCAACTTCCTACCTCCTTAATTCCGAAGAAAAAGTATACTTTTATAGACATCTCTTGTATTATTTTACATATATTCATAGGTTCACATTTCGTATTACATATTTTGTATTAAAAGTTCATACTTTTTTAATATATTTGTTAAATACACTAAAGTTAACATCACATCAATTATATAATCCTTCGATATAATTCCTTCATTTTCTTTATAATTTAAAATTTTCATGTTTAAACCATGTACTTCTATATATATATGTATACATATGTATGCCTTCTCTTTCTCCTGCAATTCCAACGTATAATACTTTCCCATCCTCACGCAGCAATACATATGTTCTTTTAACTCTTCTTCCCACGCTTTTCACTCAACTCCTTTGATGATATCTTCAACGTACATTACTTTCCCATGCTCTACTCAGTAACACACATGTTCCTTCTACTCTTCCTCCCACGCTTTGCACTCAACTCCTATTGATGATGTCTTCCACATATGGGTTGCTTGTCTCAGTTTTCCTACGTCTAAGCCCCTTTCTCAACAAACGCTTTGACTTCATATCTCCTATAAAACCAGCAAACAAAGGAATTACTCGTTTTTAACGCACTGAAGAAGACAGATTGAGTCTGTTGAAATATTTGCTACAATACTACTCCTTTTAGTACCAAATAAAAGTTAAAAACTTTGATTTTACATTATTCATTATATACACAATGGAGTTTTCCTTATCCTATATCAGAGGTCTGGCAAGACCTCCGGGGAGACAACTCGTCAAACTTGCCAGCCTTATTATATATTTAAATGTGTAAATCGTAAAATGCTTAAAAAATATACTTAAAATAAAATTTTTCAAAAAATATTTTACATATATATTGAAAGCCACATTTCAAAAATTCTACCTAAAAGTTAAAAAATTTAACTTTGAAATTGCAGTTTTATTTCATAAAAACTATATGATTGGTTGAAATGTTTATGTAATCTTCTATCTATCTATATTATCTAATCTATAATAAGCTAGCGGTCCTGTGGTCGTTTCTGGCTTCGCTCGAAACAGTGTTCTCGTTGCGCTTGAATTTACATAGGATTCTGGGTAATGTGTATTTTGAATTGCTAATTTAAATTCGGTTCGCTCGAAACGACCACGGGAGCGGCTAGTTTTTTTTTCAGAATCCTACGCTCGAAACATAGGATTCTGGGTAGTGTGTATATTGAGTTGCTAATTCAAATTCGCTTCGCTCAAAACGACCACAGGACCGGCTAGTTTTTTTTGTTTAGGCTACGCTCGAAACATAGGATTCTTGTAGTGTGTATTTTGAGTTGCTAATAGTGTTATATGGTATGGTGGTCAGTTTTTAGAATATTTGTACCTTTTCTGTTTATTTTTCTATTACACCATATAAAAATACACACAAAATATATTTCAACCAATCAGAATGCTTCAAACACATATATACATAAAACATATAATAATTTAAACCAATCAGAATGCTTCAAACACATACACACATATAAACTCACACGTATTTTCACGTTATATGGTATGGTGGTCAGTTTTTAGAATATTTGTATCTTTTCTGTGTATTTTTCTATTACACCATATAAAAATACATACAAAAGATATTTCAACCAATCAGAATGCTTCAAGCGACACTCACACTACAGATATATAAACTCATCACACATATAAAAATACACACAAAACATATAATAAATTTAACCAATCAGAATGCTTCAAACACATATACACATACAAACTCATCACACCATATAAAAATACACACAAAACATATATAAATAATTTCAACCAATCAAAATGCTTCCAGCGACACACACACACACAGACACACAGACGCTAGCTTATTATCTATATTATAATAAGCTAGCGTGTGTGTGTGTGTGTGTCTGTGTGTCGCTGGAAGCATTCTGATTGGTTGAAATTATTAAATGTTTTGTGTGTATTTTTATATGGTGTGATGAGTTTATATGTGTGTATGTGTTTGAAGCATTCTGATTGGTTGAAATTATTATATGTTTTGTGTGTATTTTTGTGAGTGTCGCTTGAAGCATTCTGATTGGTTGAAATATCTTTTCTCTGTATTTTAATATGGTATTTAACTAAACAAAAAAAACTAGCCGGTCCCGTTGTCGTTTCGAGCGAAGCGAATTTGAATTAGCAACTCAATATACACACTACCCAGAATCCTATGTTTCGAGCGCAGCCTAAACAAAAAAAACTAGCCGGTCCCGTTGTCGTTTCGAGCGAAGCGAATTTGAATTAGCAACTCAATATACACACTACCCAGAATCCTATGTTTCGAGCGCAGCGAGAAACACTGTTTCGAGCGAAGCGAGAAACGACCACGGGACCGGCTAGTTTTTTTTGTTTAGTTAAATACCATATTAAAATACAGAGAAAAGATATTTCAACCAATCAGAATGCTTCATTATTATTATAATAAGCTAGCGTGTGTGTGTGTGTGTGTCTGTGTGTCGCTGGAAGCATTCTGATTGGTTGAAATTATTTATCTATATACGTTTTGTCTATCTATGTGTTTGAAGCATTCTAATTGGTTCAAATTATTATATGTTTTGTGTGTATTTAAAAACAAATAACTCACAACTAAACCATATATGACCATTAGCATCAGACCATATAAAAAATACACACATAAGATATAAATAATTTCAACCAATGAGAATGCTACAAACAATTACATACACAAAACATATATAAATATTTCAACCAATTAGAATGCTTCAATTTTTTTTTATATTGATAGCACAATCAATTTTTTCTATTCATTATTACAATTTTCTAATAACATATCGCCCCACAATGGATTCTAATACAACCAAAAAAAACTTGAATAGAGCTCATGCTAATTCCAAACCTACTAACAACATTTCTCGGGATATCAACTATATAAATCATCTTATCCATACCATAAATGTTTTTACCAATGATACTAATGAAACACCCCATGATCTTTATGACTACAATAAGCAAGGGTCTTCTAAAAATTTTTACACAAATCATATCTATAACAACAACGATCAAGGGTCTTCTAAAAATTTTTTTACAACTGACCATGCTAACCCTAAAAATCATAATATTTATAACCAAAAAAAAAGAAAAAGAGATAGCGAGACTATAACAAATATATTTTCCATAACTAATATCGATCAAAATTTTGGAAGCAACAAAAAAATTCATAAACAAGAAGATGTTATGCGTAAAAAAGTAAAGCGTGCAAATGAGACTCTACAACAAACCGAAGAACGTAGGCACAATAATTCTTTACGTGAACAACGAAGGCGTGCAAATCAGACTCTAGAAGAAACCGAAGAACGTATGTACAAGGATACTTTAGGTCAACAACGAAAGCGTGCAAATGAGACTCTACAAGAAACCGAAGAACGTAGGCACAATAATTCTTTACGTGAAGAACGAAGGCGTGCAAATGAGACTCTACAAGAAGCCGAAGAACGTAGGTACAATAATTCTTTACGTGAAGAACGAAGGCGTGCAAATGAGACTCTACAAGAAGCCGAAGAACGTAGGTACAATAATTCTTTACGTGAAGAACGAAGACGTGCAAATGAGACTCTAGAAGAAACCGAAGAACGTAGATATTGCAATGCACTACGCCAAAGAATTAACAGATTTAATAATACAAATACTCCAAGTTCCCTTAATTCCGCAAGAATAAACAATCAAAATATTTTACCTGATTTGCATTATTTAGGTCAGTTTAACATTCTTTGTCCACATTGTCGTGCAATCAAATTTCCAACAGAATCATTCAAGTGTTGTGTTAACGGAAAAGTAACACTACCAAATCTTGAAGATTTTCCACAAGAACTAAAAGACTTATATTTAAGTGATTCTCCTAGAGCAAGACATTTCCGTAAAAACATAAGAATTTATAATAATGCTTTTTGTTTTGCAAGTTTACAAGCAAATATACGTACACCACCTGGAAGTGGTACTCCATGTTTCAGGATTTCTGGACAAATGTATCATAGGTATGGTTCCCTGCATCCTGTTGAAAATCAAACACCCAATTTCAGTCAATTATATATTATTGAGCCAGCAACTGCATTGAATATGAGAATGGCTAATCCATCCAATTTTACATGTAAAAGAGATGTTATCGAAATAATTCAGAATGTATTAAACAGAGTTTCACCATATGCTGCCGCATATAGGCATATGGCCGATGTTGAAAAAGAACAAGAAGAAATTGCAAAGCAAGAGAACCGTTTACCATCAATAATAACAATGGTAATGCGTGAAGGTAATGACAGAAGAAGATATAATGCTCCTCTACACGAAGAAGTTGCCGCAATTTTCACCAGTAATGATGGTGCCCCTCCACTTAATAACCAAATTGTTGTATATCCCCATAATCAACCTCTTAGACACATCCCATATATTTCTGCAAACATTGATTCAATGATTTACCCACTAATTTTTCCTAGAGGCGAAGCTGGATGGGACACAAATCTTAATCATTTTCCACAACATTCAACTCCGGTGCGCAATAGACTAACACAATTAGAATATTATCTTTATAGACTTGCTTTTAGAAATGATTTTTCTGCTTTGCATTTAGCAGGTAAATTATTTCAACAATTTTTGGTTGATGCCTATGTCAAAGTTGAAGGTCAACGCCTTTCTTTTATTCGAAATAATCAAAGGCAACTTAGAGCAGAAACATATCAAGGTTTGGTCGACCATCTTCAAAGTACTGCTGATGATCGTAATTTACGCGCCGGTAATATTGTAATTCTTCCATCCACTTTTCAGGGGTCTTCACGCCAAATGCATCAATTATATCTTGATGCAATGGCTATTGTAGCTAAAAATGGAAAACCAGATCTTTTTTTAACATTTACATGCAATCCAAAATGGCCAGAAATTGTTGACAATTTATTGCCAGATCAAACACCTTCAGATAGACCCGACTTGGTTTCACGCGTTTTCAAATTAAAAGTTGAAGCATTAAAGAATGACTTAAAGAATGGAGTTCTTGGTGTTATTTGTGGCCACGTGGATGTTATTGAGTTCCAAAAAAGAGGACTTCCTCATGTTCACATGCTTTTACATCTAAGTAATGATTCTAAATTGTATAATGCAGACGACATTGACACCCTCATTTCTGCACAAATTCCTGATCCTGAAGAAAACCCAGAACTATATGAAATAATTAAATCTTGCATGATCCATGGTCCATGTGGACATTTGAACAATTCATCACAATGTATGCAAGATGGAACTTGCATTAAAGACTATCCTAAACAATTTAATCAGCGCACTATACTTAATAATAATGGCTATCCTTTATATTTTAGACCTGACAACGGCCGCACAGTCACTATCAGAAATGTTGAATTAGATAACAGATGGGTTGTCCCTTATAACCCTTTTCTATGTAAAAAATACAGCGCGCATATAAATTTAGAGGCCTGCGTTAGTATCAAAAGTGTTAAATATCTTTACAAATATGTCTACAAAGGCCATGACACAGCTCATGTTGAAATTAATGAACGCATTGATCATGATGAAATTAAAACATATTTAGATGCCAGATATGTTTCTCCTCCTGAAGCATCCTGGCGCTTATTTACATTCCCCATGCATACACAAAGCCATAATATTATTAGACTCCCATTACATCTTCCTAATCAGCAAACAATTTATTTTAGAGAAGGCGAAGAAAATCCTGCCCTTTCTAGGGCCCATCATACAATGTTAATTGCTTGGTTCTACCTAAATCAAAATGATCAAAACGCCAGGCAGTACTTATACACCGATATTCCTTATCATTATGTCTTCAAAAGTTCGGAAAAAAAATGGGTAATTAGACAGAGGGGGGCTGAGAAAGTAGTAAGTAGGATGTATAACGCCAGTATTAGAGAGGGTGAGCGATACTTTCTACGCATTCTTCTTTTGCACGTACCTGGTGCCACATCTTATAAGTATTTAAAAACATATAATGGAACTTTATATTCAACTTTTAGGGAAGCATGTATTGCACGTAATTTATTAGTAGATGACAGTTTATGGGTTCGCACAATCACAGAATTAGTTGAAACGGCATCTCCTTCACAAATAAGAACTTCATTTTCTTTTATTTTAATTCATGGTGAGCCAAGTAATCCTTCTCATTTGTGGCAAACCTTTCGTTACGATATGATAGAGGATTATCTCCAGTATGAGTCGGATTTTAAAGCTGAACAATCTGCACTTGCAGAAATTCAAAGTATTCTCGAACAATTTGGTAAGACACTTATTGATTTTGGACTTCCAGAATTGAAAGAAACATTAATTGAAGATCCACCCAATATCCAACAAGCTAGACAAGAAGCTTCTAATTTAAGAAATATGCTTAACCCAGAACAGATTTCGGTTGCCGATTCAGTAATTGGTTCATTAGAAAAAAATGACAAATCTTCAGCTAAAGTTTTCTTTATTGATGGTCCAGGTGGCACCGGTAAGACTTTCACATATAACTACATTATTAAAGAAATAATTGGTCGTAATTTGAATGTTCTTACTTGTGCTTGGACAGGAATTGCTGCCACTTTATTGGAAAATGGCAGGACTGTTCATTCCGTTTTTAAATTACCTGTTCCTGTTTTAGATAATTCAACATGTAATATTAAACCAAATAGTAAACATGCAGAATTTATCCGTAAACAAGATATTATAATTTTTGACGAAGCAAGCATGATTCCTAAATACGCCCTTGAAGCCATTGATAAAATGCTTAGAGATATCTGCAACACAAGTATACCATTTGCTGGAAAAATTATTCTTCTCGGCGGAGACTTCCGTCAAACATTACCAGTTGTAAAAAGAGGAAACCCCGCTCAAATCATTGAAACATGCTTGAAAAGTTCATATATATGGCCATTAGTTAAAGTTTTTCATCTTCACACCAACATGAGGGCAGCTCAACAAGACCACCTCTTTTCAGAATTTCTTCTTTCTCTGGGAAATGGACAATTGCCTGTTAACTATAACGATCCTTTCAAAGATTGTATTGAGATACCAAATCAATGTGTATTAACTAAAAGTGATAACATCATTGCTTCTGTTTTTAATGATGATGGTATTAACGTTGCAGACAAAGTCATTTTAACTCCTACCAATCAAGACTCTTTAGAAATTAACAACCAAGTACTACATCAACTTTCGGGGGAATCTAAAACATATTACAGTACAGACTCTGTTGTTACAGATAATCAAGAAGAAATTGATCTTTATCCAATGGAATTTCTCAATTCCTTAACACCATCTGGTATGCCACAACATAAACTCATTTTAAAAGTAGGATGTATCGTAATGCTTCTTCGAAATCTTAGTCTTAAGGATGGTCTCTGTAATGGAACACGTCTTAGAATAACTAAATTATTGGATAATACAATTGAATGTCAAATTCTTACTGGTGTTAACTGTGGAAAGAATGTTCTCATTACTAGAATTTCACTGTCTCCTAACGATACAAATCTACCCTTTCAAATTAAGCGTATTCAGTTTCCTCTCAGATTGTCGTATGCACTCACTATCAATAAAAGTCAGGGACAAACTTTTGAAAAAGTTGGTATTTTTTTAAGAAAACCATGTTTCAGTCATGGACAACTTTATGTTGCCCTTTCAAGAGCAAGATCTTTTCAGGCCATTAAATTTCAGGTCTATCAAACACATCAACAAGGATATCACAACAATAATTTATATACAAAAAATATAGTTTACCCACAAATTTTTCATTGAAATGAGAAAAAAACTAAAAAAATCAATACTACACAAATATTTTTAACAAAACTAAAAATACTAAAAAAAATCAATTCTAATAAATATATCATAGGTGGATGGGGCAATACAAAGTAGAACCTTAAAGTTGTAGATAAAAATACTTGAAAATACACATAATACAAAATCGCTGTTAAAAATCAGCCCAATAGACAATTAGAAAAATCTTTAAAAAGAGTAGAAAACAGTCAAAAACATATGTAAGAATCGGAAAACACAGTAATTAGATAACCAATTAGTAGTCGTAGCCAAACAGGCAACAAAGAGTGTGAGATTTCTGGCTCACATGATACCCCCGCCTTTGAGCGGTTAATACCTTTATGGGGGGACCTGTATTCCAGATAAACTAATTTAAAATTCATTTATACATACATATACATATAGGTAAGCTCAGAATAATAAACAAAAAAATCATATTTTCAGAAATACACATGTAAAATGCAGGAATAAAAACCGCCATGTTTAGTGTATGCAGTTCACCGCAGCTTCGTGACTTATTTTAATTGATTTTCAAATTAAATAACTATATCCTTTTTATCGTGTTGATTTCGTTTGAAAATCAATCAAAATCTGTCAAAAATAAGAATCGTTAATTCAATAGTACTGATATTTTTTGATTAAAATCAATCAAATTACAACTACCAAGAATCCTATTTTTCAAGCGTATCCTAAACAAAAAAAACTAGCCGGTCCCTTGGTCGTTTCGAGCGAAGCGAATTTGAATTAGCAACTCAATATACACACTACCCAGAATCCTATGTTTCGAGCGCAGCGAGAAACACTGTTTCGAGCGAAGCGAGAAACGACCACGGGACCGGCTAGTTTTTTATTGTTTAGGCTACGCTCGAAAGATAGAATTCTGGGTAATGTGTATTTTGAGTTGCTAATAGTGTTATATGGTATGGTGATCAGTTTTTAGAATATTTGTACCTTTTCTGTGTATTTTTCTATTACACCATATAAAATACATACAAAAGGTATTTCAACCAATCAGAATGCTTCAAGCGATACTCACACTACAGATATATGAACTCATCACACATATAAAAACACAAACACAAAACATATATAAATAATTTCAACCAATCAGAATGCTTCAACAAATACACACATATAAACTCATCACACCATATAAAAATACATACGAAAAACATATATAAATAAATTCAACCAATCAAAATGCTTCCAGCGACACACAGACACACACACACACACACGCTAGCTTATTATAATATAGACTAGCCGGTCCCGTGGTCGTTTCTCGCTTCGCTCGAAACAGTGTTTCTCGCTACGCTCGAAACATAGGATTCTGGTTAGTGTGTATATTGAGTTGCTAATTCTAATTCGCTTCTCTCAAAACGACCACGGGACCGGCTAGTTTTTTATTGTTTAGGCTACGCTCGAAAGATAGAATTCTTGTAGTGTGTATTTTGAGTTGCTAATAGTGTTATATGGTATGGTGATCAGTTTTTAGAATATTTGTACCTTTTCTGTGTATTTTTCTATTACACCATATAAAATACATACAAAAGGTATTTCAACCAATCAGAATGCTTCAAGCGACACTCACACTACAGATATATGAACTCATCACACATATTTTTGTACCTTTTCTGTGTATTTTTCTATTACACCATATAAAATACATACAAAAGGTATTTCAACCAATCAGAATGCTTCAAGCAACCGTCAAACTACAGATATATGAACTCATCACACATATAAAAATACATACAAAACATATAATAATTTCAACCAATCAGAATGCTTCAAGCGATATATGTTTGTAGCATTCTGATTGGTTGAAATTATTTATATGTTATGTGTGTATTTTTTATATGGTCTGATGAGTTGCTAATCTATATTATAATAAGCTAGCGTCTGTCTGTCGCTGTAAACATTTTGATTGGTTGAAATTATTTATATATGTTTTGTGTGTGTTTTTATATGGTGTGATGAGTTTGTATGTGTGTATTTGTTTGAAGCATTTTGATTGGTTGAAATTATTTATATGTGTTTTGTGTATATATGTGTTTGAAGCATTCTGATTGGTTGAAATACCTTTTGTATGTATTTTATATGGTGTAATAGAAAAATACACAGAAAAGATACAAATATTCTAATAACTGATCACCATACCATATAACACTATTAGCAACTCAAAATACACATTACCCAGAATCCTATGTTTTGAGCGTAGCCTAAACAAAAAAAACTAGCCGGTCCCGTGGTCTTTCGAGCGAAGCGAATTTGAATTAGCAACTCAATATACACACTACCCAGAATCCTATGTTTCGAGCGTAAGATTCTGAAAAAAAACTAGCCGCTCCCGTGGTCGTTTCGAGCGAACCGAATTTAAATTAGCAACTCAATATACACACTACCCAGAATCCTATGTTTCGAGCGCAGCGAGAAACACTGTTTCGAGCGAAGCGAGAAACGACCACGGGACCGGCTAGTATAGATTATAATAAGCTAGCGTCTGTGTGTGTGTCTGTCGCTGGAAGCATTCTGATTGGTTGAAATTATTTATATATGTGTTTTGTGTGTATTTTTATATGGTGTGATGAGTTTGTATGTGTTTGAAGCATTCTGATTGGTTGAAATTATTTATATGTTTTATATGTGTGATGAGTTCATATATCTGTAGTGTGAGTGTCGCTTGAAGCATTCTGATTGGTTGAAATATATTTTGTATGTATTTTTATATGGTGTAATAGAAAAATACATAGAAAAGGTACAAATATTCTAAAAACTGACCACCATACCATATAACACTATTAGCAACTCAAAATACACATTACCCAGAATCCTATGTTACGAGCGTAGTCTAAACAAAAAAACTAGCCGGTCCCGTGGTCTTTTTGAGCGAAGCGAATTTGAATTAGCAACTCAATATACACACTACCCAGAATCCTATGTTTCGAGCGCAGCGAGAAACACTGTTTCGAGCGAAGCGAGAAACGACCACGGGACCGGCTAGTCTATATTATAATAAGCTAGCGTGTGTGTGTGTGTCTGTGTGTCGCTGGAAGCATTCTGATTGGTTGAATTTATTTATATATTTGTTTTGTGTGTATTTTTATATGGTGTGATGAGTTTATATGTGCGTATGTGTTTGAAGCATTCTGATTGGTTTAAATTATTATATGTTTTGTATGTATTTTTATATGTGTGATGAGTTCATATATATATAAGATTATTTGACAAATATAATATTTAAAATAGTGCAAATTGCAAAGTATAGGTAATAACTTTTATAACATCGTATGAGGTAGCAAAATATGAACAGAAAGTTTAATATTTTTCGATTCTTTGATTACAGAATAATTTATTTTGATTATTTGATAAAATATATTATTTAATATCGTGAAAAAATTAATAACTTATCTAGCATCCTCTCCCCGAATGAGGTATATCAAATCTTACATCTAGCAAAATATGAACTGATAGGTTGGAGATGAATTATCGCGGTATACAGGTTGGAGGTGAACCATCGTAGTATACAGGTATAATGTATATAGGTAATAACTTATGTAGCATCGTCTCCCCGAATGAGATATATCAAATCTTACATCTAGCAGATTGTGAACAGAAAGTTGAACATTGTCTCCCTAGTTATTTGTACATGGAATAGAAACCATCGTAGTATACAGGTTGAAGATGAATCATCGTAGTATACAGGTTGGAGATGAATCATCGTAGTATACAGGTTGGAGATGAATCATTGTAGTATATAGTTTGGAGATGAATCATCGTAGAATACAGGTTGGAGAAGAATCATCGTAATATACGGGTTGGATATATATATATATATATATATATATAGAAATATAAGTAAGCATTTAATATTGTAAATTAAAGATATATTTGATGATAGATTAATTTCTATATTTAGTAAGCATATAGAGTAATTTTAAAAATATGAATATATTACAGCATTTCAATTAGTAATTAGATTTGTAGTATTTCGATAATATATTCTTACTAGGTCATTTTTTAGATTCAATTTTTGTTAACTATTATAATAAAACTTTCAAGGATCCCCTGTTTGTTTTTGTGATTTATATATTTACACTTATCAGTTGAATTTCGCTGTTTCTCTGTTGTATAACTATAAGACATATATGTTTGTTTGATTATTATTATTCTTTCTTTCATATTTGCATTTTTTTAAACTATTACTCTATACTTAAATTTTTGTAGTTATGCAGATTGAACTTTTAAATAGGCCCATTTTTGTGTTCAGAAGCTCAGTCCTGCCTCAAATTGGGGGTAAATTCTGTAGAACCTACGTTTTACGTACCCTGATTTTACTTTCCTGCCAAATGATCAATGACCTTATCCTTATATGCATTATTCAACTATTACACAACACGTTTGTTGTTCTTAACACAAGACTCATACTCAAGTGCTGACTTATTATGTTCATGTGTTAAGCAAATCATGCGAATTTTGTTTTCGCCTACATATAATAAATGTCATGAGAGTTTTTTTGCATTAGATATTGGAAAAATAGAAAAATTCTCCCAGATTTATTTCTAAACACATGCATCAGTATAAAATTCTAATTCAAGTCGTTTTTCAAAAATAAGTTTTTTTATCATAAGATGTTGGCAAGAAATACATGTCAATCATTTTTTCTATATAACGTGAACAAGCTTTTTTAATTTTAAATTTAAGTGAGTTTTTCTGAATCAAAGAAAATTTGGCGTTCATCTTTATACTAACATTATCCACTAATAAATTTCTATCTTCTTTTATTGAAGAAATACTATCACATATTTCTCTCATTGGTGAATCAATAAGACTTTATTATAAAAACAGCTCAACTCCAAAAGGACATTTATTGAAAAATTTAAAAACTAAAATTCAATATAAAATTTTCAGTATTGCACATTCGAAGTAGGAGACTTCTACCAATTTTTGCAAATCATCTGGAAATATTCTTTGCAAATTGAATTGCACATGTGGACGGAGACATGATTTATCTGAACAAAAAATTAATTGTAATTTATTTATTCAAACAAAATATAAAAAAAATACCGTTTTGTGCGCTCATTTCTAGATCTCTTGCGTTGATGTGGTTTCATGGCTAATTTTTTCGAGGGGCATCCAACTTGATAACTACCATCTGAACTAACTATAATTAAAGAAACAATTTCCATCAGCGCAAACTTGATATGGAAACATTTTGTCGTTTTGAGTGAAGCACTTAACTATTTCTAGACTATAAGTGTCTTAAGTTAATGATTCGAATCTCACTGGCTGGAAAAGAGGAAGTTTTTTATATCCTATCGGAATAGTAGAAGAAATTTTTTCACACTTTCTTTGGAGTGAAATGAATCCATCTTTAATTGCCTTAAAAATGAAATGACGGAATTCCGATTTTATTATATATTAAAAGTTAGACGGAGGCTCAGAATCTGACCAACTGAGGTTAAAGACAACCTCTGCCGAAAGTTCATAGCTCGAGGTCAGAGGCACTCTACCTCATAAAAATACCTAGATAAAAATACCACACCATCTTCAACCTTTAGACCGTAGGCTCTGAGTCTGACAAGTTTGGGTTCAAATTCACCTCCACTAAAAGTTCATAGCTAGATGTTAGCGGTACTTAATGCCTTATCGATTAAAATACTACATCACCCTAACGCAATGAATTATATCTCACATACTCTTAACTTATTTACAATGGAAAAAAGATTTAAAAATTGTAGCAAATAAAAAGGTGAGACTGGTGTCCAAAAATTATTAATGCAGACGCGGAAAAAAATGATTGATTTCAGGACATAGATGTGATAAAAACAGGCAGACAAATTTTCCAATTCAGAAAAAGAGAATAAGTTAACTTTATTGATAAAAAATAAAAAAAATTGAAAGATATGATGAGCGTTATACTTTCGAAACTTATATTGACATGCAGAAATGAAAGAACGTTTTTCAATAGTATTTAGCATATTTATTTAAAAGTTAATTTAGAAAAACTTTAATTTTGATTAAAGTACAATTACATTTCGGTTAACACTTGTAGCCATAAAATATGAGAAAGCGCATATAAATGACACTGATTCATATATTTTTCCTTGACGCTTTATATCTTCATTTCAAATAATCTCTCATTACGTTTTCAGCTTTGACTATAACAAAGAAATGTTAAATTTACTATGAATACTTTTTGAAGTGGCTAAAATTATTTTTTAAAGTTTTCAAAAAGGAATACGAAAAAATTGCTTATTCAAAGAAGTTTAAAAAAGAAAGAATTCGAAGGAATGACTAAACTTAAAAAAGCCGGACTGTTCTTCCTAAAGAAGGACGGTTGGTAAACCTAGATAAACTGGAAATCTGGAAAATATAAATATACAACTAAAAATCATTTAAGTTTTCAAACATATATATCATTGTTTAACCCCTTACAGTAGAGTAGTCTTAAAAAAATTTATAAAAATGATGTTAACACTTTCAGAAGTTAATCAAAAAATTAAAAAATATGCAACTCAAAACCAAAATGTTTAGTTTTTGACAATAAAATAAAATTTCAAAAAAATCAATACGATTTATGTAAACGTTTTCAGAAGCGAATCAAAAAATTTCAATTTTGAATTTTTGTCCATTTTAGTTTTTGATTGAAAAAAGAAAATTTTAAATATCAAAAAACGTAGTTTACTTTTTGATTGAAAAAAGAAAATTTTAAATAACAAAAAACGTAGGTATACTATTCTTAAAACTGATATTTTATCTTTTTTTCTTTTTTATTTATCTTTTCTGATTAAATTGAAGTAGATTGAGGTAGTTAGGGGTAGATTGGCATAGGTTGGGGTAGATTGGGGTAAAAAGACACGCCGAAAAAGTTCTGTAAGATAGAGTATTAATTCATGTACACAATTAATTCACGTATTCAATGTACACGTGTACATAGAAAAATTTCATTGTAATGTATAAAAATTTAGTTAATTCCATTTACATAGATGAAATATAGGAAAAGTTGTTTAAGATAGAGTATTAATTCATGTAAACAATTAATTCACGTATTCAATGTACACGTATACATAGAAAAACTTTCATTGTAATGTATAGAAATTTAGTTAACATGGATGTACATAGCAAGTATAAAGATAAATCTATTAAATTGTATATAAAATTTTATTTACATGGATGTTCATAGGAAGTATATAAAAAGTTGTGTAAGATAGAGTATTAATTCATGTACACAATTAATTCACGTATTCAATGTACACGTATACATAGAAAAACTTTCATTGTAATGTATAGAAATTTAGTTAACATGGATGTACATAGCAAGTATAAAGATAAATCTATTAAATTGTATATAAAATTTTATTTTCATGGATGTTCATAGGAAGTATAGGAAAAGTTGTGTAAGATAGAGTATTAATTCATGTACACAATTAATTCACGTATTCAATGTACACGTGTACATAGAAAAACTTTCATTGTAATGTATAGAAATTTAGTTAACATGAATGTGCATAGCAAGTATTGAGAAAAATATATTAAATTGTATATAAAATTTCATTTACATGGATGTACATAGGAAATATAGGAAAAGTTGTTTAAGATAGAGTATTAATTCATGTACACAATTAATTCACGTATTCAATGTACACGTATACATAGAAAAATTTTCATTGTAATGTATAGAAATTTAGTTAACATGGATGTACATAGCAATTATAAAGATAAATATATTAAATTGTATATAAAATTTTATTTACATGGATGTACATAGGAAATATAGGAAAAGTTGTGTAAGATAAAGTATTAATTCACGCATTCAATGTACACCTGTACATAGGAAAATTTTTATTGTTAGGTATAGAAATTCAGATAATATGGATGTACATAGCAAGTATAGAGAAAAATCTATTAAATTGTATATAAAATTTCATTTACATGGATGTACATAAGGAATATAGGAAAAGTTGTGTAAGATAGAGTATTAATTCATGTACACAATCAATTCACGTATTCAATGTACACGTGTACATAGAAAAACTTTTATTGTAATGTATAGAATAGTTAACATGGATGTACATAGCAAGTATTGAGAAAAATCTATTAAATTGTATATAAAATTTTATTTACATGGATGTACATAAGAAGTATATAAAAAGTTCTGTAAGATAGAGTATTAATTCACGTATTCAATGTACACGTGTACATAGAAAAACTTTTATTGTAAGGTATAGAAATTTAGTTAACATGGATGTACATAGCAAGTATAGAGAAAAATCTATTAAATTATATATAAAATTTCATTTACATGGATGTACATAGGAAATATAGGTAAAGTTGTGTAAGATAGAGTATTAATTATGTACACAATTAATTCACGTATTCAATGTACACGTGTACATAGAAAAACTTCCATTGTAAGGTATAGAAATTTAGTTAACATGGATGTACATAGCAAGTATAAAGATAAATCTATTAAATTGTATATAAAATTTTATTTTCATGGATGTTCATAGGAAGTATATAAAAAGTTGTGTAAGATAGAGTATTAATTCATGTACACAATTAATTCACGTATTCAATGTACACGTGTACATAGAAAAACTTTCATTGTAATGTATAGAAATTTAGTTAACATGAATGTACATAGCAAGTATTGAGAAAAATCTATTAAATTGTAATTAAAATTCTATTTACATAGATGTACATAGGAAATATAGGAAAAGTTGTGTAAGAGAGAGTATTAATTCATGTATTCACGTATTCAATGTACACACGTGTAGATAGAAAATCTTACATTGTAATGTATAGAAATTTAGTTAACATGGATGTACATAGCAAGCATAAAGAAAAATCTATTAAATTGTATATAAAATTTTATTTACATGGATGTACATAGGAAATATAGGAAAAGTTGTGTAAGAGAGTATTAATTCATGTACACAATTAATTCACGTATTCAATGTACACGTGTAGTACAGAGAAAAACTTTCATTGTAAGGTATAAAATTTAGTTAACATGGATGTACAATGTACATAGCAAGTATAGAGATAAATCTAATAAATTGTATAGAAAATTGATGTACATAGGAAATATAAAAGTTGTTTAAGATAGAGTATTAATTCATGTACACAATTAATTCACGTATTCAATGTACACGTGTATATAGAAAAACTTTCATTGTAATGTATAGAAATTTAGTTAACATGGATGTACATAGCAAGTATAAAGATAAATCTATTAAATTGTATATAAAATTTTCTTTTCATGGATGTTCATAGGAAGTATATAAAAAGTTCTGTAAGATAGAGTATTAATTCACGTATACAATGTATACACGTGTACATAGGATATTTTTATTGCTAGGTATAGAAATTCAGTTAATATGGATGTAAATAGAAAGTATAGAGAAAAATCTAATAAATTGTATAAAAATTTTCATTTACATGGATGTACATAGTAAATATAGGAAAAGATGTGTAAGATAGATTATTAATTCATGTAGACAATTAATTCACGTATTCAATGTACACATGTACATAGTAAAACTTTCATTGTAAGATATATAAATTTAGTTAACATGGATGTACATAGCAACTATAGAGATAAATCTAATAAATTGTATAAAAAATTTCATTTACATGGATGTACATAGGAAATATAGGAAAAGTTGTTTAAGATAGAGTATTAATTCATGTATACAATTAATTCACGTATTCAATGTACACGTGTACATAGAAAAACTTTCATTGTAATGTATAGAAATTTAGTTAACATGGATGTACATAGCAAGTATAGAGAAAAATCTAATAAATTGTATAGAAAATTTTGTTTTCATGGAATTTCATAGGAAGTATATAAAAAGTTCTGTAAGCTAGAGTATTAATTCACGTATTTAATGTACACGTGTACATAGAAAAACTTTCATTGTAATGTATAGAAATTTAGTTAACATGGATGTACATATCAAGTATAAAGATAAATCTAATAAATTGTATAGAAAATTTTGTTTTCATGGAATTTCATAGGAAGTATATAAAAAGTTCTGTAAGGAGTATTAATTCACGTATTCAATGTACACGTGTACATAGGGAAATTTTTTATTGTTAGGTATAGAAATTCAGTTAACATGTATGTACATAGCAAGTATAGAGAAAAATCTATTAAATTGTATATAAAATTTTATTTACATGGATGTACATAGTAAATATAGGAAAAGTTGTGTAAGATAGAGTATTAATTCATGTAGACAATTAATTCACGTATTCAATGTACACATGTACATAGTAAAACTTTCATTGTAAGGTATAGAAATTTAGTTAACATGGATGTACATAGCAAGTATAAAGATAAATCTAATAAATTGTATAGAAAATTTTGTTTTCATGGAATTTCATAGGAAGTATATAAAAAGTTCAGTAAGATAGAGTATTAATTCACGTATTTAATGTACACGTGTACATAGAAAAACTTTCATTGTAATGTATAGAAATTTAGTTAACATGGATGTACATATCAAGTATAAAGATAAATTTAATAAATTGTATAGAAAATTTTGTTTTCATGGAATTTCATAGGAAGTATATAAAAAGTTCTGTAAGGAGTATTAATTCACGTATTCAATGTACACGTGTACATAGGGAAATTTTTATTGTTAGGTATAGAAATTCAGTTAACATGGATGTACATAGCAAGTATAGAGAAAAATCTATTAAATTGTATATAAAATTTCATTTTAATGGATGTACATAGTAAATATAGGAAAAGTTGTGTAAGATAGAGTATTAATTCATGTAGACAATTAATTCACGTATTCAATGTACACATGTACATAGTAAAACTTTCATTGTAAGGTATAGAAATTTAGTTAACATGGATGTACATAGCAAGTATAAAGATAAATCTAATAAATTGTATAGAAAATTTTGTTTTCATGGAATTTCATAGGAAGTATATAAAAAGTTCTGTAAGATAGAGTATTAATTCACGTATACAATGTTCACATGTACATAGTAAAACTTTCATTGTAAGGTATAGAAATTTAGTTAACATGGATGTACATAGCAAGTATAGAGATAAATCTAATAAATTGTATAAAAAATTTCATTTAAATGGATGTAAATAGTAAATATAGGAAAAGTTGTATAAGATAAAGTATTAAAAGATTTCCTTTAAATTGTGTTGCTAATATCTACTCCTGAAGAAAAAAAGTTGTATTGCTAACATCTACTCCTGAAGAAAAGTTACCTTGATTATCTATTTTCCTTTTTTCTAAAAATATATATATTTTTCATGTGTCATTTCTAAGCTCATAAAAATTTATATTTTCATTAAATATTTTTACTTTTATATGGAAAGTATTAAAAAAAACAATAGATGCAGCAAAGTCAAAAGGTTTTAAATACTTGATTTTTAATAAAATCAATAAAGAAGCCCTGCCTAACACTGTCTTATTCTTATTGGATAAACTAATACTAAAAAACTACAAATGAAACTAGCCATGAAAACGGTATCAAAAGATGTAGCTAGCGATTTTAGGAAAAGTCACGAAATTTGAAGGGTTAGGAAGTTTCTTAGGGAAAATTCAGCCAATTTTGCACAATTTAGTAAACCTGTGTAATGCAAGTTTTAATATGTTAGATAAGTTTTTGTATAGCTTATAACTTGAATTATTCGACCGTGCACCATATCAAATTGAGGCATATTACATGGTTTTAGTTACATTGTTAGTGAGATGATTGCAAAACATTCGAAAAATTATTCCGATGGTGAATTTGTAAAAGAGTGCTTTCAAGAAGTAGTTGATATTTTGTGTACAGGTAGAAAAAAAGAAATCGATAGTATTAGTTTGTCTCGTAGAACTGTAAGAAGACGGATTAAAGAACTTGCTAGTAGTATAGAAAAGAACTTGCTTAGAAATTTAAGTATTTATCCTTGGCTGTTGATGAAAGTACTCATGTTGCAAATACAGCCCAACTTGCAGTTTTTGTACGTGGAATTGATGCTGATTTCAATATCACAGAAGAAATGAAAGACACCAACATTAGAGAGGATATTTTTAACGAATTAAAAACATTAATGACTAAATTGAATTTCCACTTTGAGAGCAACAGATAGAACTCAAATTTGAACACGTCATGTCTAAAGTGTTTTCGAGCATCAATTTTATAAAATAGCGAGCATTAAATCATTGACACTTTAAAGAATTTCTTACGAAAATGAAAAACCAGATCAAGGCTGAGAGTAGCTTTGTTAATAACTTAAGAGTAGCCAGCATTTCACCAAATATTGAGAAATTGGTGAACAAACACCAAGCCTAAATTTCGCATTAGAATAAGGTTTTGTTAATTTTTAAAAAAGTTTTTATAAAATTAAATATTGATTTGATAAAATAAAGTAGAAATGGGGTATTTCCGAGGTAAAATTTAGGGGCTTCTGTCAGGCTCCCAATTTATTTATCTTAAAAATCAATAAAAAGAATAAAGCATTTATTATAAAAAGATATTAACTTATAAAAATTCAGATTCATCCTCATCTTCAGAGTTACGAGGAGAAGAAGTCATGAGTATATTATCTATGCTAATGTTGAGCCTTTTAAAATCAGTATTTCTTTCAGAACACACTGTCCATTTTGATTGGAGCTCTCTGACACCATCTTTTAATATAAATTCTGCATTCAGTCTAATCATCTCTTGTTCATTTCGTTTATCTTCAGACTTCAAGTATAGTGTCAGGAATTGAAGATGATTTAAAAGAACGTGGGTTATCTTTTCGACAAAATAAGCATTTCTAGAAAAGAGTAGCAATTAAATTTGATATTTTCCAAAATAAGATCAATAAAAACAATAGAATACTATTTGAATTTTTTTTTAAATTTACCAAATATGTAAAATGAAAATTTCAAATAAAGAAAAATTAATGAACCTTTCTGCAGACCATATTTTGACCAAATCATTGACAAAGTTGAAAAAAATGCGCAAAAATAGTGTTGTACTTTGCGTAATCTGACATTCATTTCCATTCTTTACAAACATTTTCTTAAAAGTTTCCCTGTCCATCGTTAAAAGTTTCATTTCATCAATAAAAGCGTCTAGGTCTTCAATAGAATTCATGGAATTTACATTCCAGTTTTCTTCCTAATTAATAAAAATGTATTTAATTTCATGAAACACCATAAAACTGTTATTACAAATGACATATGATCTTAGAATAATTCAGGCAATGATCAGTCATTATTAAAAATAGTTTACTCTTCTGCCTTAATATTGATATATGGGCGTACATCAAATTTTCACTTTCTTGCTATCCGCTAACTGGATATGAATGACACTACTAAGTAGCCGCAGAGCTACCACCAGTGCTTACTCTAAAAATCAGTGATGAGATTTTATATCCGCGTTTAGTATAATTTTTCAAATATATTTTTGTAAAAACCAGCTGTTATTAATTACCCTCATCAGGATAGAAAAACTATACAACTTAATTGGCATGAGTGACTATAATTTGTAGTCAACTGGTTGTTTACTCTTTTATGTTAATATATATTTTTGTTTTTCAGACAATTAAATATAGGTGCTTTTAAAAAATATTTATTGAAATCATTTGTCACAATACTTGCACAAGAATGTTGTTTACAACAAGCTTTTGAGCAAATGGAACATCTTTTTTTTTTAAGATTTTTTACAAATAAAACATCTTGGGGTTTCTTTTTTATTTACTTTTTCATAAGTTTAAGCTTGCGTGCTTGATGTGAAAAAATGAACCACGTGTTTTAATTCGGTGGAAAGATAAACATTTTCTAATCTTTTTTTCATATATGCCAATGAAACTTTTTTTCCTAAATTTTGAAAGTGTTTTCTTGATTGACAATAACCATTTTTCTTGGCAATTAAGTATGAGTTGAGACATGCCACGTCAAGCATATTGAAGAATATAATCAATGGTCAGAGAACTATTTTTCTTCTAACTGTATATTCTTCTATATAATCATCCATCAGGTCAACACCACCTTTTATCTTATTATAAAAATTAATTAATTAGGTATTCTCTTTTCATTGACAAAATCAGAAGCAAAAAAACTGTAGAGCCAACTTCTCTACCTTTGGAGGTTTTGAAAGATAAAGGAAGTTCTTTCTTGTTTTGACGAATAATTTCGACTAAAGTAAGATTTTTTTCGAGAAGTTTGACGGCCAAACTATGACTTAATATTTCTACCAGTTTTTTCAAAAGGTTTCACTAACTCTTTTTTTCTCGTTTTTTTTCTGTTAAATTAATTTTCTTACGTTGTTTTCCTTTCACAAGTAAATTATAGGCATAACTTGAGGTTGCTTCACAAATCAAGAATATCTTCAATCCATACTTTTTAGGCTTGGAAGGCATATATGTTTTGCCAGGTATTCTTCCTCCATAGCCGACTAATTGTTCGTCTATAGTTAAAAATTCATCTGCAATATAGTGACGCCTTTGAGCCAGTAAAAACAATTCCCATATTTCTCTAATTGCTGCAACTTTCTTTTCTTTGCTTTCTTGTGAGAACGTTATCAAACATCAAGCATCTGAGAAGAAGATTCATACGGGAGAAAGCCATGGAAGATCTATAAAAGGGCTTGCTCTCTTTTTCTTTGTAAAAGTCATTCAAATCACAAAAATTGTCACGATCAGCACCTGCTCGAATGAGAAAACCAAATGAAGCTTCTAATTCTTCACATGTGAACATTGAAAATCATTTGGAAGAACTTTGACGGATTTGAACTCCTTATCAAAAGTGGTTTCCAATTTGTGCATTTTATGATATGTCTTCTAATTTCTTCAGGGAAGTTTAAACCAAACAGCTCTTTTTCATCCATACTTTTTGACAACGTTCTTCCTTTTTCTGTAACAATGTTTCATCTTAATCGCACCAAATTTTTATATGTGTGATGAGTTCATATATCTGTAGTCTGAGTGTCGCTTGAAGCATTCTGATTGGTTGAAATACCTTTTGTATGTATTTTTATATCGTGTAATAGAAAAATACACAGAAAAGGTACAAATATTCTAAAAACTGATCACCATACCATATAACACTATTAGCAACTCAAAATACACACTACAAGAATCCCATTGTTCGAGCGTAGCCTAAACAATAAAAAACTAGCCGGTCCCGTGGTCGTTTTGAGCGAAGCGAATTTGAATTAGCAACTAATAATAAATATATACACACTACCCAGAATCCTATGTTTCGAGCGAAGCGAGAAACGACCATGGGACCGGCTAGTCTATATTATAAGCTAGCGTCTGTGTGTCTGTGTGTCGCTGGAAGCATTCTCATTGGTTGAAATTATTTATATATGTGTTTTGTGTGTATTTTTATATGGTGTGATGAGTTTGTATGCGTGTTTGTCGCTTGAAGCATTCTGATTGGTTAAAATTATTCATAAGTTTTGTATGTATTTTTATATGTGTGATGAGTTCATATATCTGTAGTGTGAGTGTCTCTTGAAGCATTCTGATTGGTTGAAATATCTTTTGTATGTATTTTTATATCGTGTAATAGAAAAATACACAGAAAAGATACAATTATTCTAAAAACTGACCACCACACCATATAACACTATTAGCAAATCAAAATACACATTACCCAGAATCCTATGTTTCGAGCGAAGCGAGAAACGACCATGGGACCGGCTAGTCTATATTATAAGCTAGCGTCTGTGTGTCTGTGTGTCGCTGGAAGCATTCTGATTGGTTGAATTTATTATATGTTTTGTGTGTATTTTTATATGGTGTGATGAGTTATATGTGTGTATGTGTTTGAAGCATTATGATTGGTTGAAATTATTTATATATGTTTTGTGTATATATGTGTTTGAAGCATTCTGATTGGTTGAAATACCTTTTGTATGTATTTTATATGGTGTAATAGAAAAATACACAGAAAAAGTACAATTATTCTAAAAACTGATCACCATACCATATAACACTATTAGCAACTCAAAATACACACTACCCAGAATCCTATGTTTCGAGAGCAGCCTAAAGAAAAAAAACTAGCCGGTCCTGTGGTCGTTTCGAGCGAAGAGAATTTGAATTAGCAACTCAATATACACACTACCCAGAATCCTATGTTTCGAGCGTAGCGAGAAACACTTTTTCGAGCGAAGCGAGAAACGACCACGGGACCGGCTAGTAATAATAATAATAATACTACTACTACTACCAATACTACTTTTTGCACATTTTTACTTGTTTGATTTGCAGAAAGAATTAAACTGTTTTTCAATATTTCTTTTTAATGATATATATATCATTAGAAAGCTTATCGTTTGCTACATACTCTAGAATAATTTATTTTTGCAAAAGTTTTAACATTAATAAATGGACTTTACTTCGAAAAATTTAGTCTAAATTTTTGAAAAAATTACGGACTACCTTTTTATTGAAGCATAATGTGAAGATTTTTAAAAAAAATTGAATGAAAATGGTATCATTGGAAAGGTATACTCTTTGTGGTTAACATAGGCTAGGTTATACAAATAAATATATTTTCATTTTTCCAAAATCTGCTTTTATGTGAGGTCAGTCAACTTTTAACTAGTTTCAAAAAATACCAATAATAATTAACGTCATGAATTTATATACTATTTTTTCAATATTTTATATTCACAAAGGTAAAATATGGTTTTTTACATTTTAAAATTTCATAGTTGAAGAAAACTGTGGAAAATTAATATATATTTTTTACTTTTTAAAGGTCAGTAGTATAGGTCAATTTAATGTTTTTCTAATAAATTTCAAATTATTTTTGAAATGAAAAATGTTGATCGAATGTACAAGATTTGAAGCTATACTCTTTGTGGGTAAAATAGGCTAGGTTTTACAAATAAATATATTTTTATTTTTCCAAAATCCGCTTTTATGTGAGGTCAGTCAACTTTTATCTAGTTTCAAAAAATACCAATAATTAACGTGATGAGTTTATATATTATTTCTTCAAAATTTTATATTCACAAAGGTAGAATATGGTTTTTAACATTTTAAAATGTCATAGTTAAATAAAACTGTCGAAAATTAATATATATTTTTTACTTTTTATGGGTCAGTAGTATAGGTCAGTATAATATTTTTCTAATAAATTTTAAATTATTTTTCAAGTGAAAAATGTCGATTAAATGTACGAGTTTTGTTTGATAATCGTAGTCTATTTTTATTTAGTTTAGATACAACCTTTCTAATTTTTAACGAAGGGCATTCGTTATATTTATACCGACAGTGTGCGAAGAATAAATCACATTATTGATTGATTTTAGAGCATAATTATGCGAAGAAAGATTAACACATGTTGCATTACGCGTTTGTGAGCGCAGTTAATTCTTATCTCACATACGCTTCACCACATCTTTAGCACGCGTGTGTGGTTTTGTCGATTGAATGTACGAGTTTTGTTGGATAATCGTAGTCTACTTTTATTTAGTTTAGATACAACCTTTCTAATTTTTAACGAAGGGCATTCGTTATATTTATACCGACAGTGTGCGAAGAATAAATCACATTATTGATTGATTTTAGCGAATAACTATGCGAAGAAAGATTAACACATGTTGCATTACGCGTTTGTGAGCGCAGTGAATTCTTATCTCGCATACGCTTCACCACATCTTTAGCACGCGTGTGTGGTTTATTTTATCGGGCTAGTGTACGCTTAGTTTATTTGTAGTGTTCCTAGCTTAAATCTTAGTCAAATATTAAAACGCTTATAACTTCCACATTTCTCAACAAAATGCATCATGAGATATACCAAATTAAAGCATTTTTAATGGGCTTTCAAAATACATTACTTATATCACAAGTACTTAAGAAATACCTTTTACTGTTTTTATTTTCCATGGGCTTCATACCATTAATTAGCAGATAAGGGATGCATTTTAAACTAAAACATTAATATATTTGAAGAAATATTTTTTCAGTATAAAGAGTTTAGAAAACTCTTCTCTAATATGTAATGATACATTCTCATAACCTGTACGGTTGAACGCGGGTAGACAACTTGCGTGTTATCTTCAACCCGTATATTACGATGATTCTTCTCCAACCTGTATTCTGCGATGATTCATCTCCAAACTATATACTACAATGATTCATCTCCAACCTGTATACTACGATGATTCATCTCCAACCTGTATACTACGATGATTCATCTTCAACCTGTATACTACGATGGTTTCTATTCCATGTACAAATAACTAGGGAGACAATGTTCAACTTTCTGTTCACAATCTGCTAGATGTAAGATTTGATATACCTCATTCGGGGAGACGATGCTACATAAGTTATTACCTATATACATTATACCTGTATACTACGATGATTCATCTCCAACCTGTATACCGCGATAATTCATCTCCAACCTATCAGTTCATATTTTGCTAGATGTAAGATTTGATATACCTCATTCGGGGAGAGAATGCTAGATAAGTTATTAATTTTTTCACGATATTAAATAATATTTTTTATCAAATAATCAAAATAAATTATTCTGTAATCAAAGAATCGAAAAATATCAAACTTTCTGTTCATATTTTGCTACCTCATACGATGTTATAAGTTATTACCTATACTTTGCAATTTGCACGATTTTAAATATTATATTTGTCGAATAATCAAAGAATCGAAAAATGTTCAAATCAAAAAATATTTAATATTTTTAAATATATCGTTGGCTCCCCTTACTTTTAAAATTGAAAGATAAACCTAGTCTTTAATAATTAATTTTTATCAAATTATGCACATACGAAACTAAAAGTAAGGGGAGCCAACGATATATTTAAAAAGAATAAATATTTTTTGATTTGAACATTTTTCGATTCTTTGATTATTCGACAAATATAATATTTAAAATCGTGCAAATTGCAAAGTATAGGTAATAACTTTTGTAACATCGTATGAGGTAGCAAAATATGAACAGAAAGTTTGATATTTTTTGATTTTTTAAAGAATATTTTTCGATTCTTTGATTACAGAATTTTATTTTGATTATTTGACAAATATAATATTTAAAATAGTGCAAATTGCAAAGTATAGGTAATAACTTTTATAACATCGTATGAGGTAGCAAAATATGAACAGAAAGTTTAATATTTTTCGATTCTTTGATTACAGAATAATTTATTTTGATTATTTGATAAAATATATTATTTAATATCGTGAAAAAATTAATAACTTATCTAGCATCCTCTCCCCGAATGAGGTATATCAAATCTTACATCTAGCAAAATATGAACTGATAGGTTGGAGATGAATTATCGCGGTATACAGGTTGGAGGTGAACCATCGTAGTATACAGGTATAATGTATATAGGTAATAACTTATGTAGCATCGTCTCCCCGAATGAGGTATATCAAATCTTACATCTAGCAGATTGTGAACAGAAAGTTGAACATTGTCTCCCTAGTTATTTGTACATGGAATAGAAACCATCGTAGTATACAGGTTGAAGATGAATCATCGTAGTATACAGGTTGGAGATGAATCATCGTAGTATACAGGTTGGAGATGAATCATTGTAGTATATAGTTTGGAGATGAATCATCGTAGAATACAGGTTGGAGAAGAATCATCGTAATATACGGGTTGGATATATATATATATATATATATATATATATAGAAATATAAGTAAGCATTTAATATTGTAAATTAAAGATATATTTGATGATAGATTAATTTCTATATTTAGTAAGCATATAGAGTAATTTTAAAAATATGAATATATTACAGCATTTCAATTAGTAATTAGATTTGTAGTATTTCGATAATATATTCTTACTAGGTCATTTTTTAGATTCAATTTTTGTTAACTATTATAATAAAACTTTCAAGGATCCCCTGTTTGTTTTTGTGATTTATATATTTACACTTATCAGTTGAATTTCGCTGTTTCTCTGTTGTATAACTATAAGACATATATGTTTGTTTGATTATTATTATTCTTTCTTTCATATTTGCATTTTTTTAAACTATTACTCTATACTTAAATTTTTGTAGTTATGCAGATTGAACTTTTTAAATAGGCCCATTTTTGTGTTCAGAAGCTCAGTCCTGCCTCAAATTGGGGGTAAATTCTGTAGAACCTACGTTTTACGTACCCTGATTTTACTTTCCTGCCAAATGATCAATGACCTTATCCTTATATGCATTATTCAACTATTACACAACACGTTTGTTGTTCTTAACACAAGACTCATACTCAAGTGTTGACTTATTATGTTCATGTGTTAAGCAAATCATGCGAATTTTGTTTTCGCCTACATATAATAAATGTCATGAGAGTTTTTTTGCATTAGATATTGGAAAAATAGAAAAATTCTCCCAGATTTATTTCTAAACACATGCATCAGTATAAAATTCTAATTCAAGTCGTTTTTCAAAAATAAGTTTTTTTATCATAAGATGTTGGCAAGAAATACATGTCAATCATTTTTTCTATATAACGTGAACAAGCTTTTTTAATTTTAAATTTAAGTGAGTTTTTCTGAATCAAAGAAAATTTGGCGTTCATCTTTATACTAACATTATCCACTAATAAATTTCTATCTTCTTTTATTGAAGAAATACTATCACATATTTCTCTCATTGGTGAATCAATAAGACTTTATTATAAAAACAGCTCAACTCCAAAAGGACATTTATTGAAAAATTTAAAAACTAAAATTCAATATAAAATTTTCAGTATTGCACATTCGAAGTAGGAGACTTCTACCAATTTTTGCAAATCATCTGGAAATATTCTTTGCAAATTGAATTGCACATGTGGACGGAGACATGATTTATCTGAACAAAAAATTAATTGTAATTTATTTATTCAAACAAAATATAAAAAAAATACTGTTTTGTGCGCTCATTTCTAGATCTCTTGCGTTGATGTGGTTTCATGGCTAATTTTTTCGAGGGGCATCCAACTTGATAACTACCATCTGAACTAACTATAATTAAAGAAACAATTTCCATCAGCGCAAACTTGATATGGAAACATTTTGTCGTTTTGAGTGAAGCACTTAACTATTTCTAGACTATAAGTGTCTTAAGTTAATGATTCGAATCTCACTGGCTGGAAAAGAGGAAGTTTTTTATATCCTATCGGAATAGTAGAAGAAATTTTTTCACACTTTCTTTGGAGTGAAATGAATCCATCTTTAATTGCCTTAAAAATGAAATGACGGAATTCCGATTTTATTATATATTAAAAGTTAGACGGAGGCTCAGAATCTGACCAACTGAGGTAAAAGACAACCTCTGCCGAAAGTTCATAGCTCGAGGTCAGAGGCACTCTACCTCATAAAAATACCTAGATAAAAATACCACACCATCTTCAACCTTTAGACCGTAGGCTCTGAGTCTGACAAGTTTGGGTTCAAATTCACCTCCACTAAAAGTTCATAGCTAGATGTTAGCGGTACTTAATGCCTTATCGATTAAAATACTACATCACCCTAACGCAATGAATTATATCTCACATACTCTTAACTTATTTACAATGGAAAAAAGATTTAAAAATTGTAGCAAATAAAAAGGTGAGACTGGTGTCCAAAAATTATTAATGCAGACGCGGAAAAAAATGATTGATTTCAGGACATAGATGTGATAAAAACAGGCAGACAAATTTTCCAATTCAGAAAAAGAGAATAAGTTAACTTTATTGATAAAAAATAAAAAAAAATTGAAAGATATGATGAGCGTTATACTTTCGAAACTTATATTGACATGCAGAAATGAAAGAACGTTTTTCAATAGTATTTAGCATATTTATTTAAAAGTTAATTTAGAAAAACTTTAATTTTGATTAAAGTACAATTACATTTCGGTTAACACTTGTAGCCATAAAATATGAGAAAGCGCATATAAATGACACTGATTCATATATTTTTCCTTGACGCTTTATATCTTCATTTCAAATAATCTCTCATTACGTTTTCAGCTTTGACTATAACAAAGAAATGTTAAATTTACTATGAATACTTTTTGAAGTGGCTAAAATTATTTTTTAAAGTTTTCAAAAAGGAATACGAAAAAATTGCTTATTCAAAGAAGTTTAAAAAAGAAAGAATTCGAAGGAATGACTAAACTTAAAAAAGCCGGACTGTTCTTCCTAAAGAAGGACGGTTGGTAAACCTAGATAAACTGGAAATCTGGAAAATATAAATATACAACTAAAAATCATTTAAGTTTTCAAACATATATATCATTGTTTAACCCCTTACAGTAGAGTAGTCTTAAAAAAATTTATAAAAATGATGTTAACACTTTCAGAAGTTAATCAAAAAATTAAAAAATATGCAACTCAAAACCAAAATGTTTAGTTTTTGACAATAAAATAAAATTTCAAAAAAATCAATACGATTTATGTAAACGTTTTCAGAAGCGAATCAAAAAATTTCAATTTTGAATTTTTGTCCATTTTAGTTTTTGATTGAAAAAAGAAAATTTTAAATATCAAAAAACGTAGTTTACTTTTTGATTGAAAAAAGAAAATTTTAAATAACAAAAAACGTAGGTATACTATTCTTAAAACTGATATTTTATCTTTTTTTCTTTTTTATTTATCTTTTCTGATTAAATTGAAGTAGATTGAGGTAGTTAGGGGTAGATTGGCATAGGTTGGGGTAGATTGGGGTAAAAAGACACGCCGAAAAAGTTCTGTAAGATAGAGTATTAATTCATGTACACAATTAATTCACGTATTCAATGTACACGTGTACATAGAAAAATTTCATTGTAATGTATAAAAATTTAGTTAATTCCATTTACATAGATGAAATATAGGAAAAGTTGTTTAAGATAGAGTATTAATTCATGTAAACAATTAATTCACGTATTCAATGTACACGTATACATAGAAAAACTTTCATTGTAATGTATAGAAATTTAGTTAACATGGATGTACATAGCAAGTATAAAGATAAATCTATTAAATTGTATATAAAATTTTATTTACATGGATGTTCATAGGAAGTATATAAAAAGTTGTGTAAGATAGAGTATTAATTCATGTACACAATTAATTCACGTATTCAATGTACACGTATACATAGAAAAACTTTCATTGTAATGTATAGAAATTTAGTTAACATGGATGTACATAGCAAGTATAAAGATAAATCTATTAAATTGTATATAAAATTTTATTTTCATGGATGTTCATAGGAAGTATAGGAAAAGTTGTGTAAGATAGAGTATTAATTCATGTACACAATTAATTCACGTATTCAATGTACACGTGTACATAGAAAAACTTTCATTGTAATGTATAGAAATTTAGTTAACATGAATGTGCATAGCAAGTATTGAGAAAAATATATTAAATTGTATATAAAATTTCATTTACATGGATGTACATAGGAAATATAGGAAAAGTTGTTTAAGATAGAGTATTAATTCATGTACACAATTAATTCACGTATTCAATGTACACGTATACATAGAAAAATTTTCATTGTAATGTATAGAAATTTAGTTAACATGGATGTACATAGCAATTATAAAGATAAATATATTAAATTGTATATAAAATTTTATTTACATGGATGTACATAGGAAATATAGGAAAAGTTGTGTAAGATAAAGTATTAATTCACGCATTCAATGTACACCTGTACATAGGAAAATTTTTATTGTTAGGTATAGAAATTCAGATAATATGGATGTACATAGCAAGTATAGAGAAAAATCTATTAAATTGTATATAAAATTTCATTTACATGGATGTACATAAGGAATATAGGAAAAGTTGTGTAAGATAGAGTATTAATTCATGTACACAATCAATTCACGTATTCAATGTACACGTGTACATAGAAAAACTTTTATTGTAATGTATAGAATAGTTAACATGGATGTACATAGCAAGTATTGAGAAAAATCTATTAAATTGTATATAAAATTTTATTTACATGGATGTACATAAGAAGTATATAAAAAGTTCTGTAAGATAGAGTATTAATTCACGTATTCAATGTACACGTGTACATAGAAAAACTTTTATTGTAAGGTATAGAAATTTAGTTAACATGGATGTACATAGCAAGTATAGAGAAAAATCTATTAAATTATATATAAAATTTCATTTACATGGATGTACATAGGAAATATAGGTAAAGTTGTGTAAGATAGAGTATTAATTATGTACACAATTAATTCACGTATTCAATGTACACGTGTACATAGAAAAACTTCCATTGTAAGGTATAGAAATTTAGTTAACATGGATGTACATAGCAAGTATAAAGATAAATCTATTAAATTGTATATAAAATTTTATTTTCATGGATGTTCATAGGAAGTATATAAAAAGTTGTGTAAGATAGAGTATTAATTCATGTACACAATTAATTCACGTATTCAATGTACACGTGTACATAGAAAAACTTTCATTGTAATGTATAGAAATTTAGTTAACATGAATGTACATAGCAAGTATTGAGAAAAATCTATTAAATTGTAATTAAAATTCTATTTACATAGATGTACATAGGAAATATAGGAAAAGTTGTGTAAGAGAGAGTATTAATTCATGTATTCACGTATTCAATGTACACACGTGTAGATAGAAAATCTTACATTGTAATGTATAGAAATTTAGTTAACATGGATGTACATAGCAAGCATAAAGAAAAATCTATTAAATTGTATATAAAATTTTATTTACATGGATGTACATAGGAAATATAGGAAAAGTTGTGTAAGAGAGTATTAATTCATGTACACAATTAATTCACGTATTCAATGTACACGTGTAGTACAGAGAAAAACTTTCATTGTAAGGTATAAAATTTAGTTAACATGGATGTACAATGTACATAGCAAGTATAGAGATAAATCTAATAAATTGTATAGAAAATTGATGTACATAGGAAATATAAAAGTTGTTTAAGATAGAGTATTAATTCATGTACACAATTAATTCACGTATTCAATGTACACGTGTATATAGAAAAACTTTCATTGTAATGTATAGAAATTTAGTTAACATGGATGTACATAGCAAGTATAAAGATAAATCTATTAAATTGTATATAAAATTTTCTTTTCATGGATGTTCATAGGAAGTATATAAAAAGTTCTGTAAGATAGAGTATTAATTCACGTATACAATGTATACACGTGTACATAGGATATTTTTATTGCTAGGTATAGAAATTCAGTTAATATGGATGTAAATAGAAAGTATAGAGAAAAATCTAATAAATTGTATAAAAATTTTCATTTACATGGATGTACATAGTAAATATAGGAAAAGATGTGTAAGATAGATTATTAATTCATGTAGACAATTAATTCACGTATTCAATGTACACATGTACATAGTAAAACTTTCATTGTAAGATATATAAATTTAGTTAACATGGATGTACATAGCAACTATAGAGATAAATCTAATAAATTGTATAAAAAATTTTATTTACATGGATGTACATAGGAAATATAGGAAAAGTTGTTTAAGATAGAGTATTAATTCATGTATACAATTAATTCACGTATTCAATGTACACGTGTACATAGAAAAACTTTCATTGTAATGTATAGAAATTTAGTTAACATGGATGTACATAGCAAGTATAGAGAAAAATCTAATAAATTGTATAGAAAATTTTGTTTTCATGGAATTTCATAGGAAGTATATAAAAAGTTCTGTAAGCTAGAGTATTAATTCACGTATTTAATGTACACGTGTACATAGAAAAACTTTCATTGTAATGTATAGAAATTTAGTTAACATGGATGTACATATCAAGTATAAAGATAAATCTAATAAATTGTATAGAAAATTTTGTTTTCATGGAATTTCATAGGAAGTATATAAAAAGTTCTGTAAGG
Source organism: Nectonema munidae (assembly GCA_030549495.1). Taxonomy (NCBI): domain Eukaryota; kingdom Metazoa; phylum Nematomorpha; class Nectonematoida; family Nectonematidae; genus Nectonema; species Nectonema munidae. Next base: position 130,424 of record JAUIRK010000761.1, read on the forward strand.
AGTATTAATTCACGTATTCAATGTACACGTGTACATAGGGAAATTTTTTATTGTTAGGTATAGAAATTCAGTTAACATGTATGTACATAGCAAGTATAGAGAAAAATCTATTAAATTGTATATAAAATTTTATTTACATGGATGTACATAGTAAATATAGGAAAAGTTGTGTAAGATAGAGTATTAATTCATGTAGACAATTAATTCACGTATTCAATGTACACATGTACATAGTAAAACTTTCATTGTAAGGTATAGAAATTTAGTTAACATGGATGTACATAGCAAGTATAAAGATAAATCTAATAAATTGTATAGAAAATTTTGTTTTCATGGAATTTCATAGGAAGTATATAAAAAGTTCAGTAAGATAGAGTATTAATTCACGTATTTAATGTACACGTGTACATAGAAAAACTTTCATTGTAATGTATAGAAATTTAGTTAACATGGATGTACATATCAAGTATAAAGATAAATCTAATAAATTGTATAGAAAATTTTGTTTTCATGGAATTTCATAGGAAGTATATAAAAAGTTCTGTAAGGAGTATTAATTCACGTATTCAATGTACACGTGTACATAGCGAAATTTTTTATTGTTAGGTATAGAAATTCAGTTAACATGGATGTACATAGCAAGTATAGAGAAAAATCTATTAAATTGTATATAAAATTTCATTTTAATGGATGTACATAGTAAATATAGGAAAAGTTGTGTAAGATAGAGTATTAATTCATGTAGACAATTAATTCACGTATTCAATGTACACATGTACATAGTAAAACTTTCATTGTAAGGTATAGAAATTTAGTTAACATGGATGTACATAGCAAGTATAAAGATAAATCTAATAAATTGTATAGAAAATTTTGTTTTCATGGAATTTCATAGGAAGTATATAAAAAGTTCTGTAAGATAGAGTATTAATTCACGTATACAATGTTCACATGTACATAGTAAAACTTTCATTGTAAGGTATAGAAATTTAGTTAACATGGATGTACATAGCAAGTATAGAGATAAATCTAATAAATTGTATAAAAAATTTCATTTAAATGGATGTAAATAGTAAATATAGGAAAAGTTGTATAAGATAAAGTATTAAAAGATTTCCTTTAAATTGTGTTGCTAATATCTACTCCTGAAGAAAAAAAAGTTGTATTGCTAACATCTACTCCTGAAGAAAAGTTACCTTGATTATCTATTTTCCTTTTTTCTAAAAATATATATATTTTTCATGTGTCATTTCTAAGCTCATAAAAATTTATATTTTCATTAAATATTTTTACTTTTATATGGAAAGTATTAAAAAAAACAATAGATGCAGCAAAGTCAAAAGGTTTTAAATACTTGATTTTTAATAAAATCAATAAAGAAGCCCTGCCTAACACTGTCTTATTCTTATTGGATAAACTAATACTAAAAAACTACAAATGAAACTAGCCATGAAAACGGTATCAAAAGATGTAGCTAGCGATTTTAGGAAAAGTCACGAAATTTGAAGGGTTAGGAAGTTTCTTAGGGAAAATTCAGCCAATTTTGCACAATTTAGTAAACCTGTGTAATGCAAGTTTTAATATGTTAGATAAGTTTTTGTATAGCTTATAACTTGAATTATTCGACCGTGCACCATATCAAATTGAGGCATATTACATGGTTTTAGTTACATTGTTAGTGAGATGATTGCAAAACATTCGAAAAATTATTCCGATGGTGAATTTGTAAAAGAGTGCTTTCAAGAAGTAGTTGATATTTTGTGTACAGGTAGAAAAAAGAAATCGATAGTATTAGTTTGTCTCGTAGAACTGTAAGAAGACGGATTAAAGAACTTGCTAGTAGTATAGAAAAGAACTTGCTTAGAAATTTAAGTATTTATCCTTGGCTGTTGATGAAAGTACTCATGTTGCAAATACAGCCCAACTTGCAGTTTTTGTACGTGGAATTGATGCTGATTTCAATATCACAGAAGAAATGAAAGACACCAACATTAGAGAGGATATTTTTAACGAATTAAAAACATTAATGACTAAATTGAATTTCCACTTTGAGAGCAACAGATAGAACTCAAATTTGAACACGTCATGTCTAAAGTGTTTTCGAGCATCAATTTTATAAAATAGCGAGCATTAAATCATTGACACTTTAAAGAATTTCTTACGAAAATGAAAAACCAGATCAAGGCTGAGAGTAGCTTTGTTAATAACTTAAGAGTAGCCAGCATTTCACCAAATATTGAGAAATTGGTGAACAAACACCAAGCCTAAATTTCGCATTAGAATAAGGTTTTGTTAATTTTTAAAAAGTTTTTATAAAATTAAATATTGATTTGATAAAATAAAGTAGAAATGGGGTATTTCCGAGGTAAAATTTAGGGGCTTCTGTCAGGCTCCCAATTTATTTATCTTAAAAATCAATAAAAAGAATAAAGCATTTATTATAAAAAGATATTAACTTATAAAAATTCAGATTCATCCTCATCTTCAGAGTTACGAGGAGAAGAAGTCATGAGTATATTATCTATGCTAATGTTGAGCCTTTTAAAATCAGTATTTCTTTCAGAACACACTGTCCATTTTGATTGGAGCTCTCTGACACCATCTTTTAATATAAATTCTGCATTCAGTCTAATCATCTCTTGTTCATTTCGTTTATCTTCAGACTTCAAGTATAGTGTCAGGAATTGAAGATGATTTAAAAGAACGTGGGTTATCTTTTCGACAAAATAAGCATTTCTAGAAAAGAGTAGCAATTAAATTTGATATTTTCCAAAATAAGATCAATAAAAACAATAGAATACTATTTGAATTTTTTTTTAAATTTACCAAATATGTAAAATGAAAATTTCAAATAAAGAAAAATTAATGAACCTTTCTGCAGACCATATTTTGACCAAATCATTGACAAAGTTGAAAAAAATGCGCAAAAATAGTGTTGTACTTTGCGTAATCTGACATTCATTTCCATTCTTTACAAACATTTTCTTAAAAGTTTCCCTGTCCATCGTTAAAAGTTTCATTTCATCAATAAAAGCGTCTAGGTCTTCAATAGAATTCATGGAATTTACATTCCAGTTTTCTTCCTAATTAATAAAAATGTATTTAATTTCATGAAACACCATAAAACTGTTATTACAAATGACATATGATCTTAGAATAATTCAGGCAATGATCAGTCATTATTAAAAATAGTTTACTCTTCTGCCTTAATATTGATATATGGGCGTACATCAAATTTTCACTTTCTTGCTATCCGCTAACTGGATATAAATGACACTACTAAGTAGCCGCAGAGCTACCACCAGTGCTTACTCTAAAAATCAGTGATGAGATTTTATATCCGCGTTTAGTATAATTTTTCAAATATATTTTTGTAAAAACCAGCTGTTATTAATTACCCTCATCAGGATAGAAAAACTATACAACTTAATTGGCATGAGTGACTATAATTTGTAGTCAACTGGTTGTTTACTCTTTTATGTTAATATATATTTTTGTTTTTCAGACAATTAAATATAGGTGCTTTTAAAAAATATTTATTGAAATCATTTGTCACAATACTTGCACAAGAATGTTGTTTACAACAAGCTTTTGAGCAAATGGAACATCTTTTTTTTTAAGATTTTTTACAAATAAAACATCTTGGGGTTTCTTTTTTATTTACTTTTTCATAAGTTTAAGCTTGCGTGCTTGATGTGAAAAAATGAACCACGTGTTTTAATTCGGTGGAAAGATAAACATTTTCTAATCTTTTTTTCATATATGCCAATGAAACTTTTTTTCCTAAATTTTGAAAGTGTTTTCTTGATTGACAATAACCATTTTTCTTGGCAATTAAGTATGAGTTGAGACATGCCACGTCAAGCATATTGAAGAATATAATCAATGGTCAGAGAACTATTTTTCTTCTAACTGTATATTCTTCTATATAATCATCCATCAGGTCAACACCACCTTTTATCTTATTATAAAAATTAATTAATTAGGTATTCTCTTTTCATTGACAAAATCAGAAGCAAAAAAACTGTAGAGCCAACTTCTCTACCTTTGGAGGTTTTGAAAGATAAAGGAAGTTCTTTCTTGTTTTGACGAATAATTTCGACTAAAGTAAGATTTTTTTCGAGAAGTTTGACGGCCAAACTATGACTTAATATTTCTACCAGTTTTTTCAAAAGGTTTCACTAACTCTTTTTTTCTCGTTTTTTTTCTGTTAAATTAATTTTCTTACGTTGTTTTCCTTTCACAAGTAAATTATAGGCATAACTTGAGGTTGCTTCACAAATCAAGAATATCTTCAATCCATACTTTTTAGGCTTGGAAGGCATATATGTTTTGCCAGGTATTCTGCCTCCATAGCCGACTAATTGTTCGTCTATAGTTAAAAATTCATCTGCAATATAGTGACGCCTTTGAGCCAGTAAAAACAATTCCCATATTTCTCTAATTGCTGCAACTTTCTTTTCTTTGCTTTCTTGTGAGAACGTTATCAAACATCAAGCATCTGAGAAGAAGATTCATACGGGAGAAAGCCATGCAAGATCTATAAAAGGGCTTGCTCTCTTTTTCTTTGTAAAAGTCATTCAAATCACAAAAATTGTCACGATCAGCACCTGCTCGAATGAGAAAACCAAATGAAGCTTCTAATTCTTCACATGTGAACATTGAAAATCATTTGGAAGAACTTTGACGGATTTGAACTCCTTATCAAAAGTGGTTTCCAATTTGTGCATTTTATGATATGTCTTCTAATTTCTTCAGGGAAGTTTAAACCAAACAGCTCTTTTTCATCCATACTTTTTGACAACGTTCTTCCTTTTTCTGTAACAATGTTTCATCTTAATCGCACCAAATTTTCTCCCAATTTGCTTTCCCACTTTATTCCATATACATTGTTTTCCTCTTCAGAAGATGAATCTTCAGTACTCTCTTTTTCAGAAAAAAATAGTGAAATCTATGTTTCCTCTTCAAAAAGTACATTAGTGAGCTCTGAATTTTCTTCGATATTTTCGTCTTCACTTCGAATATTTGCAAATTTTGTACATTCATCCACACTTAAATCGTCGTCGCACAACTTACTTATTTTTAACAAGCTGCATGCTTCGATAAAAGACTTTCTTTTGGTTATACTGTAAAAGAATGGAAAACAGATAAGACATAAAGCATGTAGATGACCCCAGTGGCGAAACCAAGGGGGGGGGGGTTGGAATGCTCATGGGCCTAGGCTAAGGTGACCAGATTTTAGCATCGGTAAGGCAGGACACCATTAATACTGATTAAAAATTTGGTCTATATGGAGCAACAAAAAGTTTGATAGAACGCAAAAATAGTATCATAATATATTTTTTCAAACATAAGTACAATACATACAAAAATATGTATAGTATTATTTATTCTTTGGCATATTTCTCATTTGAGTGAATTCTTTTTAGTAGATTGCTGTCGTTGTTTTAAAAATGATAAAATTTTTCACAGGAACTCGTTGGATTATATTTCATACATAAAATGGCTTCTAAAGTCTCAACGTTTAATTGTGGTTTTTCAGATGTCCATACTTTATTCACCGTAGAAAAAGACGTTCAGTTGCAGCATTAGTTCCTTTTAAGGAGAGTGCATATTCCACTATTTGTTCTCTATCGTGATTTTCGCTGATGCCCAAAATTTAATCTTTTCATTATCATATATATTTTAATAATGATGCCTCATTAAAAAGATCATTTTCGGAAATATATGGGAAATTTTGAGTAATATAATCGAATGATTTTTGCACATCATTCCATTTAAGTTCTTGTTTCAATGTAACCCAATGAAAATGTTCAATATCATTGTAATGTACCGTCCATTTTTCTAAATAATCTATGCAGTTACTATACAACTTTTTAACATGATTCATGACATGGGCACGCTTTATTGCACCCTGTTCTTCAAGCAGGCTTATACTATTACGAATAAAAAACCGGAGGAAATTATTTTCTAACCGCTCATGGCACTGAAATTTTAAATTATTAACTTCATTTGCCACTTCGATTACCGAAATTTTGTCACCCTCAATAAGTTTTATAGCATTTTGAAAAAGAGCTGCTTGATTGTGTACAAAAACTAGCCAAATTTTCGAAGAATCTTTTTCAAAAACTCTTCTAAAATTCTAGGACATTTATCCTGTGATAGAAAGTAGGATTTCAAGGGATCTTATATATTCAAAATTCTTTCCATAGCTGGCAAAAGAGCTAACCAGCGCGTTTTACTGTATCCAAGTATTTTCTGATATCGACTCCCGTAGTTTTACAAAATTCATTAAGCGATGCTATATATATATTAAAGAATCAACGCGCACAGTGTATATATAGAAATAAGAATATATTTTTTGTACTTCTGGTAAAAAATAAAAATAAAAGTTATCAATCTAATTTATAAATTTCGATGAAACTTTTAAAAAGTAATATATTTTAAAAATTAATTTTTTCACAATTTTTTTACAAACTCGAAATTCCCTTTTTTTGATACTTTTCGAACAATTATCTTTTAAAATCAAGTAAATAACAATTCTAAATAGTGATAATTATTTTTTACCAAACTAAAAATTAACAAAAATATGGCCACGGAAAATCGTATATTGCCGTTTTCTAGCTTGTCGTGCATTCTTTTCTAAAATCGGGACTTTTTTAAAATGCCCCGGGACGCGGGACAATTTGTTGAAAATCGGGACGTCTGGTCACTTTAGCCTAGCCCCCTATGAAAAATGGCTTCGAAATTACCCTTACTAATTTTGCTTTTTCCTAAAACAATACTTGTTGGTAGTTGATTACGTTTATATCAACGATATGACAAGTCGAATTCTAAAAGACATAATACAGCTGTCGTATTCTCTGAAGACTTTTAGCAAAAGTGCAAAAAATTTAAATAGATTTCGCCCCCCCCCTATAAGAAATTTCTGGATCCGCCATCGGATGACCCATATAATGGTGTAACAAGCGGAAATAAAATGTATATTTATTCTCTTTCATTATATCAAGCTTCAAATAACAGCTTTTGTATGTATTACAAAAGCAACATAGCAAATCTCAAAGAAAGTGTTTGGCTACAAAATGTAGTCAGTTTCAATAGAGATAAAAAAAACTTAAAATATAAATTTTTATCATCGGTATCAAAATTTGTATTTTGCTTGTTTTAGCTCTTAATTAAAAACTCTTAATTATGAAGTTTTTTCTTGATTTTTAAAAAAGTTATTAATTTATTAAAATTGGATGACTACATTTTATAGTTGTAAATGAGTTATTTTTCACTAGTTATGATATATCTTTTTTTTACTCAATAAATTTCCCCTTAATATAAGAGAAAATGTTTTTATTATATGAATTTATATACTATATAGTTAACACATTTTTTTTAATATTAAAGAGAAATTTATTGAGTAATAAAAGATATACCAAAATTGGTAAAAAATAACTCATTTACAACTATAAATCTTTTTGTATTCTATTCGGTAAATTTCTTTCTTTCTTTATTTCTTTCTTCAAACAAATATTTTTTAAAAAATACATTATTTAGTTTTTGTTTTTAACCGTCTTGATGTAAAATTATTTAGATTTCTTTTTAAATTTGGATTTACTTCATTTTAAAATAGACTCCTATAGTAAGGATTTTCCATGGTTGGTATTTAAAGATGATGATGAATTGAAAATGTATAGATGTAGCTTTTGTGCAGAATATGGAGAATGGGAGACCTTGGAAAAATATAAAAAGATCAAACCTGAGTGATCATCAAAATTCTTGTAAAGGTATGAAAAATAACAAACAGCCAACTTTAAAAAAGTCACTTACGATGGTTTCTAAAAAAAGATTAGCATCAGAAGAAAAAAACAAATCAAAAATAAAAGAATCTGTACTCATTCAATTTAGTGCTTTAAGTCTACTTTGCCAACAAGAACTTGCTTTGATCAAAAGAGGTCCTCTGCTGAACTTTGCTGATTTGTATTTGAAACAAATTGTGGAACATCTAAGTATTGGAGAGGTGTTCATTATGGCTCTGAGCATCCTTCTTTCTTAGCTAAGGTTGTGAGAGAGGAGGCATTTAAAGACACAATTGGAAAACACTATCATGTTATTTTTGATGCTTCAAACGATATATCTTTGAATAAAACCGTATGCGTTTTGATTAACACCCTTGTACAAGGTAGTCAATTTCTTGGTATTGTTGAAATTGAGTCAGAAATAGGTCTAAACTATGCGAACGCTACTTTTGATCTGTTATGTAAACGTAGCTTTGATATCTCTCAATCTGTTGGCATTGGTTCTGATGGAGCAATTGCAATGATAGAAAAAAATATTGGAATGTTGAAAATCTCTGATTTGGTAAGATTAAAAAGAGGGCTTGAATGTGAAAAACCTGTCTTATTTCATATTCATTGCACATCTCATCGTCTTGCACTTTCTTTAGATGATGTTTATAATGATTCGAGAGTTAAAGAATTTCTGCAAGAAGTTGATGGGTTATGTAGAGCATATTATAACTTTTTTTAGATGTAGTAGCAATAGAAATGAATACCGAAAAATATGTAAAGTTTGGAGAAAACAAGATTAAATGACAAGATCATTAATTGAAACTAGATAGATCGGAAGATACCGATGTATTGATGTGCTCAATCAATTCAAATGCTCGACTTAAAAATACTAATGAAAGTATTTTAATTCAAACTTTTTTTGATAATAGATCAAAATTATTTGATGATTTATGTCGTTTATTAAAGTTCTTTGCTGGAAATAAACAAACTCAGATAGAAGACAACTGTTTTGAGGTGCTTTACAGCAATTGAAAAAGCTCGTAATAAATTGGAGTTCTGTGAAAACTTAAGTTTTGAAGGTAAAGAATTGAGAAAAGTTTTTTTAGAGCACCTTTGTAATAGATTACCTTATTCATCTGCAGCAGTTTTTAAACCTTTTGATTTTAGTCTTCTTCCTATAAAAGGTAAAAGATTTCCTAAAAAAGAAGTAAAATTTTCAATCAAAAACGTCGTAACGAGATGTTCCAATTTTTTCGATAAAGATAAAAATAGTGTAAGCATATGTAAAAAAATTGTACCGAAATTTTCTCCTTCTTGAAAATTATGCTATAAGAGAGAAGATAACCTTTAAAGCGCGCTACCGAAGAAACAGAAATTGGAAAAGACTTTAAAACTTTGATAGGCATAGTGACATGTATTCCTGGATCTTCATCTGGTGCTGAGCGTGTATTTTCATGTCAAAATAGAGTTAAATCAAAACATCGTGCATGTTTGAAAATTAATAGACTAGATCAGTGTTTCTCAACCTTTCATGACCTGGGGCCCCCTTACCAAGCAAGCCAATACCCGCGGCCCCCTAAATTTCCAACAATGAAAATTTTAAAATTAAAAAATAAAAATTAATTTATTAAATTTGATAAATAATAATAATTAAATTAAATTTTATTTTAAATTTTGAAAAAATTATAAATGAAAGTAAAATTTTTTGAATTTATTCAATGATAAACTTGCTGTTGAGCTTGTGTGACAAGACTTTTTATGCCTGGCTTCGTTTGGGATACAGCAAGGCGAATATCGTTGCCAACAACAAGCCGTTTTCTGGACTTTGTTTTGATAGTGGCCAAGTCAGAAAATACACACTCGCAAAGATAAATTGTAGCAAATTGAACTAGTATTATAGATGCTTTCTTGCTGAGTAGAGGGTAGGCATCCTGAACAGATAACCAGAAAGTAGAGAGATCTTTAAAAGCAAGTTTCATTGCTTTAGATCTTTGATGCCGATGGGAAGCTTGATTTGTTGTGTCTCCAGCTGCTCATCTAAGAAAGGAAAAGAGGTTAGGGATTCGACTTTAATTCGTGCTTGCCAAACTTCCATTCGAGCAGACAGTCCAGCAAGTTTGTCGTGAATCTCACTAACTGTCACATCACGACTTTGCAAATACTTATTCATCTCGTTAAGTCGACTAAATATATCTGCCAAGTAGGCCAGAATCATAACAAACTCTTCTTTGTCAAAATAAACATAAAGTTTATTCTCATTTTCTCGCAAAAATCTTTTACTTCCAAGCGTAATTCAAACAATCGGGAAAGGCAATTTCCTCTCGATAACCAACGAATTTTAGTGTAGAATCCTAAATGTTTGGCTCCCATTTCGTTAACAAGAAGTTGGAAGAGTCTGTGATTTTTAGCCTTGGAACGGATAAAATTGATCATTTTAATCGCAACGTTCATAACTTCCAACAAAGAAGACGGGAGATTTTTTGAGGCAAGCGCATAACGATGTAGTGGACAGTGAGAAGATGTTATATGAGGCCATTCATTTTTGACTAATGTAACAAACCCCCCTTTAACGCCAATCATTGCTGGAGCACCATCAGGACAAATGTGTTTGAAATTCTGCCACTTAAGACCTGTATTTTTGAAAAAAGAATCCACGATTGCTTTAACATCTGCTCCTGTTGTTGTACTTAGCATCCAACTACAGAACAAAAACTCTTCCTTCATCTTTCCATTTTTTTCATATCGAACAAAAGCAATCAACTGACTATACATAGCAATGTCGGTAGATTCGTCTAATTGGAGATAGACTAGCCTGAACTCTGCTTTGCCTAATTTCAGAGCAAACTTGACGGCACACATCAACAGCCATGTCATTAATCCTATCATTAAACATGGAAACTTGCTGAATCTTTTTTTGCCTCTGGACCAATCATTAATTCAACCGATTTTTCTGTACAAATCTAATCTGTACTAATTAGCTTAATTAGCTCCTCTGCAATAGTGTGGGGCTTCTGCACTTTACAATTTGGTATGCTACTTCGTAGCTGGATTGAAGAGCAGGTTTTTCTTCTGGCCGAAAGTTAAATTCAGGAAGTCTAGCTTTGCGTTCATACCGGGCTCGTTTTGCATACATAGCCTTAACACTATTGTTCTTATTTTGAGGATGCATTTTGTCGCGATGATTTAAAAGTTTACATGGACATAGTGATGCATTTGACATCACCAGTGAGGAGTGTATACATTGCGCACAATCAACGCCATCTCGAACTACATTTGTAAGTCCAAACTTAACGTAACTGTCATTTCATTTACGAACCTTTGACATCTATCAAATTAAACAACTTATAAAGATATGATATAGTCATAGTATATAGAATTTTCACTAGTTTGTTCATTTTAAATGATTTTTTCAAAATTTTACTTTTTATTACAACATAAGTCTTACAGGTCTACTTGTGTAGTCTGAATCAAAAACACTATTCTAGTTTAAATACGGAATGAGAAAATTAGAAAAAAAAATTAAATTTTACCGTATATAAATCTTATTGGTCAGTCCTATTGATGAAATTAAGATTAACAAGCAAAAAAAGACTCCTTATGTTTTCTTACGTGCCCCAGATTTTAATCAAAATATTTCGGGCGCACTCGTTTCTCCGATCTTCAAGTTCCAAGCTATGCCTCTGTGATTATTCAATTAAATTGAATTTTCGGGTTAAAGCGTACACTAAGAACTAAATCACTCGTTTTAATTATCATCAGCCAATTTTCCTTCTTTTTAACCTAAAAAATGTGGAACAGCTGAAATATAACGTTTTAAAATAAAGTATTAGGTTTTATATATTATCATTATTTTTTCATTATTGTGAATTTTGCTATGCTTTAGCTCAGTGGTTCTTAACATTGGGTCGCGAGATAAAATTTGGGTTGCCTAGCTTTGAAATTGAAAAAAATGATATGTAGTGAAGATTTATACAATGTGTAATCTACTTTTGTAATATATAAAAATATTTCTCACCAATGTAGTATGAAGAAATTAAATTGCTAGTAGAATGCACATGATTGGTGTCTGAATCTTCAGCTTGGTTTGTATCTTGCCCTTTGTCCCGCAAAGCCGGAGGTTTCTCGGAGGATAGTAGCTGAGCGGAAGGCAGACGTTGAGGAGCTTCTTATACTTGCTACAATTACCCAAGACTGATGCTCCTCAACGTCCACCTTCCGCTCCCGCTGATTTACCTGAACCCGCTACTTTGATTTATGTTCGGACCTACGCCGTCTCGCTATTCACCTGAGGACCTGGCCAGGAGACGGATTGAAGCTTTCCAGCTATCTCTACCTCCTCAAGCTAGAAATGCTAAGGATAATATGATCCCCGCTCTCTTCACGATAATCGAAAGAAACTTAAACATTATGGACTCTGCTGATGTGCGTGAAGCAGCAACTACTGCCTGCCTGGCAACTCAATGCAGCTGGGAGCAAGCGGCTCGACAAATGAACGTATTGGCTATGTCAGACCTTGGTATACCGATGCCCGAGGTCAGCTTCCAACCAAGGCCTCCCTTTCGACAACCCGCGTCGTCGAACACGAAAACAACAGCGCGCAGATGCGGCGCGGGCAAGAAAGAGTAACAAGTTTTTCAAAGGCCTCGCGGATATTTCTAATATCCCTGAGGCCGGGGAAGCGGATTATATCTCTTTCCCTGATGATGCTATAGATCTGGCCATTGATAATGTTCACACCGAAGACGCTTTCTTGCCTTCTATAGATATCCAACCTGGAGATACGCCTCTTCCACAGTGTAGCGAGGTTTTAACTACGCCCCCTTGCTCACATTCATCTCCTTTAACCTTTGAATTAACCGGCAGCCCAGCCAGATCTCCGTTACTAAACATGGCTGCCATAGATGAGGCCATACGCAGTATGCAAACGTTCCCATTTCCTTTGACTCCTTCAAACGATGAAATGGATCAAACTACGCTTCCGTCTACCGACGACACACTCATCGTATCTGGGCCTAATGAAGCCCCTGCTCCTTCTCGTATACCTCTACTAATACCTTTTGATGTGCTAAAGAAAACGCTTATAGACACCTTTGGAGATGATTTTAGCACAGTATTAAAAAAGCTACCAGTGGTCCATGCCGAGGAATCAGAAGTGGAGCCAGAAATTTTGGCAATTGAAAGCAATCCTGCTCACATTGTAAACGCTATCCGTAAAGATGACCTAAAGGATGAAATAGGTCTACGCAATGTTGCCACACTGAAATATCTGGATAACAAGGGAGAATTCTCTCCAAAAACCTGGAGGAATATCTTCACTCAGGTACTATCCTCCGAGGAACCTCCGGCTGTGCCGGACACAGAGCAAGATACAAACCAAGCTGAAGATTCAGACACCAATCATGTAGAGGATGATGATATCTCCTTGGCAGATGTCTCTCCTTTTAATGGCTGCACTCTGGATACAGTCAAACCACATACCCTTCTGGAAGGTGATGATCTAGGAAACCGAACGTTTTCCGCTGAAAGCTCCATCTGGAGTGCGCCGGCTCATCTTCGATGTAAAAAGGTTAAAAAGATCCTGATGCCTGGATACAAACCAATTATCATCTCGGCTAAAAAGTTCAGAACTTTCTCTCGCTGGATGCAGCCCAATAATTCTCAACAAAACTTCATAGCTAAGCATGCCCTTCCTGCTTTAACTGCCCAGCAAGTGGTCAAAAAGACAAGCAAGCCACCTACTATAGTTTCTCCGGTATTTATAATACCAAAAGGGAATGACCAAACCAGGTTCATTCAAAATTTTCCCTTCACTAAAGAATTGTTAAAACTGGAAAAATTACGACTATCTGGAGTCACAGGGTTAAGGTATACTGATCATCGTTTTAAGTATGCTTGTAAGCTGGACATTGCGTCCGCATTTTATGGTGTGCGAGTACATCCTTCCTACGTTCGGCTGTTTGGATTCCTAATCCACAACCAACACTACCTTTTCCAAAGACTTCCTATGGGAGCAAACTTTGCTCCAGGTATTCTTCAATTAGTCCTAAACAAACTTATTGCTACATTCCTAGAGAGAAGGGAAGGTTGTGAAATCACTGTCTATTTGGATGACATATTAATTAGAGGTGTTTCATGGAACACTACTGTGAACTTCACTGAAGCTTTCACAAAATTTCTGGAGATGGAGTGCAACATCACCATCAACAAAAGAAAAAGTATGCTGATACCTACAGAAAGAATTCAATACCGAGGGTTGCTACTGGATCTTGAAAGCAAGTCCGTACAACTACTACCACATACCAAGGAAAAATGCAAATTGGCTCTAGGAAAGATAAGGTATAACCATAGGTCATGCTCAGAAGACAGGGAAAAACTGGCAGCATGCGCCTACCTAAACTACTATTTGGGCACGGTGGCATGTCGCTTCACGCTGGTAACATGGAGATACGGAGACATCAAGGATGATTCAATTTGCGAAGAACTCTATTGGAAATTCCTGGAATCAAGCATCAATAGTAAAATACCGTTCTTCAATTCCTCGCTGACAGACTCAGAAATCTACGTTGATGCGACACCTGAGGGCCTAGGCATCACCACAAAGAAGCATGACATCTCTATTCCTTTTCCCACCAAGCATCCTATACATATTATGGAAACCCTAGCAATGATGGTAGGCCTAATCTGGAGCAAAAGGACCTGTAGAATTCTCTCTGATAACACTACAGCAATCCAAGCTTTCAGAAACAAGGGAAGTAAAAACTTACACGTGGATCTAATCATTAAATTTTTAGATTCCCTACTAGAAGCTGAAAGAGATGTATGCTATGTCGACACCTGCCAAAATCTAGCTGACATGCCGTCGAGGAGTGGGAAATTTACTATGGTGACAGCTATATAAAGCACCCTCCTCGACAATTTCTTCATTCTTATTCTTTATCTCTCTTCCAACACTCCCACCCACCACTGCCAGGAAATATAAAATTTGTGTGTTTTTTCAATGTTATTTTTTGTGAAATTTTCTTAAATAAAAATTGTTGGATCCCAAAAAAAATAGAAGATACTAGAAGAAGCTTCTAATATAAAAAATATGCTTAACCCTGAACAGATTTCTTTTGCTGATTTAGTAATTGGTTCATTAGAAAAAAATGACAAATCTTCAGCTAAAGTTTTTTTATTGATGGTCCAGGTGGCACCGGTAAGACGTTCACATATAACTTCATTATTAAAGAAATAATTGGTCGTAATTCGAATGTTTTTACTTGTGCTTGGACAGGAATTGCTGCCAGTTTATTGAAAAAGGCAGAAGTGTTCATTCCGTTTTTAAGTTATCTGTTCCTGTTTTAGATAATTCAACATGTTATATTAAACCAAACAGCAAGCATGCAGAATTTATCCGTAAACAAGATATCATAATTTTTGACGAAGCTAGCATGATTCCTAAATACGCCCTTGAAGACATTGATAAAATGCTTAGAGATATCTGTAACACAAGTATACCATTCGCTGGAAAAATTATTCTTCTTGGTGGAGACTTCCGTCAAACATTACCAGTTGTAAAAAGAGGAAACCCCACTCAAATCATTGAAACATGCTTGAAAAGTTCTTATATATGACCCTTTGTTAAAGTCTTTCATCTCCACACCAATATGAGGGCGGCTCAACAAGACCACCTCTTTTCAGAATTTCTTCTTTCTCGGGGAAATGGACAATTACCTGTTAACTATAACGATCCTTTCAAAGATTGTATTGAGATACCAAATCAATGTGTATTAACTAAAAGTGATAACATCATTGCTTCTGTTTTTAATGATGATGGTATTAACGTTTCAGGCAAAGTCATTTTAACTCCTGCCAATAAAGACTCTTTAGAAATTAACAAGCAAGTACTACATCAACTTTCAGGGGAATCTAAAACAAACACTCTATCAACGATCCTATGTTTCGAGAAACAAACACTCTACCAAGGATCCTATGTTTCGAGAAACAAACACTCTACCAAAGATCCTATGTTTTGAGCGAAGCGAGAAACGACAACGGGACAATAAACTCACAGCCACACCATATAACACTATTAGCAACTCAAAATACACACTACCAAGAATCCTATGTTTCGAGCGAAGCGAGAAACGACCACGAGACCGGCTAGTCTATATAATAATAAGCAAGTGTGTGTGTGTATGTCTGTTGCTGTAAGCATTTTGATTGGTTAAAATTATTTATATGTTTTACGCAACACCATATATCACCGCTAGCAACTCATCAGACCATATAAAAAATACACACTACCAATGATCCTAAGTTTCGAAAAATCCTATATTTCGAGAAAAAAGACTCTATCAATCATCCTATGTTTCAAGAAGCAAACACTATACCAACGATCCTATGTTTCGAGACCGGCTAGTATAGATAGATAAGATAAGATCATCCTGCCTAAAAGTAAGTTTAATATGGGAAAAGTATAAGATGGTGCAAGTGTAAAATGGTGAACGTGTGCACCTAATAAGGACGTGTATTTTTTTATGTAATTTTTGCATTTGGTTGAAGACTGACTGCCTTAATTATAAACATCAATGTGCATTATATTGTCTTCCTCTTGATTCTAATTACTCTGTTGCAAAGTGTTTTCTTTCATAAGTTTAGGTTCTTCAAAAATAGGCAAAAAAGTTGAAACCCTTAACGATGGATTTATTTCCTTTCCCTTTTAGTTCACAATCAACATTTTCCTTATTTTAAGTTAAATTATAAAAAAGCAGAATAAATATGTATGTTATTGATAAAAAGGTAGCTTTATATTCTACAATTATTAATTTAAGAAATTGAGTACCTGAAGTTTCAAACGACTGGCTTCACATAATTTATCAGATTGATCTTCAATTTGTTCTGTCAAAAAATCCTTCAAGTTAGCACTCCAAAGGGGAAGCAAGTCTATGCCAAGTTGGGTAAGTTTGCCACATGATGTAAAGGAATGTTGAACACAGTATATAAATATAGGAAAATTGCATTTACGAGAACCATCTTAATAAAAAAATTCAATTAAATTTATTAAGGTCAAGCAAGGAAAATACAAATTGAGATTGAGTGAAAATTATAGTGATGTATATAAATAAATACTAAAGCCAAAATATAATGATCAGAAAAGAGTTTAAAAAGTTTTCCTTAAATTTGATGATGTATCAAAAGTGTTTATGTAAGAAAAGAGTACGAGTTAAATAAAACTAAATCTTTAAGCTTGGTATAAAACCAACATATAAAATTCATATTGTAAAGTAGTATTTTTATAATTTCAACAGATCGTAATTTTTGCTAAAATTTATAGTCGAGTTTTTGTTTGGTGAAATGTACACACATGAAATAAATTATAAAAACAATGTAGTAACTTTGAATCTTTATGATAAAGGTGGTGTGGTATTTTTATCGAAAAAAGTACTAATTTGCAGCTAACATCGAGCTATGGATAATTTAGCAGAAGCGAGGCGTAAACCCGGAGCTTCAGATCGATAGCAGCGCTTCTAACCGCTTACCCTCGCAGCCACTAAACCGTTTTGATAAAAATAGAAAAGTTAGTGAGATAGAAAATATTTAAAAAAATCGAAAAAGTGGCACCCCCCCCCCTCCCCCCCCACTAAATTTTTGACCAAGATCCATCCCTGATATATATGTATCTTATAACCTGTGCGGTTGAACGCGGGTAGACAACTTGATTGTCATCTCCAACCTGTATGCTACGATGGTTCATCTCCAAACTGTATACTACGAGGGTTCATCTCCAACCTGTATACTACGATATTTCATATTCAACCTATATACTACGATGGTTCATATCCAACCTGTATACTACGATATTTCATCTCCAACCTGTACACTAAGATTGTTCATCTCCAACCTATATACTACGATGGTTTATTTCCAACATGTATACTACGATGGTTTCTATTCCATATACAAATGACTAAGGAGACGATGTTCAACTTTCTCTTTATATTTTGCTAGATGTAAGATATGATATACCTCATTCGGGGAGACGATGTTACAAAAATTAAAAATGATGGGAGGGACAAGGTTCAACTTTCTATTCATATTTTGCTAGATGCAAGATTTGATATATCTCATTCGGGAGACGATGCTACAAAAGTTATTACCTATATTTTTGACGATTTTAAATAATAAATTTGTCAAATAATCAAAATAAAATTCTAGAATCAAAGAATCGAAAAATATTCTTTAAAAAATCAAAAAATATTCAACTTTTTGTTCATATTTTGCTAGATGTAAGATTTGATATACTTAAACGCTTTGGTATAAGAATTAATAATATAGGGGTAGGGCAAGGATCAATTCTTGGTCCGTTACTTTTCGTCATTTTCATAAATGATATATATAGGTCAAATGAAAGTGTAAAATTTTTTTGCTTTGCTGACGATATCACGATTAATATTCTATTTTCTTTGACTAGCATGTCTGAAAATATGAATTACTTTAATTATGAGGTTGAAAAAGTTTTAGAATGGTGTAGGAGTAATTTAATGATTTTAAATATGCAAAAATCGAATTTTTGGAAACGCCTGAGTTTTAATAAACTTCAACAATTTCAAATTTGAACTTGTTGAATCATTCAAACTACTAAGATTCATTATTAATAACAAACTCAACTGGAACCATCATAAATCCTATGTAAACAGTACTATTTGCAGAAGTATTGGGCTAATAAAACAATTTAAAAATAAATTGCCTCTCAACATAAAACTTCTGTTGTATAATTCTTTCTTATTATCTCATATTAAGTATTGTATTGCTATTTGGGGACATCAAAATCTTAGTTCTTTAGTTAAATCTCAAAAAAAAGTCATAAGATATATTACAATACTAGTTATCTAAGTCATAGAAGTCAATTATTTTTTTCATGCAATATACTAAAAATAAATGATTTATATACATATAACCTTTCCTTGTTTGTATACAAAATATTTAATAGGCTGTTATACTCTACATTTTTATAGTAAAGAACTTTTCAAACAATCAATGAAGTATAAAATCTCTTCAACCTATAACAATTTTTGATCTATTTTCCTTTTTTCTCTCACAATAGTGTTAGCACTTTTAAAATGAAAATCAAAAATTATTTTATCAAAGAATATGATATTACTTGCAATTCTAGTAACTGTCATGTGTGTTCATTTAAAACTTTGAATGTCTAGTTTTGTTAATTTTATTATAGAAGTTTTATTATTGTGTGAATTTGATGGCATTTTTCAGTAAATATATTATACTAGCCGGTCCCGTGCTCGTTTCTCGCTACGCTCGAAACAGGATTCTTGGTACTGTGTATTTTGAGTTGCTAATAGTGTTATATGGTGTCGCGGTGAGTTATTTGTTTTTAGCATAGTTGTTATTTTTGCTCATCACACCATAAAAATACACACAAAAGATATTTCAACCAATCAGAATGCTTCTAGAGACAAACACACATATCATCACAACATATAAAAATACACATAAACATATAAATAATTTCAACCAATCAGAATGCTTCAAACACAAATACAAACTCATCACACCATATAAAAATACACACAAAACATATATATAAATAAATTCAACCAATCAAAATGCTTCCAGCGACAGACAGACACACACACACACTTGCTTATTATTATTATTACTAGCCGGTCCCGTGGTCGTTTCTCGCTTCGCTCGAAACAGTGTTTCTCGCTGCGCTCGAAACATAGGATTCTTGGTAGTGTGTATATTGAGTTGCTAATTCAAATTCGCTTCGCTCGAAACGACCACGGGACCGGCTAGTTTTTTTTGTTTAGGCTGCGCTCGAAACATAGGATTCTTGGTAGTGTGTATTTTGAGTTGCTAATAGTGTTATATGGTATGGTGATCAGTTTTTAGAATATTTGTACCTTTTCTGTGTATTTTTCTATTACACCATATAAAAAAAAGATATTTCAACCAATCAGAATGCTTCAAGGAACCCTCACACTACAGATATATGAACTCATCACACATAAAAATACATACAAAACATATGAAAATTTCAACCAATCAGAATGCTTCCATAGACACTAACACATATAAACTCATCACACCATATAAAAATACACACAAAACACATATATAAATAATTTCAACCAATCAGAATGCTTCCAGCGACAGACAGACAGACACACACACAGACGCTAGCTTATTATAATTATTACTAGCCGGTCCCGTGGTCGTTTCTCGCTTCGCTCGAAACATAGGATTCTGGGTAATGTGTATTTTGAGTTACTAATTAAAATTCGCTTCGCTCGAAACGACCACGGGACGGGCTAGTTTTTTTTGTTTACGCTGCGCTCAAAACATAGGATTCTGGGTAGTGTGTATATTGAGTTGCTAATTCAAATTCGCTTCGCTCAAAACGACCACGGGACCGGCTAGTTTTTTATTGTTTAGGCTACGCTCGAAACAGGATTCTTGGTAGTGTGTATATTGAGTTGCTAATTCAAATTCGCTTCGCTCAAAAAGACCACGGGACCGGCTAGTTTTTTTGTTTAGACTACGCTCGTAACATAGGATTCTGGGTAATGTGTATTTTGAGTTGCTAATAGTGTTATATGGTATGGTGGTCAGTTTTTAGAATATTTGTACCTTTTCTATGTATTTTTCTATTACAATATATAAAAATACATACAAAAGATATTTCAACCAATCAGAATGCTTCAAGCGACACTCACACTACAGATATATGAACTCATCACACATATAAAAATACAAACAAAACATATGAATAATTTCAACCAATCAGAATGCTTCAAGCGACAAACACGCATACAAACTCATCACACCATATAAAAATACACACAAAAAATATATAAATAATTTCAACCAATCAAAATGCTTCCAGCGACACACACACACACAGACACACAGACGCTAGCTTATTATAATATAGACTAGCCGGTCCCGTGGTCGTTTCTCGCTTCGCTCGAAACAGTGTTTCTCGCTGCGCTCGAAACATAGGATTCTTGGTAGTGTGTATATTGAGTTGCTAATTCAAATTCGCTTCGCTCGAAACGACCACGGGACCGGCTAGTTTTTTTGTTTAGGCTGCGCTCGAAACATAGGATTCTGGGTAGTGTGTATATTGAGTTGCTAATATACAAATTCGCTTCGCTCGAAACGACCACGGGACCGGCTAGTTTTTTTTCTTTAGGCTGCTCTCGAAACATAGGATTCTGGGTAGTGTGTATTTTGAGTTGCTAATAGTGTTATATGGTATGGTGATGAGTTTTTAGAATATTTGTATCTTTTCTGTGTATTTTTCTATTACACCATATAAAATAAACCATATTTCACCATATACGACCACGGGACAATAAACTCACCGCCACACCATATAACAATATTAGCAACTCAAAATACACACTACCCAGAATCCTATGTTTCGAGCGCAGCGAGAAACACTGTTTCGAGCGAAGCGAGAAACGACCACGGGACCGGCTAGTTTTTTTTCAGAATCCTACGCTCGAAACATAGGATTCTGGGTAATGTGTATTTTGAGTTGCTAATATTGTTATATGGTGTGGCGGTGAGTTTATTGTCCCCTGGTCGTATATGGTGAAATATGGTTTAGTGTTGAGTTATTTGTTTTTAAATACACACAAAACATATAAATAATTTCAACCAATCAGAATGATTCAAGCTACACTCACACTACAGATATATGAACTCATCACACATATAAAAATACACATAAAACATATAATAATTTAAACCAATCAAAATGCTTCAAACACATACACGCATACAAACTGATCACACCATATAAAAATACACACAAAACATATATAAATAAATTCAACCAATCAGAATGCTTCCAGCGACACACACACACACAGACGCTAGCTTATCTATATTATAATAAGCTAGCGTCTGTGTGTGTGTGTGTCTGTCGCTGGAAGCATTTTGATTGGTTGAAATTATTTATATATGTGTTTTGTGTGTATTTTTATATGGTGTGATGAGTTTATATGTGTGTATGTGTTTGAAGCATTCTGATTGGTTGAAATTATTTATATGTTTTATATGTGTGATGAGTTCATATATCTGTAGTGTGAGTGTCGCTTGAAGCATTCTGATTGGTTGAAATATCTTTTGTATGTATTTTTATATGGTGTAATAGAAAAATACACAGAAAAGATACAATTATTCTAAAAAGTGACCACCATACCATATAACACTATTAGCAAATCAAAATACACACTACAAGAATTCTATCTTTCGAGCGTAGCCTAAACAAAAAAAAACTAGCCGGTCCCGTGGTCGTTTTGAGCGAAGCGAATTTTAATTAGCAACTCAATATACACACTACCAAGAATCCTATGTTTCGAGCGCAGCGAGAAACACTGTTTCGAGCGAAGCGAGAAACGACCACGGGACCGGCTAGTCTATATTATAATAAGCTAGCGTCTGTGTGTCTGTCTGTGTGTCGCTGGAAGCATTCTGATTGGTTGAAATTATTTATATATATGTTTTGTGTGTATTTTTATATGGTGTGATGAGTTTGTATGTGTGTTTGTCGCTTGAAGCATTTTGATTGGTTGAAATTATTATATGTTTTGTGTGTATTTAAAAACAAATAACTCACAACTAAACCATATATGACCATTAGCATCAGACCATATAAAAAATACACACATAAGATATAAATAATTTCAACCAATGAGAATGCTACAAACAATTACATACACAAAACATATATAAATATTTCAACCAATTAGAATGCTTCAATTTTTTTTTATATTGATAGCACAATCAATTTTTTCTATTCATTATTACAATTTTCTAATAACATATCGCCCCACAATGGATTCTAATACAACCAAAAAAAACTTGAATAGAGCTCATGCTAATTCCAAACCTACTAACAACATTTCTCGGGATATCAACTATATAAATCATCTTACCCATACCATAAATGTTTTTACTAATGATACTAATGTAACACCTCATGATCTTTATTATGACTACAATAAAGTATAACTTTATGTATACTTTTTGAGTATTGTACGTTGAATTCTTTTTTCGAGCGTAGCCTAAACAATAAAAAACTAGCCGGTCCCGTGGTCGTTTCGAGCGAAGCGAATTTGAATTAGCAACTCAATATACACACTACCCAGAATCCTATGTTTCGAGCGTAGCGATACTAATAGAAGAGTTCATATATCTATAGTGTGAGGGTTGCTTGAAGCATTCTGATTGGTTGAAATATCTTTTGTATGTATTTTTATATGGTGTAATAGAAAAATACACAGAAAAGGTACAAATATTCTAAAAACTGATCACCATACCATATAACACTATTAGCAAATCAAAATACACACTACTCAGAATCCTATGTTTCGAGCGCAGCCTAAACAAAAAAACTAGCCGGTTCCGTTGTCGTTTCGAGCGAAGCGAATTTTAATTAGCAACTCAATATACACACTACCCAGAATCCTATGTTTCGAGCGTAGCGATACTAATAGAAGAGTTCATATATCTATAGTGTGAGGGTTGCTTGAAGCATTCTGATTGGTTGAAATATCTTTTGTATGTATTTTTATATGGTGTAATAGAAAAATACACAGAAAAGATACAATTATTCTAAAAAGTGACCACCATACCATATAACACTATTAGCAAATCAAAATACACACTACAAGAATTCTATCTTTCGAGCGTAGCATAAACAAAAAAAAACTAGCCGGTCCCGTGGTCGTTTTGAGCGAAGCGAATTTGAATTAGCAACTCAATATACACACTACCCAGAATCCTATGTTTCGAGCGCAGCGAGAAACACTGTTTCGAGCGAAGCGAGAAACGACCACGGCACCGGCTAGTTATAATATAGATTACTAGCCGATCCCGTGGTCGTTTCTCGCGATTCTGGGTAATGTGTATATTGAGTTGCTAATTCAAATTCGCTTCGCTCGAAACGACCACAGGACCGGCTAGTTTTTTATTGTTTAGGCTGCGCTCGAAACATAGGATTCTGGGTAGTCTTCAAGTTTTTTTAGTTGTATTAAAATCCATTGTGGGGCGATATGTTATTAGAAAATTGTAATAATGAATAGAAAAATTGTTTGTGGTATCAATATAAAAAAAATTGAAGCATTCTCATTGGTTGAAATTATTATATGTTATGTGTGTATTTTTTATATGGTCTGATGCTAATGGTGTTCTGGGTAGTGTATATATTGAGTTGCTAATTCAAATTCGCTTCGCTCGAAACGACCATGGGACTGGCTAGTTTTTTATTGTTTAGGCTACGCTCGAAACATAGGATTCTTGTAGTGTGTATTTTTAGTTGCTAATAGTGTGTATTTTGAGTTGCTAACCAATCAGAATGCTTCAAACAACACTCACACTACAGATATATGAACTCATCACACATATAAAAATACACACAAAACATATAAATAAATTCAACCAATCAGAATGCTTCAAACACATACACACATACAAACTCATCACACCATATAAAAATACACATAAAACACATATATAAATAATTTCAACCAATCAAAATGCTTCCAGCGACACACAGACGCTAGCTTATTATAATATAGATAATTTTAACGAATCAGAATGCTTCAAACATATAGATAGACACAACGTATCTATAAATAATTTCAACCAATCAGAATGCTTCAAACACATACATACGCAAAACATATTTAAATATTTTCAACCAATCAGAATGCTTCCAGCGACACACAGACGCTAGCTTATTATAATATAGACTAGCCCGTCCCGTGGTCGTTTCTCGCTTCGCTCGTAACAGTGTTTCTCGCTGCGCTCGAAACATAGGATTCTGGGTAGTGTGTATATTGAGTTGCTAATTCAAATTCGCTTCGCTCGAAACGACCATGGGACCGGCTAGTTTTTTATTGTTTAGGCTATGCTCGAAACATAGGATTCTTGTAGTGTGTATTTTGAGTTGTTAATAGTGTTATATGGTATGGTGATCAGTTTTTAGAATATATGTACCTTTTCTGTGTATTTTTCTATTACACCATATAAAAAAAAGATATTTCAACCAATCAGAATGCTTCAAGCGACACTCAGACTACAGATATATGAACTCATCACACATATAAAAATACACACAACACATATAAATAATTTCAACCAATCAGAATGCTTCAAGCGACAAACCACATACAAACTCATCACACCATATAAAAATACACACAAAACATATATATAAATAATTTCAACCAATGAGAATGCTTCCAGCGACACACAGACAGACACACAGACGCTAGCTTATTATAATATAGATAGAAGATAGACTAGCCGGTCCCGTGGTCGTTTCTCGCTTCGCTCGTAACAGTGTTTCTCGCTGCGCTCGAAACATAGGATTCTTGGTAGTGTGTATATTGAGTTGCTAATTCAAATTCGCTTCGCTCGAAACGACCACGGGACCGGCTAGTTTTTTTTGTTTAGACTACGCTCGAAACATAGGATTCTGGGTAATGTGTATTTTGAGTTGCTAATAGTGTTATATGGTATGGTGATCAGTTTTTAGAATATTTGTATCTTTTCTGTGTATTTTTCTATTACACCATATAAAAATACACAGAAAAGATATTTCAACCAATCAGAGTGCTTCAAACACATATATACACAAAACATATATAAATAATTTCGAACAATCAGAATGCTTCAAGCACATACACACATACAAACTCATCACACCATATAAAAACATATATAAATAAATTCAACCAATCAAAATGCTTCCAGCGACAGACACACACACACTTGCTTATTATAATATAGACTAGCCGGTCCCGTGGTCGTTTCTCGCTGCGCTCGAAACATAGGATTCTGGGTAGTGTGTATTTTGAGTTGCTAATTAAAATTCGCTTCGCTCGAAACGACCATGGGACCGGCTAGTTTTTCATTGTTTAGGCTACGCTCGAAACATAGGATTCTGAGTAGTGTGTATTTTGAGTTGGTAATAGTGATATATGGTGTGGTGGTCAGTTTTTAGAATAATTGTATCTTTTCTGTGTATTTTTCTATTACACCATATAAAAAAAAAGATATTTCAACCAATCAGAATGCTTCAAGCGACACTCAGACTACAGATATATGAACTCATCACACATATAAAAATACACACAACACATATAAATAATTTCAACCAATCAGAATGCTTCAAGCGACAAACCACATACAAACTCATCACACCATATAAAAATACACACAAAACATATATATAAATAATTTCAACCAATCAGAATGCTTCCAGCGACACACACACGCTAGCTTATTATAATATAGATAGACTAGCCGGTCCCGTGGTCGTTTCTCGCTTCGCTCGAAACATAGGATTCTGGGTAATGTGTATTTTGAGTTGCTAATTCAAATTCGCTTCGCTCGAAACGACCACGGGACCGGTTAGTTTTTTTTGTTTAGGCTACGCTCGAAACATAGGATTTTTGGTAGTGTGTATATTGAGTTGCTAATTCAAATTCGCTTCGCTCAAAACGACCACGGGACCGGCTAGTTTTTTATTGTTTAGGCTACGCTCGAAACATAGAATTCTTGTAGTGTGTATTTTGAGTTGCTAATAGTGTTATATGGTATGGTGATCAGTTTTTAGAATATTTGTACCTTTTCTGTGTATTTTTCTATTACACCATATAAAATACATACAAAAGGTATTTCAACCAACCAGAATGCTTCAAACACATATATACACAAAACATATATAAATTATAATAAGCTAGCGTGTGTGTGTCGCTGGAAGCATTCTGATTGGTTGAAATTATTTATATATATGTTTTGTGTGTATTTTTATATGGTGTGATGAGTTTGTATGTGGTTTGTCGCTTGAAGCATTCTGATTGGTTGAAATTATTATATGTTTTGTGTATATATGTGTTTGAAGCATTCTGATTGGTTGAAATACCTTTTGTATGTATTTTATATGGTGTAATAGAAAAATACACAGAAAAGATACAATTATTCTAAAAACTGACCACCACACCATATAACACTATTAGCAACTCAAAATACACACTACCCAGAATCCTATGTTTCGAGCGTAGCCTAAACAATAAAAACTAGCCGGTCCCGTTGTCGTTTCGAGCGAAGCGAATTTTAATTAGCAACTCAAAATACACATTACCCAGAATCCTATGTTTCGAGCGCAGCGAGAAACACTGTTTCGAGCGAAGCGAGAAACGACCACGGGACCGGCTAGTATATAAATAATTTCAACCAATCAAAATGCTTCAAGCGACAAACACGCATACAAACTCATCACACCATATAAAAATACACACAAACACATATATAAATAATTTCAACCAATGAGAATGCTTCTATATTATCTATATTATCTATATTACTAGCCGGTCCCGTGGTCGTTTCTCGCTTCGCTCGAAACATAGGATTCTGGGTAATGTGTATTTTGAGTTGCTAATTTAAATTCGGTTCGCTCGAAACGACCACGGGACCGGCTAGTTTTTTTTGTTTAGGCTACGCTTGAAAAATAGGATTCTTGGTAGTTGTAATTTGATTGATTTTAACCAAAAAAATATCAGTACTATTGAATTAACGATTCTTATTTTTGACAGATTTTGATTGATTTTCAAACGAAATCAACACGATAAAAAGGATATAGTTATTTAATTTGAAAATCAATTAAAATAAGCCACGAAGCTGCGGTGAACTGCATACACTAATCATGGCGGTTTTTATTTCTGCATTTTACATGTGTATTTCTGAAAATGTGATTTTTTTGTTTATTATTCCGCGCTTGTCTACATGTATGTGTATGTATAAATGAATTTTAAATAGTTTATCTGGAATACAGGTGCCTCCATAAAGGTATTAACAGCTCAAAGGCGGGGGTATTATGTGAGCCAGAAATCTCACACTCATTGTTGCCTGTTTGGCCACGACTACTAATTAGTTATCTAATTACTGTGTTTTCCGATTCTTACATATGTTTTTGACTATTTTCTACTCTTTTTAAAGATTTTTCTAATTGTCTATTGGGCTGATTTTTAACAGCGATTTTGTATTATGTGTATTTTCAAGTATTTTTACCTACAATTTTATGGTTCTACTTTGTATTGTCCCATCCACTTATGATATATTTATTTATGTAGAATTCATTTTTTTTTAGTATTTTTAGTTTTGTTAAAAATATTTGTGTAGTATTGATTTTTTTAGTTTTTTTTTCATTTCAATGAAAAATTTGTGGGTAAACTATATTTTTTGTATATAAATTATTGTTGTGATATCCTTGTTGATGTGTTTGATAGACCTGAAATTTAATGGCCTGAAAAGATCTTGCTCTTGAAAGGGCAACATAAAGTTGTCCATGACTGAAACATGGTTTTCTTAAAAAAATACCAACTTTTTCAAAAGTTTGTCCCTGACTTTTATTGATAGTGAGTGCATACGACAATCTGAGAGGAAACTGAATACGCTTAATTTGAAAGGGTAGATTTGTATCGTTAGGAGACAGTGAAATTCTAGTAATGAGAACATACTTTCCACAGTTAACACCAGTAAGAATTTGACATTCAATTGTATTATCCAATAATTTAGTTATTCTAAGACGTGTTCCATTACAGAGACCATCCTTAAGACTAAGATTTCGAAGAAGCATTACGATACATCCTACTTTTAAAATGAGTTTATGTTGTGGCATACCAGATGGTGTTAAGGAATTGAGAAATTCCATTGGATAAAGATCAATTTCTTCTTGATTATCTGTAACAACAGAGTCAGTACTGTAATATGTTTTAGATTCCCCCGAAAGTTGATGTAGTACTTGGTTGTTAATTTCTAAAGAGTCTTCATTCGTAGGAGTTAAAATGACTTTGTCTGCAACGTTATACCATCATCGTTAAAAACAGAAGCAATGATGTTATCACTTTTAGTTAATACACATTGATTTGGTATCTCAATACAATCTTTGAAAGGATCGTTATAGTTAACAGGCAATTGTCCATTTCCCAGAGAAAGAAGAAATTCTGAAAACAGGTGGTCTTGTTGAGCTGCCCTCATGTTGGTGTGAAGATGAAATACTTTAACTAATGGCCATATATATGAACTTTTCAAGCATGTTTCAATGATTTGAGCGGGGTTTCCTCTTTTTACAACTGGTAATGTTTGACGGAAGTCTCCGCCAAGAAGAATAATTTTTCAGCAAATGGTATACTTGTGTTGCAGATATCTCTAAGCATTTTATCAATGGCTTCAAGGGCGTATTTAGGAATCATGCTTGCTTCGTCAAAAATTATAATATCTTGTTTACGGATAAATTCTGCATGTTTACTGTTTGGTTTAATATTACATGTTGAATTATCTAAAACAGGAACAGGTAACTTAAAAACGGAATGAACAGTTCTGCCTTTTTCCAATAAAGTGGCAGCAATTCCGGTCCAAGCACAAGTAAGAACATTCAAATTACGACCAATTATTTCTTTAATAATGTAGTTATATGTGAAAGTCTTACCGGTGCCACCTGGACCATCAATAAAGAAAACTTTAGCTGAAGATTTGTCATTTTTTTCTAATGAACCAATTACTGAATCAGCAACAGAAATCTGTTCAGGGTTAAGCATATTTCTTAAATTAGAAGCTTCTTGTCTAGCTTGTTGGATATTGGGTGGATCTTCAATTAATGTTTCTTTCAATTCTGGAAGTCCAAAATCAATAAGTGTCTTACCAAATTGTTCGAGAATACTTTGAATTTCTGCAAGTGCAGATTGTTCAGCTTTAAAATCCGACTCACACTGGAGATAATCCTCTATCATATCGTAACGAAAGGTTTGCCACAAATGAGAAGGATTACTTGGCTCACCATGAATTAAAATAAAAGAAAATGAAGTTCTTATTTGTCAAGGAGATGCCGTTTCAACTAATTCTGTCATTGTGCGAACCCACAAACTGTCATCTACTAATAAATTACGTGCAATACATGCTTCCATAAAAGTTGAATATAAAGTTCCATTATATGTTTTTAAATACTCATAAGATGTGGCACCAGGTACGTGCAAAAGAAGAATGCGTAGAAAGTATCGCTCACCCTCTCTAATACTGGCGTTATACATCCTACTTACTACTTTCTCAGCCCCCCTCTGTCTAATTACCCATTTTTTTCCGAACTTTTGAAGACATAATGATAAGGAATATCGGTGTATAAGTACTGTCTGGCGTTTTGATCATTTTGATTTAGGTAGAACCAAGCAATTAACATTGTATGATTGGCCCTAGAAAGGGCGGGATTTTCTTCGCCTTCTCTAAAATAAATTTTTGGTGATTAGTAAGATGTAATGGGAGTCTAATAATATTATGACTTTGTGTATGCATGGGGAATGTAAATAAGCGCCAGGATGCTTCAGGAGGAGAAACATATCTGGCATCTAAATATGTTTTAATTTCATCATGATCAATGAACACAGAAAAGATACAAATATGCTAAAAACAAATAACTCACCACCACACCATATATCACGATTAGCAACTAATCAGACCATATAAAAAATACACACTATCAAGAATCCTATGTTTCGAACGCAGCGAGAAATGACCACGGGATCGGCTAGTATATATAATAATAGGCTAGCTCTGTAGATATTTTGACTGCTGCGACAGTTGAGATGTGCATAATCATATCACCTTCATAAAGTTTCTTTTTTGTTGACAGAAAAGCTTTCATCAATCCCTTGCTATCATCATCATTCTCAGTTTCGACTTTATCTAGCCGACTTACAAAATCCTTGCACTGATAACGAAGTTCTTCATCTGAAATGGATTTAACATTTTTCACTGGTAGTGCTCTAACTGCAGAAATGTATTTCGAAGCAGTTTCAGCAGCTACCAAAGTAGATCCTCTCTCTTCAATTTGATTTTTAAGTCAGAAAAATTGGTTAGAATTCTTGTATTCTCAATGGCAGTTTTATCCTTTCCAGAGAATGTATTATTTTCAAGATTTTCAAGCAGTTTCTTTGTCAATTGTTTCAAGAGATCTTCTGTATCTTCAAAAATATCAACTTCTCTCCTCCTTTTATTCGATGCTTGTTGATTTCTAGTTCTGTTCAAAATTGTATCCTCCAGATCTTCCTGATCATCATGGAAAGACAAACCATGATATTTGTCATTTTTTAACTCATCAAGACAAGCATGATAATGCTTCCAGAGGCATTTCGTTCTAGGATCTGTGTTCTCCTTAGCTTGCGCTTTCCTTCCTTCTTTCTTACTTTTTCGACCAAGATTACAAATTCTTTCAAAAAATTGATAAACAAGCAACTCATCAAGAGCGGTTTCTTCTTCATCATCACTACTGTTCAGATCGTCTTCATCATGACTTTGTTGATCTGAATTGTAATCTCTTTCATCATCATTTACGTCATCTTGGTCGTTTTCATTATAAGTGGAATTCCCGTCAGTACTCGGACTTTGAATTGCGTCTTGATCTGTCTCACTCAAAGACTCCATAACTTCATCCTCATATATGAGACCTTCCGGAGGAGGCTGATCCTGCACTGGTGGCCAGGTGGGTCATGCGTCTTTCAGACGATCGCAGATTTGCTGGAGCAAATAATGTTTTTTTCCGGTTCGAAACTTCTTGAGTGTCTCACAAACTGTGTTGCTAATCTCCACTGTCCACTCAAATCCTTTCATTTTTCCTATATGGCCGCCTTCTAAAGCACTTTTGTGCATGGGATCATAAGCATGATATGTCTCCCTCCTCTTCAATTTCATTGAGCTCATCCAGATATTTCGGCACATGATCATGAAAGAAAGCTCCGTCATAGACATCGCTCTCTACTTGATTGGAAACCACTCCATGCTCGTCCAGTTCAGTTTTGATTTGCTCTACCAATTTTTTTTTCTTTTCGGGGTCCAATGACTGGCTGTCCGAGGTAAACAACTTGAATTAGCCTGTCTGGAGAATCAGGGACACATGTGAGAGTCGCCATGAAGTTTCGACATTTTAGCCGGAAAATGGCCAAATCTGCCGTAAATGCCAAAGCTGGCCGAAATCCCGTTTGAATGAGTCTTGTGTGAAAAATTCGATCTTGAGTTCTCTGACAATTTTCGCAACAAAAGTGAGAAAGTTTCTAACAAAGTTGTTTGAATATTTCCTATTTGAATGTTGTTCAAATGTTGTATGAGTAAAAAAGATTCAGAGTCACTAAATGGTCTAGCTTTTTGATACAAATAGTAGCAAGTTCTTGCGATTCTCATTCCGATAGAGGGGCGCATTCGAATCAGTATTTTCATACTGATTATCCCAAAAGACGCAACTCCGAATAACTTTAGAATTAAAAGTTTCTCTCTCGGGATCTGGAATGCATTCGTCACAAATTAGTATGCCACCTGTTTCAGTATATTGTCAACAAAATGTTTCATTGAGATCATTGTCATTTCTGCATTTTCTCAGTGACTCTTTTAAACATTGTTTGTAATCAACTTCATCAGGTTCAGAATTAGGTGCATTTGTCATTTTAAAAGTATTATCTCCAAGAGAAGTTTCTTTAGATGAAGATGGCGTGTTTTCAACTTTTGTCTCTGAAACAAAGTTCTCCAAATCTTCAACTTGTAATTTTAAGCGAGACACTTTTAGAGAAATGTCTTCGAGATAGTTTGGCGCAACTCCTGTATCCTGTACGAAAGAAGACTTATTTCCTTCTTGCATTTAGCATGAGGCATTTTCTTGCGAAATATTTGAGACATTTAAAGATTCTGTTATATTTTTATCTTTAGGAATGGAACTGACATTTGAATTATCACGAACAGATTTAATTGGTTGTGTCTCTTCAATCATATCACCACCCACGGAAAGGTCAATTGTTTCTCCTGATTCAGTAGCGACATTTGAAGAGCTATTTCCCTTTATACTGAAAAAGTGAGTGATTGTGATTTTTGATTGTTCTTTTCTCCGCAAATCTTTGCTGTTTTCTGTTAGAGGCAATCTTTCTAAGTGAATGTTGTAGTTTTTGCGTTTGATTTACTTCTCACAAAATCTACGGCTGAGTGCTTCTCTGTGGCTCAAAGGTTTGAGGGCTGCAGCCACACTTTTCTTCTTTTTACTTTCTGCAGCAGCAGCTTCTTTCTGAAACTCACTTTCTGCGTCCACATCTTTCCCATGCTCATTTTCTGCAGCTACATCTTTTTCACGCTCATTTTCTACCATCACAATTTTATCAAGATCTTTGATGACATATTTACTAAAGAATATTACCTTTCTGCAAATAAAAATGTAAGTGAATTAAAAGATTTGTAACAAACAAATAAATATTAACTACAACGCATTTATCGACACAAAACAACTGTCTGAAACTTGAGAAAATATCTGTCATTGAATCTGCGGTAAGCTGCCGATCTAGCCGATGTCTGTAGCAAATATAACCTTCCAAAGCTTACTTACCACGACCAAACGTGGCTATAAATATCATGCAAAATATTAAAAAAAAACATAAAAAAGGCAAAATTTGCAGTTAAGATTTTTATTATCAAATATTCAATTTAAAAACATGTTAAATTTTTGTTTTTTTTTAAATAAATTCATTGTTAAAAGTGAAATTTGTAGTGTTTCAGAGGAATTTACCCTTAAAATTCGGCTCAGCCTATCTTTCATGTAGTTTTTCCTCTCGGGGCGTGAGTTTTTTTTCTTTTTTTTAAAAAAAAACACAAAAATGTTAATATCAGACCAAAATTCCACCTGCTGAGGGGTGTACAATAAAAAATGAAAAATTTATCACCCTGGTGGACATATTTTATATCTTATTTAATTTGTTTATTTCCATTGATTATATTAATTTTCAATACATAAAAGACTTTTTTGATATGTTTTTTAATTTATTTTTAATTTTTTTTATCAATTTTTTTCTTTTTTCTACATTTTTTATTTTTAGTTTTTTTTATAAGAATTTTTTAAATGCAGGAATTGAGAAAAAGATGATTCAATTTTACGCGTGATTCGATTGAATATTTGTTGAATGCTGATAATAGTGAATGTGATTCAACCGATTATAATGATGAACTAAACCAAGAAGATAGAAATTTTTTAAAAGACGAAAATAATGAATATATTGGCGAAGTTTATAAAAAAGATTCTTTATCTTCGTCAAGTAAAGTATTTCACAGTGAAGATGCGCAAAAGATTAATAAAAAAACATAGTGGAAAGATATGAAAATATTGGTTTTCGTCAATAATTACGTGGCTTAGTACAAAACTTATGAAATCAATTTTTTATATTATTTTGAATAAATATGTAAAAAAATTATGTGAAAAATTTAAATTAGTAAAATTTCGAACTAGTCATAGTAGATAAAATGTCCGTAGACAAATTGACAGGTAGGCAAAATGTCCGTTAGGCAAAATATCCATAGGCAAATTGTCCATAGGCAAAATGTTCGGTCACGACCTGTACTATAGAGTAAAAAATTAGGGATATTATGATAATAAAATTATCATACTTCAAAAAAAGCAATAAAATGATAGTCAACACGATCTTCTTCTCTCATACGTCAACTTATTTTCAAGAAAATAAACTTTTCATGTTTTCTACAAGTTATAAAGTTATTGTGGAAGCACTTTCACTCTCTCTGCTCTTCCGTAATTACCACTCTCTCCTGCTAACTCCTACAATGCGCCTCTCTTCGTTTACTTAGTTCTATCCTTCCACGTAACATTTAACTTTATGGATCTATCTAGGTCTCTCACACCACAGGATTCGACCAACGTTTCTTCCCAGGAAATGAACACTATTTTTGCAGTTATCACATCCCTCTCTCGCGGGGTAGACAAGTTATTTGGTGCCGCACCTAGCAGCCATCTCTTGCCGAGCCGATAACACCGTTGCTACAACACGTTTCTTACGTAGGCACAACTCGTTAGGCCCACAGTTAGGGAACACTGTGCGAAGAATCGATTAGATAATCGAATCTCAAAAAGGAAAGATATTGCTCCTGAAGGATCAGAACCTGGTTGATTTACTTCAACTCCTTCGACCCTACTCCATACTCTACAAACACTGCCTCGAAACTGTGCGATTACATTGGTCGCAAGCAAGCCAAGAGGCGATACCTTCCCTCACCGCAATTGGAATCACTTGCTCGCGACCGCTCCAATATCAGCCATAGATAAAGCCTCCCAAGAGCGTGCCCCACGCCGCAAATTCTTTTTAAGAAATAAGCTTCCCCTGGATAAAGAGGAAATGCAAGGACCACTCGTACAACGATCCCATATCTGTACTATCAGTGGCATTACCCGTGGACACCTCGGTATCTCAACCTACGTCCAGTGGCTGGGTCATTTCTCGAAGATTCAACTGGTACACCATATACTTCTAGCCCAAGTGAATCCCTCTCTTTCCAAGGCCCAGTAGTCTTACTCCTATATTTATCGGGAGGACATAGAACCTTCCGGGCTTAGGCAACAGGCCACATCTATTCTCAATCCTGGTTCCTCCCTCGAAACCCCTCTTCTAGGGGATACAGGGGGCTTGTTTCTTAGAATGCTCTTAGCCGAGTCTTCTTCTTTTCCGCCACAAGTTTCGCCCTCATAGTTCATTAGATCTCCACAGGAAACTTTTTCTTTTAGGGGGTCCAGTAGACTCGCTCCTGGGAACGAGTGATATCGAAAGTTCTTGGCCTGCCCCCTCCACCAGAAATACTCTTATCCTGTAGGTTCTTCACCTTTTGAGGGAATAGACCCAGATCCATCTGAAAAACCAGTGGACCATCCACTTTTACCAGCCTCACTGTAGTCCAGCTGAGAAAGTCTGGCCACCAGAGTCTCATTTAATTAGGACGACATGATCTGTCATGGAAGTTAATACGGAGGTGCTAAACATTTAATCCACCGAGTAGGACTTTGAGTCACCAACCATTGTCCTAAACAGTTCCAGTATCGATGCCTCCTCTGATTGAGGACCAGACACATCATCCGAGGAAGAGACACCGGAAATTAGGCTGGTTAAATAGACGAGAACGTGAAGACTCTACCAATCCCTACCACAATGGAAGAACTCCTCGACCAATGCAAAAGGTTCCGTCATCGCTGCATGGCTAAGGAATGGCGCGAATTATTCGCAGCGATTTTGTCAGCCAACCCTAACAGGGAAAACGGAGCAATCCTCCTAAGGCTCCATCTAAAGCCAAACTTAAAAAGTGTAAACCTAAGGAACATTCTAAAGATAAAAAGGGAAAGCCCAAAAAGGATAAGACTCCGGCGACAAGGGGGAGGGCGACAATGACATTGCCTTTGATTCTGACCTTATCGAGTTTTGCCTTACGGAAATTCTTCGCCCTAATGAAAGCATCCGTGTGATGACAATTTCTGAAAAATTCTGACAAATGAAAATTTTATGTTTTAGACAACGAAAATTTGAGTAGAAAGGAACTTTCTCGGTCAGACACACCAACTTTCAGGGCTGCATCAGAACTGTTAGATGAGGAAAAGAATCCTAGAACAAGGCTACAGGCCCTAACTAGCTTCGAATTTGCCATTCGGAGTCTTCAATAGCTACTACTTCAAGGTACACGGGGTCTTCCTGGAAGATACCTTCCCCAAGCTATTAGGCAGAGATTGTAGAAAGAGTGGACACCAGCGCCTAGAGCGTGCTCATCCTATTTCATAGTTCCCAAACAAAACGGAAAAGTTCGTTTCATGGCCAACTTTAGCGTTACTTCGTCCTCTTTTTTTGAATTGTTGAAGAATTATAACTGCATACACAACATATTTTTCACATAAAGTACAAAATATGAGTTAGCGAGAATTTACATTTTAATAGATTGATGGGTTATAAAAAAAATGGTGTAAAATTTTTATAAAATCATGAGCACAAAAATAATAATTTTTTGAAAATAGCGCACACATCTCAATTTTTCCGCACGCGAAAAAATTTGTTTTCCTTACCTTCCGTGCTATTCAACCTTATGTCCCTAGGTTAGACAAGGAAAAACCGAATGGGAAAGAACTGAGAGGCAGCGGTTAGTATAAATATGACAAATATATAAATAAGTTGGCAGATGACCTAGTGGTTAAAGCGTAAGTTGATTGCAGATCTTGAGAATCCCTATCATATAACGGAGGAATATTCTTCACTTGGATGTGTTTCCGACAAGCAAAAAAATACAAAATAATAAAAAACCTTTCATTTGATCAATGAACTTCCTTGTAAAGCGGAAAACTTCTTTTTCACTCCATAAAATAAATTTTGAAAAGGAACGACTATAACTCGCGAAGCAAATTTGAAATTCTCTGGTGATGATTGAAAGTAAGCCATAGAAAGCATTTGAAAATTTGTTCATGAATAATACAGTGTTACTTTCTGGCTTTATACTTGCCAGCGTGTGCTCTATCATAGCTGATCTAAATTATTGTATAAGTGTTATCTTGGATAACTCCAAATATTTCATTCTAATTCTTGATTTGTTACGAGAAAAGGTGTGTTTTTCAGAATAGAAAATGATCGAAATAATACTACATCTACGATACCACAAAGTATATAAAAAATAACAATGATAGATCTACACGCATTTCAAAAATGAAAAATAATTTAATACTCTTATTTGAAATGTTATCTTCTTGTATTATTATAAACGAAGTAGCAGCATACTGTTAATCGTTACCTGGTCAAGTTAACTAAAAAATAATTACACTAATTTCTAATATAATTACTCCATTTTCTGCATATCTAAGTTTTAGAATTTGGTTAATTCACTAAATCATTTCAAATTCTGATTATCTATAATTTATAAAATATATTTTCAAAATTTGAAACTTTTTAATTTTGTTGCAATAAATTCAAAATTAATTTTACAAGATTATTATGTTTTTAAATATATATTCCAGAGATTTAATATGATTAATTATTTAAAGTTTGTTCCTAAAAAATGAGAGACAAGCGAGTGAGAGGATAGTTAATTACTTAGATTGTTTTTATTCGAGTTGAAACAATTAATTTAGGCTTTCTGTGTTAAGATTTAAGTAAAGGGTATGCCACACAACGAAAACTTCATTATTTTCGAAAATTGATATTGATAATAGGAAAAATACTTCTCAATGTATGAGCCAAGTAAAATGAAAAATTTTACACACACCGACAGACATATTTTTTAAGTTTTACCTCAAATTTGGATTTTCAATCTTGTTTGTATATATACCGGTATCACTTCAATATCATTTTTAGTCGTTTGGTTTATTATTCGTTGTCGTAAGCCAATAATATCGTTTAAAAAGTTAGAACTAATTTTATTTATCGAGTTTTAAAAAATCATCTATCACAAGTTTTGATATATTCCAGATCTTCAAGAAGTGGGATATGGGCGACAACCTTTCATAATTTTTCCTCATTATGTTCCGAGACCTCAAAAGAATGATGATGTGACAAGCCGTCATAATTTTATTGATTTAAAATATTAATACCATATTTCTAGACTTTCAAGTAGATTTAATTTGAAATTTTTTTATAATAAAGTTTGCTCCGTGGTTGATTTGAAACAAAAGAAATAGGGAGACAACAGAGTAAAATTTTTTAAATATTATTTCAATTATACATTACTACAGTCATAGATGTGAAAGCAGTATAAGAAAAATAATGCTTCCGCTCTCGCTTCCAAAGTTACCAGAACAAACTCACACTACTAGTAAATTTAAAGTTTTACTCAGAAATTCTGTTTTTTGGTGAATTTTTTAAATATATTATTTAAAATTAAAAAACTTTTTTAAAATTTTCATTGTATGTAAATTTTAACAAAAAAACTCTCTCTAGAGAATTAAAAAGTATAAAAATTTAAAATTTGTTTGAAATATGTAATTTAAAAGTTTACACAAGTTTATTTATACGAAGAAAAAGAATTGCATTTATCAATTCATCACTCATTTTTAAACGATTGCTTCTCAAAATAAGTTTAAGTTGAGAGAACATCCTTTAAACTAAAATGTGTGTGGCTGGCAATGCACTTCAGTTTCACAGACCTGTCTTGTAATCTTGGGATAATATACTATTTTATCCCAAACCTTCTGAATATTTTCAAAACGTCCAAGTTTTTCTATATCAGAAAAAGCATTACAAAGTTCGTTTCTTGATCAGAAATGCTATAAAAAGTTTTGAGATATTTTTCAAAATTTATAATTCGTTCTATGCTGGAAGCCTGACTATGATGTGCAACAGAACTACTGTTATAGATAAATAAAGAATTTTCAAAACAGCACAAAGATTCGATTTGTTCATTCATTTACTTCTTCAAGTGTTTTTTTCACTCTTGGATAAAAGAACTGTAGAACGAGCATCAATCCAAATTACAGCAAATAGGAGGTTGTTTTCCAATAATTTTTTTCTCCTACTGATTACAAATCAAATATAGTTTTCTCCATCTAAAAAAATTTACCTGCTGTAATATTTTGACGTTGAAAAAATAAAGTAGTTTCATAAAGAGTGTTAAGAATTGAAATGATGAAACTAATTTGCTCGGACTCAGTTCAACTTGAGGCAAACCTAAGTCATTGCTTTAATTCAAAAAGCCCTTTAAAAGTACTACCTCAGCTTGTTGGAGTTTTCATCAGCATAGCATGCCTTTACCAAATCTTCTCTTCAAAATGCATTGCTAGAAGAGCACGTAGGTGTGAAGCTACGTCCTAACTTATTTAAAAATCATTACAACTTTTGAAACCAGAGGCGTAGCTAAGCTGGGGCCTGAGGGGCCGTGCCCCCCCCCCCCCCCCCATGTACTTTGAAAATAAAAATTTAATTTTTTATACTTGAATTTCATGGTTAGGTTTAGAATTAACTTCAAGTTTTTATTCCACTTTACTATATATATATTTATTTATTTATCTTTTTAACGATATATTGCATTGAATATTTAACTTCACTCATTAACCTACTCTCTACTCATAACCTCTTATATTTATGACTACCAATAAAAGACCCCGAACCGAACCCAACTCACAACATGCACCATCTACAGATTCCCTCCAGTGGCGTAGCCAGAGCAAAGTACATGGGGGGCACGGGGGGGGGGGGGGGGGGGCACAAAAAAAATTTTCCACACCACCTTCAAAACAAAATAATTTTCCACACCACCTTCAAAACATTGATAATAGATGAATAGATTTGATTTATATTTTGATAAAACATTTTTTTTATTGATTTAAACGATAATTTTTTACTATTAAACTTATAAAACAAATTATAATATGGTTTTCAATGTTTTGTGAGGTATTAAGATAGCGCGTTTTCTCTTTTTAAAGCGGTAGAGTCGCCAGTAGCCATATAGAGCCGCTAAATTATTTTGTTCTAAGCTAAACCCAATTGAATTCTGCGAGAATTTTCAGCAAACACCTTCATAAGGTCATCAAGATTAATGTTCGTTGTATAATTCCTCAAATATGATAAAATTATAAGATTTCGCTTTCGTTCATGGAGCATTGATGATCTTTGTTCAGACAAAATTTAGATCAAAAATTTGGTTCGTATGTTTTGAAAGATGGGGAATAGAAGGATGATGTGTATTGGTGTTTCTATTTCTGTGCAACCAAAACGGCAAAGTGGGTTGTTGTGTAGATTGAATTTGTAAAAATAAGCATAGGTTGGGCAGTGAAAAGAGAACCATCTAATTGAGTTGCGTGCGAGAAAAATGTTTTTATTATTAATCGCAAAATTGATTAGAGGAGGAGAAATGTTGAGGGATGACCAATTGTTAAGGATGGATGTGTGTGTTGAAGATTTGATGCAGGATAGAGGGTACAATGGTTAATGTTGTGTTCGATGTTAATGTTTTGGATAATTGATATACTATGTTGTTTTCGGTGCATGTAGAATGTCCGGGAGACCAGGTGATGGTGATGTTGAAATGTTGAGCGAGTTGGGTGAGTTTGGTGGCTATGCTATGACATGACAGCGGAATTTTATGATTGAGATTGAGATCGTTAATGATGTTTCGAGCGTCTGTGTAAAGATTGATGTGACTAAAGTTGTGACGATATGTTTCGATGTTGTCTAATAGATGGCTGCAAGCGGCTAAAATTGCTAACCCTTCTGTTTCATAAGATGAAGTGTTGTTGTCGGTGTGAAGGACTTCGGAGAAAAAGGGGGTTAATGAGTTGGTGATAAAGAAGGCGTATGCACCAGTAGCATGGTGAGAGGATTTGGAACCGTCAGTAAAGATGAAAAGATTATATGGTGAGTGGGGATTAGTGCGTTGCATTTTGATTAGTTTGGTAGCAATGTTTTTATGATTGCATATGGTTAATGTGTAGGGTAATTCATCTGATGGGTTGAAATGGAAGATTGGATGGATTTCAGATGATATGGAATAGTGAGCTAGGTTTGGTATGTAGTTGGCACATATGGTTTCGTAAAATGAGAGTATAAGGGATGAAGTTGAGTAGGGTGTGGTGAAAACGTGAATGGTGCTCATGGATTTGAAAGTTTTCGAGTATAGTGTTACTAGAGTTAAGTGTAGTTTGTATAGAATTGGTAGAGTGTGCGTAAGGAGTTCAAGTTTTGAGGTAAGTGTGGTGTGATACGCGTTAATGATTGTGAGGAGACAGGTACGGTGAATTTTATTGAGAATAATTCTAGTATTAAGCAGCTTTAGGGAGAAACCCCAGGAGAGGATACCGTATTGAATTATGGGTAAAATAATTGATGTATAAATATATTTTGAATTTTGGGTTTAGTCCCCATTTGTAGGAGATGGCTTTCTTGAAGGAGAAAATGATAGGCGTGAGTTTAGTGTGTAGGTTTTTGATGTGTGCTGAGAATTTAAGGTTTGATTAGAAAATGACTCCGAGATATTTTATTTGGGTTACTGGTGTGATTGGTGGGGATGATGGCATGACTAGGGCCTGTGGTAAGATTCTTTTCCTAGTGAAATGTATGATGTTCAGTTTACTCTGGTTAAACTGAATTTTGTATTTAGAGGCTATGGAGTTAATATTCGTCAGGGTGGTAGCGTTGTTCAAATTGGTTTCCTGGTCGTCGTTGGAGAAGGTAAAGAGAATATCTTCAGAGTAGCATTGTGCGAAGTGTGAGTTGGAATTAATGTGATCTAGGAGTGGATTGATGAGGATGAGCCATAAAATGTCTGAGAGGCAGCCGTCTTGGGGGTAGAGAGCGAGAGTTGTTTTATGTAAGTGTTGTTGTTGTGATGCAGGATAAGTATGCGTTTGTTGAGATAGCTTTGAATGAACTTGCTGAGGTATAAATGGTAATTGTTTTGGATTAAGTTGAATAGAATTGCGGGATGCCAAGCAGAGTTGAAAGCATTATCAATGTCGAGAAAGGTTGTTGTTGCAATTTTGCGATGGTTTAGTGTGTTTTCCAAGAAGAGAGTTAGGCGTGAGAGTGCCATTTCAGTATTTTTGTTAGGGAGATAGGCAAATTGATTTGGATGAATGAGATTCTTTCTGCAAATGTGGTGTAGTAATCTTTTTCGTAAAATTCGTTCTAGTACTTTGCCAAGAGACGGTAGAATCAAGATGGGGCGCCAGTTTTTAATTTCGTTGATGTTTCTGTTGGGTTTGAGGATTAGCACTAGCTTGCTAATTTTCCAAATGTTTGGAAAAAAGCTGAATTTTAAACATGCATTGTAAATATTGATGAGATGAGGTTGTAAGATATGGTATGATTTTTTGATGTGCCTGGGAGAGATGAGGTCTAGACTATGAGAGGATTTTGATTTCATATTGTGAACTGTGCGATTAACTTCAGATTTGGTAATGGGCTGAAAAGGTATTGGTGCGTTGTGTGAGAGTTTATGGTGAACAGTTTGCCTAATAATAGTGTTCAAGGGGTTGTCTGAGTTTTCATTGTCGGATGGAAATAGTATGTTAAGGAAGTGAGGGTTGATGTGTGTGTTTGTGTTTGAGTTGGGAAGTAAGTGGTGAGGTAAAGAGGCGTTCTGCTTTGTATTTCTTGTTTTATTCAATAATTTCCATGGGTTAGAGGGAGTTTGGCTACAAAATTTGGTCCATGATTTTCTTTTGGCTTGATTGATTTCATGTTTATATTTTCGCTTAAGATTGAAGTATGATTCAATGGATGCAGTAGAATGCGATTTTCTTAAAGATTTTAGGGCGCTGCGTAGTTGTTTTTTGAGATGTGTGAGTTGGGAGTTCCAATAGTATGTGTTATGTCTTTTGTGATCTGGGTGGTTAGAGGTGGATGCTTGAATGCATGATGATATGGTTTTGTCGATAAATGTTGCGGATGCTTCAATATTTGGGATTGAGTTGGTGTCGAAGGTGGTGTTGTTTAAATTGAGTTCTAGTTTATGAAGGTATGATGTCCAAAAATTTGAGTGGTTGGAAAAATTTTTCTATGTTTTGAATGAGTTGGCTGCAGATGAAGTTGGAAAGTAATGTAACAGTGATGTGATGCGGAAGGAGTGTTTGATATCTGCCAGTTATGGATGAGGTTGATTGGGTGGAATGAAGTTATTGTGAGGTCAATGTGTGATTTGTATAGTTTGTTTTGGTTTAGCTTCATATAGGTAGGATGTTTACTGTTATCAGCAAGAATAAGGTTTTTGAGGCAATAAAATTTTCAGCTTGCGTCCCGCGATAGTTTGATTTGGTATCCCATAGAAAGGATCTGGCGTTTAAATCGGCTGATATAATTACGTGCTTATTTACATGTGATATGGATGTAATTGTGTGAAAGTTATTGATAAACTTCTCTGATAATAATAGAAGATTAGAAGACGGTGGGGAGTAGAGTGAGCAGAATAAAAGGGGTAGTGGCTTAGTATGAATGAGAGTAAATATGTAATTGGATTCAGAGTGTTGGTATAATGGTGTGTTGTGAATTGAGGATTTGATTAGAATACAGGCAGAGTATTCGTTTAGTGGTGGAACATGTAGAAGCGTGTAATTGCATGTGTATTGGGGAATATGTAGATATAATGGAAATGATATCATACTTATATGAGGTTAGTATATTGTAGAGGTTGAGCCATGCGTTTCTTGAATGGTTGAGGTTAATGTGGAGAAAGTTTAGCATATGGAGTTAGATATGGTGTAGTTATGGATTGAGTTTATGTGGTTTTGATGATTAATGTAGTGAGAGCACTGAGAAGATGTCGCGGAGTGAGGAAGGTGACAGTTGAAGCAAGAAAGTTTTGAGGTGTCTGGGGCATGTAGGCAGGAGATGATAGAGTGGCCACGGTGCCCGCAGTGTGCGCAGTTTGGTTCTGTGGAATTGCATTTCAGTGAAGCATGTCCATATTTGAGGCAGTTATTGCATTGTTTGGGTTTTGGTTTGAAAATATGTGTGGTGAGCAGATAGTTGTCGAGAAAGATTTTTGGTTGGTCAGTAAGAAAGTTAAAAATTTGTGGGTTGGATGGTTCTAGTAAGGCAGTGTAGGAGTATAAACCTTGTTTTCCTAATTGAATAGGATTGATTAGAGAGCCAATGGAAAGGATGTTTGGGTTTTGTTGAGAGATGATATTGCTAAGGTTCAAGAGTGGTATACTATTTGGAATGCTTCGGATGATAAGTTTAGGTTTTTGAGTAGTAATATTTTCTGCTATCATTCCTTTTTTGGTGAGTTGTGTTTGTGCATGTTTTTTTGTTGTGGGTTATCGAATTAAAAATATATGGCGCCAGAGTGTGATGATCGTGTTTTGGTGATGGTGTAGTTATTTTGTGAGGTTTCAAGATTTTTGATTGTAGTTTGTTTATGAGAATCTTTTTCTTTTCTAGTAGTTATGGAGGTGGGGGCAATATTTTATGGTGAGATCAGGCTCTCAATTTAGTTTGTTTGGGTTTGGTGGGGAGGTGGTGTTACCCAGTGAGGTGGTAGATTCGTGAGTGTTGTCTAGTGAGTGATTTGATGAGA
Organism: Nectonema munidae; assembly: GCA_030549495.1. Lineage (NCBI taxonomy): Eukaryota > Metazoa > Nematomorpha > Nectonematoida > Nectonematidae > Nectonema > Nectonema munidae. The sequence goes on from JAUIRK010000761.1 coordinate 175,063, forward strand.
TGTTAGCGTAAATAGGTTTTGAGTTTATGGACTTTGATATGGATTGTTCAAAAGTTTTGAGATAGTGTAATGAAATATTGTATTTTAGGTCATTAAAAAGTGTTAGACCTGCATCAAATCTTCAACACACACATCCATCCTTAACAATTGGTCATCCCTCAACATTTCTCCTCCTCTAATCAATTTTGCGATTAATAATAAAAACATTTTTCTCGCACGCAACTCAATTAGATGGTTCTCTTTTCACTGCCCAACCTATGCTTATTTTTACAAATTCAATCTACACAACAACCCACTTTGCCGTTTTGGTTGCACAGAAATAGAAACACCAATACACATCATCCTTCTATGCCCCATCTTTCAAAACATACGAACCAAATTTTTGATCTAAATTTTGTCTGAACAAAGATCATCAATGCTCCATGAACGAAAGCGAAATCTTATAATTTTATCATATTTGAGGAATTATACAACGAACATTAATCTTGATGACCTTATGAAGGTGTTTGCTGAAAATTCTCGCAGAATTCAATTGTTTTAGCTTAGAACAAAACAATTTAGCGGCTCTATATGGCTACTGGCGACTCTACCGCTTTAAAATGAGAGAACGCGCTATCTTAATACCTCACAAAACATTGAAAACCATATTATAATTTGTTTTATAAGTTTAATAGTAAAAAATTATCGTTTAAATCAATAAAAAAAATGTTTTATCAAAATATAAATCAAATCTATTCATCTATTATCAATGTTTTGAAGGTGGTGTGGAAAATTATTTTGTTTTGAAGGTGGTGTGGAAAATTTTTTTTGTGCCCCCCCCCCCTCCCCCATGTACTTTGCTCTGGCTACGCCACTGTTTGAAACCATCTTTCACTTAAAGTTATAGAGAATGTTCCATACATCTCATGTGTGATATTTCTTCAAAAAATAATATTGGCTTTGCTTATCTTCATTTTCAAATTCTGAATCGGTTTTTTCTGAGTCTGAACTACTGCTTTTTGAAGTTTAATAGCTCGTGTCATATTCTCTGCATTATCAACAACGCATTCTACAATTTGATAGCCAACTCTTTCAAAACGGCAAAAATATAATTTTTAGTGCTTTCTGAATTATCGTAAGAATGTGTATTAACTAAACAAAGCATTTTTCACTTAATCCATTGTTTCAAACCAGTATTGGGCAGTGATTCCAAGAAAATATAACCGTAATCTAGTCACACTATCAAACTTTAAAAAAAGCATTTTTTAAAGGTTCTTTTAAATATTTCTTCTCTCTAGATAGCTTTGCCAACAACAACGTCTTGATGCTCTCTTGACCGATAGAAAGTTAATTTTTTTTCTAATACATCAATTGGAAGCCGTCTAATTGAAAAAAAACTGACTTTATGTACGAATGGAGATTTTTTATAATGTTAAAATGTATGCATGCATATTGATTTAGTTTGACATTATTTATTCCTTAGTTGGCTAATTAATAAGTTAAATTATTATCTCAAGAAGTTAGACACCCCCTCATCATTTTTAGCACGGAAATTCTTCATATGCCTTATAACATTCCATATACACTCTTTTTTATAACAAAGCTAGTACTCATTCACACTTAACCCATTTAGTATCAATGCTACCAAATGGAACGCAGACGACTTCGGTATCTCCATTCAATTCTATTTAAAATAAGAGTGCATTTGTGCTTCCTTTGGGAAGATTCGCACTTAATGGGTAAGGTAAGAGACTTCTACTACCCAAAGACACATTGATATGAAACATTTTGTCGTTACTTTATCTAAAACAGTAATACAAGTTAGAAATATGAGGGTGATCATGAAAGAGTTGCATTGAGTAACAGTCATGTTTTTATTCCTCTACTAGTTTAACTGAATAAAGATCTTCTTGATGATCATAGACTTTTTTTATCAGTATCGTGTATTTTATTATCAGGCCTGAATATTTGTCAACCAATCTCATTTCAAAGGTTTTTTTCTGATGAATCATTCGTGATGTTCATTGTTCCTTTACAAAAAAAGTTCTCCAGTTTCTTAGGTAAGTCAGTGTATCATGATTTAGGTTTTATCATGTTTCATTTAAATTTTGTATCACTTATTAGTCTTCTTTATTTCAATTATTTTCAAATAATCGAGTTCGTTGTTTAACACAAGTTAATAATATCATTTACAAAGATTGAACTAATTTCTTTGTTGAGTTTTAAAAATCATCTGCCACAAATTTTGATATCTTTCAAAACTAAAATCAAATGATCTATAACAGGACTTGTATATGGGAAAAAACCCCTCATATTTTTAGCCACTATCTTTCGAACCCTGGAGACGATGAAGACATCCAATAACCTGTAATAGATTTATTCTTTATAATCAATTACATTCACTACCATTTAGGACGTATCCGGCATTTGGCCGACAGATATCTGACCGAATGGACATTTAGCCGACGTACATTTGGCCGAACAGACATTTGACCGAACCAACATTTCACCAAACGGGCATTTGATCGAACAGACATTTGATCGAATAAAGATTTAGAATAGATTTTAGAATTTAGAATAAACATTTAGTATAGTTAGAATATTGTTAGAGTTAGTTTTAGTATAGTTAAAATATTGTTAGTTTTAGAGTAAGTCTTAGCATAGTTAGGTTATTATGATTTAAAATATTTATTCAATTACATATTACTACGGTAGAGCTAGACTTTCCAGTGTATTTAATTTGATACCTTTTTATCATAAAGTTTGCTCCGTGTATGATTTGAAATAATAAAAATGGGTAGAAAATGGAATGAAAGTCCTTGTTTTTGAATATTTATTCATTTACAAATTTTTATGATTTACCTAGATTTTGCTTTGCTTTTAATTTGTTACTTTTTTTACAATTGCTCCTTATTTGATTTGAAATAAAAATAAAAAAGTAACTTGGTAAAAATTATTGTGTTTTTGAAAAAGGCTACAAAGAAACTAAAATCAACTAAAGGAGTAATTTTTTTCAAAGAAATTGAACATCAAAAAAAACTAAAGTTGAAATAATGAGTTTAGATCGGTATAAATGAAGAAAACAGAATTTTAAACTACCTAATATAACTCTTGGAAAACTTTGGGTAAGGGCTAGGGGTCATTTGATTTTAACTTGGAATGTAGTTCCTAACTAGTTTCATGTCAAAAGAAAGTGCCGTGATGAAAATCAATCAAACCTGTCAAAAAATTTATCTAAATGTGACAGCTCATCTTAAAAAGGAACTATTTATCTAAATAAGTATATAAAGTTTTTTACACATGTATACCCATTTTCAAATATGCTGAATTCAGTGGTGATATCCATTTTTTATGAAAATCATTCAAACCTGTCAAAAAAGTGATTTACATATGACAGCTCATCTCAAAATGGAACTTTTTATCCAAATAATTATATAATGTTATTTACACATATACACCCATTTTCAAGCATGCTGAATTCAGCAGTGATATTCATTTTTTTTATAAAAAGCAATTAAAGTTATCAAAGCGTTGATTTATATATAACAGCTCATCTTAAAAAGAAACTTTTTATCTAAGTAATAATATAAACTTTTTTACACATACATACCAATTTTTAAGCATGTGTAATTGAGTGGTGATATTCATTTTTTTATGAAAATCAATCAAAACTGTCAAAAAATTGATTTATCCCAAAAAGAATTATCAGGCACGGTTTTTTGAATTAGAGAATTACGTTTAATAGAAAGTATAGGGAGATGATGAAGTTTACCGTGTATGGTAAACTCCATCTTTTTAGCTACAAATTCGTTATCGGCTTGTAGTCTCTACGTCATATTATAATTTACAGTTTGTAATTTTGCTATTTATTCCATGATGATCCTTTCTTGGTAGCTCTTTTTTCATTAGAAATTCATATTCTTCAATGTGTGTTCGAAAATTTTTTTATAATGATAAAATTACTTTTTTCCTCTCTCAAAGCATTCTGATTAAAGAATTTTCTGGATGATAGACATTTTTATCAGTATCGTGTATTTTATTATCAGGCCTGAATATTTGTCAACCAATCTCATTTCAAAGGTTTTTTTCTGATGAATCATTCGTGATGTTCATTGTTCAATTACAAAAAGTTGTCCACGTTCTTCATCTAAAAAATTATTTCTTTGACGCAAAAGGAAAAAGATAGAAAAATTCAATTTAAATTAAAAATATCTTGATAGTGACTAAATTCTCACATATTGGCATCTGTGCCATTTTTGATAAATCTGACATATTCAAAATTTTCAGACTTCCTATCCATCTTAGCTAAATGTTAACTGTAATCCTAGATGATAAGCTATAGATTTAAATATTTTTGATTTGTAAAAGAGGAACTTCTTTTTCACAGTCAAAATCTTTTTTGAAGCATCTAATATTATATAATTAAATCACTTCCTAGTTCATTAGAACATGGTAGATCTTCCATTTAGTCAAGATACATATTTTTTTTAATTATTTGTTTTGATAACATGTTCTCTTTTCAATTAGTTTTCAACTTGGTTCCTTCTCTCATACAAATTTTCAAAAGATTTTATAATACGTTTTGTTTTTTTTTAATAAATATTTAATACTCAAGATGATTGTAGAAAGTATTATAAGCCAAAATATACAAAAAAAAAAGTATATTTTTACTATATATCTAATATGCAGCCTTGAAAATTTTTTACAGAACTGATTTTCAGGCATACATTACTAATTCAATTGCCAATTCGAGATATTTTTTAACCCTATTATCCAAAATCCAGTACAGAAATAAAATAAGCATAGTCGATTTGGTATAAAACAGATATTTTATTTTTTTGAAAATATTTTTGAAAAGAGTATTTAGAAGTAAACCGCAAATCTGATTGAAGCTATCAGATATTTTAAAACCATAAATGCCAAACCTGAGTCCAAAAATGAAACCAGCATCTTCCATTTGGAATAAAAACAGATATTTTATTTAAATTTTAAAAATATTTCTGTAGGCATTAGACGTAAATCGAACATTTGATTGACACTTTCAGACATTTAAAACCTCTAAATGCAAAAAATGATTTCAGAAATAAAAATTATCATGGTCGAATTGGTATAAAAACATATATTTCATGTAAAATTAAAGAGAATATTTTGGGATATAGTTTTCAAACATAAACCGCAAATTTGATTGACACTATCAGTAAAACCTCTAAATGCGATAACTGAGTCAAAAAATGAAATCATGATCTATTTGCTATAAAAACATATATTTCATGTAAAATTTGAATCAATATTTTTGGAAACAAATTTTAGAACTAAACGCAAATTTGATTGATACTTATAGGTATTTTCAAATCCTAAATGTAAAAAATGAGTCCAGAAATGAAAACAGCATGACTGATTTAGTATAAAAACATATATTTTATGTTAAATTTGAAGGTATATTTTATTAGATATATTTTTGATCAATCAAAATTTTGATTGACATTTTCTAAAAAGTAGCCATGATTATTGGAAAAATTAAATATATAAAGTGTTATGCGTTCCAAACTGTACATAATTATAAATTTTCTGGGTATTATATAATATAGATCCTAAGTTATAAGGTTAAGTACAGATAATGTAAAAATTTTGCTGAAAAATTTTAATTTTTGATTTTGATTGACAGTTTTGGACATGAAAGCGCCATTCAACTACCATGAAAATGGTTTCAAAAGATGCAGCTAGCGATTTTAGGAAAGTCACAAAATTTGAAGGGATATGATTCAGCCAATTTTCTACAATTAATTTTTTAGTGAAGGGATAATATTAACCCTATAGAATAGGGTTAATATGCAAATATTACACAATTACATTTATAACACCTTCACAATGTAAGTAAGCACTATCCTCTAATTCTAATATATATTGTTAATGTGCAATATATAATCTTCAAGACACAATTACATTTTTAACACCTTCAAGCCTCAATGTACAGACCCACACACACATACACATATATTACACACATATATATATAATCTATAATATAAAGATTGCAAGCGAATCATATATATATATATATACCTCCAACCTGTATATTACGATGATTCATCTCCAACCTGTATTCTACGATGATTCATCTCTAACCTGTATTCTACGATGATTCATCTCCAACCCCTGAAAACAAATTGGGGGAGGGGGGCGACCCTGGTTGGCTCCCCTTACTTTTAGTTTCGTATGTGCATAATTTGATAAAAATTAATTATTAAAGAATAGGTTTATCTTTCTATTTTAAAGGTAAGGGGAGCCAACGATATATTTAAAGAGAATAAATATTTTTTGATTTGAACATTTTTCGATTCTTTGATTATTATTTGACAAATATATTTAAAATCGTGCAAACTAAGAAATCTACACCTGCCATTGTTTTATTATAAAAATAAAATAAAAATCGGTAAGTAACACTTATTTTTTCCTTTTCATGTTTCGACCACCTTTTAACAGACTTCAACGAAACAACCCCAGAAAAATTACTACAATACTCACACACTTAGTATCCAACCATCTCAAAAAATAACTTCATCATCGAAAGCAAAGCCATATGGCCCTCTGGTTTTTTACTCCATTTTTAACATCTAGCAAAGGGAAATTTAGAATTCTTTTTGTCTGAATGTTCCAAGACCTCTAAATCCGTTTGTTGAGCAAATAATATGATGTAAAAAAGTTGTTAAAACAAACAGTGTGTTCTTTCGGTGAAGGTTTTAAAAGTTACAAAACATCAAAGTTCAGACATTGAAGACAAACACCAGGCCTTATACCCGCATATTTATAGGTTTACCCTTTATAAACATCTTCATGGAGTTTTTGCCATAGTATTCAGTCATTCTTTCATCAATGGATAAGTGCTGACTAAAAAACCCAATAGCGATGATTTTTTATTAAAATATTCAATAAATTTCACTTTGAAAAGTTTATCTTCGTTCAGATTCTTATTATCACAAAAATGAAAAGACTTTACTTGTTGAAACCGGTTTCTACTCATGGTACGAGCTACTAAAGGACAATGCACATCTGGAGAATTTGACCAGAACATTTTCCCGCTACGACAATTGTTTTAACCAGACAAAAACAAAATGCCAAAAATTTTTTTGATTCTTCCATGTTTGTTAAAAAATCATGATTGTTTTTATCTCCGTGGGCATACATATTGGTGACGCTAAGGACACTTTCAAAAAAAAACCTTATCAAAAAACATTGAAAAAATTTCAAAAGACAGAGACTGAAGTTCGTTATGCGAGGAGACTAAATGCTCGGGAAAATATTCTTAAGATGAGCCTGCCAGGTTCAAGTTGCTTTTTTTCCATCGAACAAAGGATTTCCTTTTTTTGGATTTGGCTAAATCTTTGCACTCAACTTCGAATTTACCGTAAAAATCTATCAAGCAATTAAGCCGAGAGCATGACTGAATCAGGGATCAAAATTACAATGCCTTACGTTCCACTTTTCTCCAATAACTCTTTTATTTTTCAAAACGGAATAATTTGAGCGCAAATAAAAACGAATAATGGAGGCAAAAAGTGGAAACGCGAAATAGTAAAAACAAAAATAATAACAGAGACAAAGTGGTCAAAGGTATAAAAAATTTATACTAGTCAGAAATAAAATTGTAAATAGATCATATAGCAATAAGGAATTCAAGATGTACGTAAATTTTATCAGTAACAATCAACAAAGTATATATAAATATTGATAATGCGGATATCATTGATCGCTCTAAGTGATTCAAGCATTCAAATTTGTGCTTGCATGGATCATACGCCTCATGGTTTCAACTTCGCGGGCTGAATGTACATGGAGGAATAAATGCACAAATCTAGTAAATTTTAACGCGAAACAAAAATATAGTTTTTACATTTTAAAGCATTTTTTATACTATCTCAAAAATGGAGACTTAAATTTTTTAATTTTTCAGTATGAGGTATAAGAAGAATTTTTTATTAGAAATTATGATCTCAAATTTTTTTATATATCCATCCAAACACGTTTTAAAGCTATTTATATAGTTTTAGTACAAGGAAAAGTAAATGAATAACATTTTCGAATAATAATATTTCTAAGATTTTACAAAAATGGATCGTTAAATAATAGTATCCAAAATTGGATGAATATGTACTAAGGGTTGGTGATCTGTTGGTGACATTAGTGGTCGAAAATTTATCTTTAAAAGGGTTTTCGTTCTCACGAGTAAAAGTTTTAATTTAAGCAATAAAAGATGCAAGTATGCCTGTCCTCATTTCCCTTGATATGTCAAAATGAAGTAAAAAATTTTTTTTTTGAAAAAGAAACTGTATTTGTTATTTAAAGTATACATCGATATGCGAAAATATTCAAGGGTGAGAGATGAGGAGGGAATAAACCCATCAACTCTTTCTCTCTGGATACAGCAAAGACCAGCTGTGATCATCCCTTATTAGACAAAAATATACATACTTTCAAACATTATTATATAGAAAAATGTTAACTTGTTTTTCAAATAGACACTGCAAGCAAGTTTTTCTTGGCCTAAGTTTATCAAGCATTTAATTGTAGGAAACATGAGAATCCAGCCAAACTTTAAAGACTTTTTTGGGGGTACATCAAGCTCTTTGATCAATATACTTGTAAGAAGTTTCTTTTTTTCTTCAACTTTTTCATTAATCTATCAAAAATAAAAAATATTAAGAGTGATGCAATTTAGGGCTCCATAGGCCAGATCAAATTATTTTTGTTGCTGAAGTAAAAGAGTTTAATGAAGAATATTCTTACGTAAATATTTGTGATCTTAGCAATATATAGCATTAGTTTTTAATTGATATTAGTGGCCTGGAAAGAATATGGGAGGAAACAAAAAAATAAAAAAATAGTACATAAAGTTGTAGACTACTATACAAAGCATGAGTAATTTAGCCAGACTATTATATATCTTATTTAAAAAATTTAGAAATCATAGTTGAATTTCTTATTTTTAAATGAAATTTTGAAAACTATTTAAGAATATGATACATTGATAATAGTATTATTATTATTATTATTATAAGCCTGTTTGTCTATCGCTTCGCTCGAGACGTAGGATTCTAGGTCCACTTAAAGATCATTGGTACTTAGATTCTAGGTCCTGTTAAAGATCATTGGTACTGCCGTGATTCTAGATCCTGTTAAAGATCATTGGTACCAATTCTAGGTCCAGTTAAAGATCATTGGTACCGCGTGATTCTAGGTCCTGTTAAAGATCATTGGTACCCTCATGATTCTAGGTCCTCTTAAAAATTATTGGTAGCACCGTGATTCTAGGTCCTGTTAAAAATCATCGGTACCTTTAATCTCGGTCCTGTTAAAGATAATTGGTACCCCGTGATTCTAGGTCCAGTTAAATTTTAAAATAACGAATTAGGAAATTACATTATAATTAACTATAGCAGACAATATAAACAAAGTATATGATAATAATTTATTTTTTACTATATAAAATCTAAAAAATATTAATCAAATGTAGAAAGATCTATATATTTAAATTTAAAATAGATTCGTACTAAATCTATAGAATTAGCAAATTAGATTATCATCAAAAATAAATTATATAGATCTATTTGGTTAAAATTTTTTTTTGATGCATAAAAATATTTTTTTAATGCAAATGAATTTTTTTGATTGGTTAAAATAAGTACATTATACATGTATATACAAAATATACAAATATAAATGAAATTTTTTTGAATAAAAAGATTTATGGTAAAATAAAGTTAATATTGTTATTTAGAATAATAAGAGGATTCTAAAAATATATAAAACTTGTTTTTTGTTGAATATATGTGAAGTCATAATTTTCAGGCCGTTTGAAAGGGCCTGAAAAATCGAAAATTTAAAAAAAGGAAAATTCAAAAATTTTAAAACGTATTCTGATTGAGTTTGATACGCTGATTCCAAATATCTAATTTGTTTGAAATTAATCCAATGATTTTTTAATTTTTTTTGAGGTCAAAGTTGAAATTTTTGTCATTTTATCAAGTAAAAATATTTTAAAATTTTTAAACTTAAAATATTTTTACATTTTCGTGATTAGCATAAAATTTTCTTTAAAATGCTGTATTAAAATTTAAAATTCGATAAGTTTGAAATTTTTCGAAAATTTTGTAGGGATTTTCAAAAAAATAAAAAATATATATTTTCAAATTTTTTCACCGTAGTATGTTTAAATCAGGGGCGCACATCCGAGGGGCGACCGCCCCCCCCCCGCCCCCAATGTGTTTTCAGGGGGGGCTAGATTTTCTCATCTTCTGTCACAGTGATTCTATTTCTCTTTCTGTCTCCTCTGTTTTTCTCTTCCGCTTTCTCTGCTAAAACTCAATCATTCACTCAAGCTCTCTTCTTTCATTCAATCCCTCTTCTCTTGTTAAGCTCTCCTATCTCATTCAGCTCTCTTCTCTCCAGTGACGTAGCTAAGCTGGGCATGAGGGGCCGTGCCCACACTCCTATGTACCGCATGGTGCCCCCATGCATCTTACAGTTTTTGAAAATTTCTCGAATGAAAGGGTCAAGAAAGTATAAATAATGTTGCGCAAGTTTTTTGTTTTTAAATTGTGCCCCCCCCCCCCCCCCCCCCCCCGCCTATCAACTTTTTTTATAGCTACACCGCTGCTTCTGTCTAATTTGCATTTAGAATTAAATTAAAATAGTTTTCAATCGTTGCAATTTTATATCAATGAGTATTGTTAGACTCGCGCTAAGAATTTTTTTCAACAAAAGTCACAATCTTTATCACTACGTTTGCTACATTTTGTAACATTTGAAAACTTAAATATTCAAAAAAACGCGATAATTTCTTTTCTCGTATACTTTGATTTATGTTAGTTTGGTCCTCGGACATTTTGCCCCATTATTTTTATAAGACTGTTCGTCCCTTGGACGATTCACCCTATTATTTTCATAAGACATTTTTTAAATTTTGTTCGTCCCATGGACAATTCGCCCCATTATTTTCATAAGACATTTTATTTCATGGACAATTCGGCCCGTTATTTTCATAAGACATTTTGTCTCATGGACAATTCTAAAAAATTAAGAGATAAAATGAATAATTTGAAATAATTTAATAGAGATAAAATAAGCAAGAATATAAAATTTTTTAATAATTTTACACATATAATAAGCAAAGATAGATGAAACTAATAGCCTATGAGAAAATTTGTCAGGGGGCAAATTGTCTATGGGGCGAATTATCTATGGGGCGAAATGTCTGTCGACCGTTAGTTTAAATAATTTTTTAATTATAAGGGCTAGTTAGTTAAACGTTGGCTTTTGCTGCTTATAAAAACTTGAAAATATTAAATAAACTCTAATTCTTTATGCCTCCTATTATTTTTAAATTATTCTGAGAACAGACGGTTCCATTTTAAAATAGTGAAAATTTTTTATTAGTTTATTTTGTTTCCTTTCTCTCTTATGTTAATCATGTAGCAAATTTTTCAATTTTGAGTAAAAGGTAAGGTGCAGCGGGTGTATTTTCATTGACCAGGCACTGATGTACCGCTTATGTCAAACTATGAACAAATTCGTATCGATGAGGAATCGAATCCAGAAGCTTCCGTGCTATGTCCATCATCTCAACCAACCTGCCATGCCACCCATAGAGTATGCTGTAGTGGATACGTCATACTAGTTTTCAAAAACTTAAGTTATGCTCTAAAATTGTTTGTTTTTGTTAAAGCTCTATAACTTTTTCTGATAGACTTTTTTCCTTAAAGTTATTATAAAAGGCAAATCATTGCAAAATGTTAAAAGTTATTTTACTTTTTGTAACTTGTATCAATTTAGCTTTTAAACTATTTTTGAATGATGCTGAGTGAAATGATATAATGCGATCTAATTTTTTTGTTAGCACAATTATAAGTTCATTTTATACCCTTGCCCCTGAATCAATTACATTTTTTCATATAAACATCGCAGAGTGTCTACTGTCTAGTAGACTGACTCTTTGCCTTTAGACTACATTCACTCATATAAAACTATCCAACCTTCAGTTATTTGTTTTCTCTATGAATCAAATATTCTTTCATCAATTTCTGTAGCCTGGTAGACTACTTCATTTTTCAAATGAAAAGCCTATTCCACCCCCTAACAATTTTGGATTTTTTTTAAACTAGTGTATATTCGATGGTTGTAGGTAAAAATGCCCTCAGAGAAAATGCCCCGGAAAAAATGCCTCCAGAAAAAATGCCCCCGGAATAAATGCCCCTAATCAAAAAGTAGGAAAAAATGCCCACTAATTTTTGATTTTCAGGATTTTTTTAATTATATAAATATTTTTATTTGGTACCGTTTTGAAAGGCTAAATTTCTAAATTTTCTTAATCTATAGGGTTTTTTTCTTTATAAAGTTCTTGAAAACAATTGCAAAGGTGCAGATTTGTGGGAATGTGTTCTTAAAATCAGTTAAAATACAAATTATATTTAGAAAGTGTTCTGATGCACACAAAGTCCAAAAATATTAGCTGTTTTATAAAAAAAATTTTTGTATTTAAAAAATTTACGTTTGCTGAGTTTTTTAGTTTACTTTAATTAAATTTTAAATGTTTTAGATGTAAAGTTAACTTTTTTTTTTACAAAAAACCTTTATTTGACATATCTTTTAAAAAAAATTTTTTTAATTTTAATTAATAATTTTTTGAATTTTTTTTGTGTTGGGGCATTTTTCCCCAATTTTAAATTGCGGCATTTTTACTGGGGGCGTTTTTTCCTACTTTTTAATTGGGGGAATTTTTTCTGCGCACGATATTCAATATGCAAATTTAATTAAAATATTTTCGCTGAAAGTATAGTATTTAAATTACCTAATTTTGTATAAAAAAATATAAAGTAGTCTTATAAATTTAGGACTTTAGGTATGCGCTGAATACACTCTATTAGGATTGCTTGAATATTTGGTCTCCCGTGGTATTTCCAGACCACTAATTTTGAAAATTGCAACAAAAAAATTTCGCCCCTAATAATTTTGAGAATGTGCGCCCCTGGTTTAAATATTAGATTTATTTTATGAATATGCAGAAAAAAATTAAAAAATATTTCATTTTACTTATTTTTTACTAAAATATCGTGAAAAATAGGAAAATTGTGCACATTGTTCAAAGGCTTATAAAAATTTTATTTAAATATTTTTTCAAAAAGTTATAACTTATAAAATGTAGGTAAAAGGATGTTCTTTAAGATGGGCTTATTTTGAAAATGAAAAATATTTTGAAAAAAAAGTTAAAAATTGGTTTAAAGTTAATTTTTACTTAAATTTAGGCATGGTTTATGTATATAAAATGAAAAAAAGATTCTTAACATTTTTTTTTAAAAAGTAAAATTAAAATCTTTAAATATAAACCATATAGAATGATTTAGTAAAAAAATGATTCAAAAAAGTTTTATTTTTGTAAAAATTGGATATAATTATCAGTTTTAAGTTAAACATACTCTCTACGGCTAACTCTCTGCAGAAAAATTGAAAAATGAAAAAGTAAAATTTTTTCAACTAAATTGTAGAGAAAAGAAAGCTTTATAAATATGTAAGAAAATATTTTAATTAAAATTGTAAACATTTTCTTAAAAAGAAATAAAACATCTATTTTAGACCAATTTTTAACGCCAAAAAGGGGGAATTGAAAATAACAAAGCAAAATTTTTTTTTGAAAAATTTAAAGTTTTATGTTAAAATTTAAACTATTATACACTTTTTAATGCAAAAATTAGAAAGATAAATATATTATTTTCTAAATATTTGCCAATCAAAAATTTTTGAAGATTCATTTAAATTTTCATATATTTAAAACTATATTGTCAAAGTTACCATGTTTAGCGTCATTTTGATGGAAATTTTATGCAACAAATATAGTTTTTTTTACATTATCTTGTAGAGAAAGAGTTGGGCAAAAGAATAAAACAGTCATTTATATTTTAGGGCTCTAATTTTTTGTAAAATTACATCAAAATTTTCACGGGGTAAAATTGACGTCATTTTTTAACTCCAAAAAGTGAAAATTGTAAAAAAAACATATGAAAACTAAATATTTTTCAAAAATTTCAAATATTACGATAAAATATAACTCATTCTGCATCCTATCATAAAAATATTAGAAAAAAATAAATTTTAATTTTTGAGCAAAATTTGATCAAACATGTTGAAAACGGATTTTTGAGACGAAATTCTGGAAAATTTTAAAAAAATTTCTGAATTTTTTTTGAGAATTATTATTCATACATATGTCTACTGCATAAAATTTTTTTTATAAAAAAAAGTCCTAACCCCAAAATATCGCAAAATTTCGTTCTGTGGGACGGGTCATTGACCTCTATTTGGAATCACACCGCTATCACCATCAAACTCAGAATCCAAAATAAGGTAGATGTCGATAAAAAAATTTTCCAAAACCCATTTTCATCATATAAAAATTTTAGCTCAAATTGGAAAATGCGAAAAAATGTTATATATATATTAGGGTGCAGTAAAACATCAAAGTAAATAAGCTGCACTTTTCAGGCAATGTTCCTTATACAAATTTATGACTTTATGCAAAATTTCAGGTTAATTTGTAAACTTAGTCTGCAGCATTTTTATTTGAAATATGATTAGTATAATTAAACAATATTCACTTTTTTAACCTGATTTTCACTATAAAAATATTACTATTTTTAACTATTAGTTTTAAATTTTGAAATCTTTTAGATTATTTCGAATGGATTCTCAACTCAGTGTATTAACAAGAGATGCTACAAAGCATTCATTGTTTGGTTCTGGAAGTGTTGTTCCAATCGAAAAGCTTCCTTCAAAAGGTGATATGTTGAAGAACTGTTAGAAATATAAGTGTGAAAAGGGAAAATTTGGCGATATCTTATTGATCATAAAGATGGCTGCCGAAAGTTGTTCAGAGATATGGGAAAAAGCGATTGGTGATAGAAAAGTTGCTCCGCAGTTTCTACTCGACCGGCGAAGTAAAAGGAATATGAAAATTGGAAACGTTGATTTTAAAGTAACAAAAATGTGGGCAAAAGTAACAGCAAAAGAAAAACTTAATGCAGAAAGATTTAAAAGACAGCTTGAGGAGAAAAATAAAGATCTGGTAGTTGGTGACATTATTTCTGAAGAAGTTTTTGATGATGGAAGTGATATTTCTCTTGACAACACTGATTGTGATTTCATACCCAATCCAAAAGATCTGAAATACAACATTCCACAGAACAGAACAAACCTTCCCACATTGGCCGTTACTTGTGACAGATATTTAATTACTGATTATGCCGGAGCTGCTATAGCTACTGCTACATTCATTGATTATATTATTATGGCATCATAACAAAGAATGACAAGAGTCAAATTATTTGGCCACATAAAATAAGAAATGAAAGAAAAAAAAGCCCGCCCACTTTTCATTATTTCATTTGTCAGCTTCACGGAAATGAGCTGCCTTTTCGTGCACTTTTTTATAAATATGATGGTAAATTAAAGGGTCCTGAGCATTGGTCTGGTCCAATTGGAAAACAATTAAAAGAGAGTTTATCTGAGCTCCCAGTTGTTTCATTTCAAGCAATTAACTTTACTAATTTCCCAGTTTTGAACGAAAAACTAGGGGAAGATCTGTCATGGGATCAAAAATATTTGTATAGAATTTGCAATGCGGTTATTACTGGTGTTGTTGATAGTGATTTAGCTGCCATAGAGCCAGGTCCTCTATGTGTATCATAATGGAATACACTATGGAGTAGAATTCTTAGACTCTATGTAGCTACATCAAGACTAGCTATGAATTGAAAAGAATCGTTATTGTGGTTATAAAGTTTAGTGCACCAATGTGGTTTTTCATTAATCCTTATGTAACAGACGGTCCAAAGAACGTTTTCCAGTCCTTGCTATACTTAAAGAAACTAAAAGATGATAGCAAAAAAAACTGTTCAAAGAAATGCTTTTTCCGCTCACACAGATCAGCTTCTTCTTAGTATGTGTGCAGATGAAGATATGAATGTAAGAAAAGTGGCTGTTTCAATTATTAAAAAATTAGAACAAAGAAAACTAGCTCAAAAGAAGATGCTGAAAGATTTACAGATGATGAAAAAGATGTAAATAATTATATGCATTCTGTATTCAACATAAGAAAAATGGTAATTCCTAAAATAAAATGGCATGCACAAAAATATCATTCCATGATTAACTGGAAAAATAATTTACATATTGAGCTTCCTTACATTGCGTCTTTATCAGATGTAGAGGTTAGTGACATTATCAAGACACCTTTAATGGTACCAAAGTGGACAAATCATACACAGGCAGTTGAAAGAAGAATAAAAGTTATGACTGAAGCTTGCAATGAAGTAACCGGATACTGCACAAGAGATATACATTAGACAAAGATTAATGTCTCGGAAAATGATGCCAGAGTTTCGCACAAAACGAGATTTTACTATTAACTTTGAATAATTTAATATTTTACAGATGATTCAACAAAATAAATTGAAATTTTCATGATATATGTGTAATTTGTTTTTAGTCTTCTACTATATATAAAGTAGTCTGGCATATAGCAAATATTTCTGGAAATTATAATTAACATTGGAGCAAAAAATTATTTAGAAACGATTGAATGCGAAAAATTAAAAATAACAAAGCCTCCTCCTTTACTTCAAAATTTAAATCTAGAAAGTCCTAATATTGAAAAACCATTTGAGGTTCTTTCTGTCATTCACAAGTAGTGGAACGAAACGTAAAAGACGTTTCTTCAGTAAGTAAAAGAGTTTTTGGACATTAAGCAAGATATGGAATGATTATTCAAAATAAGAAGTCAAGATAAGAAGTTGAGAAAAATGAGATTTTTTATAATACTGTTTTTTTAAGTTTATTTTAAATTTTTTATGATTCTATATCATTTTGCTACATATACAAACATATTAGACAAGTTGCAGTATATTATTGAACGGGTTTAAAAATTAAAAAATAAGTAATTAAAGCAAATTTTGAAATATGTTTCGACTCTACAACTTTAATTTTGGTTGGTTTCGACCCAGTCTATTAGACATACATGATATTCGTTTTTAATTGAGTAAAAGAGATGCCATGAATTTGTAGCATTGATGAAACCTACAATTTCTAGTTATATATAAAAACCTTGTATGCCCAATTGTAATAAGCATATCAAACCAATAAAGTGCTAATTTTTATATTCATAAAAATAAACTTACCTTCTTTATTTTGAAATTAAAATAGAGTATTTAAATTTAAAATATACTAACCTGTACGTATTTTTTTGGCATCGATAAAAATGTAGTATCGTCGTTATTAAGAGCTTCAGAAATCTGAATAAATTTATAAATCGCATCATCAAATCGTCGCCTTGAAACATCAATATCAATTTCGTCAAAGAAGCAAGTATACCTTAAAAAGATTCCCTCTTTAAAATATATTTTAGCAAATTATATACTGAAAAATCACACGGTCATTAAACTTCAAATGTTCTTTTTGTTTAAAGGTTGGACTAAGGGGAGACAAAAAATGTTTTAAAAAGAGGATACAACATTTTTAATAAAATAACAATGTCTTTTTTTTTTTTTAGGAAATTTCATTCTAAATGTTAAATGCAATTTTTTATCTACACAGAGGTTAATAACTTAGTGTATCAGTATTATCTTTATCATAACGTGTGCGTAGACAAAAAATCGCATTAAAAACTTAGATTTTTAATAAAATTGCATTGCACAGGCATACTAACTTGATAACGATGACTTGTAAAAAGGTGTAAAAACAGCAAAATGGCATTTCTGAACTACTTATAATAATATAAGCAATATATTCTGAAAGCCCAAAAATCAAAATTACAAAGAAAGAAATTCGACTCAATAAAATGCGTGCAGTAGTTATGCTGCAACTCGGAGCCAAGGGTGCGCAAGTGTAACGACGAATAAAAGTGGTGGTGTGTTCATTGGACAAAAATTCTTTTAAAATAAATTTTGAAAATTAAAAAAAAGTTCGACCACTCCCGCCAAAAAATTATGAGGATGTGCGCTCTTTCTTTCCTTTTTCTCCGATGTTAACATTTTTTTGTTGTTCTCAAATCTCCTCTGATCTTTGTTCTTCATTGAGTTATCTTGCAACTATCAAATATTCGTAGACTTTTTTCTCCTCACGGTAGATACTTCATCTCGATAGAAATCACTTTTTCTTTAAAGATTTTCCACTTGTAAACCCAAACAAATATAAGGAAAATCGATCATATAAAAATAATGGAAGATTTTAATGAAATTTTGTTTAAATAAAATAACAAAGTACGAAAAATTTTACAGTTGAACTTCTTTGTTTTGTTTATTCCCTAAGAGAATTTTCTGTTGATCTAAATAAATTCTTTATAAAGACAATGTTTCTCAATATAATATTTTGGATTTAGAAATAGAAAGTCCCATGTAAGAAATAACTCTTCTGAATAATGAAAGTTTAGAAAGACAAAATAAGAAAATGAACCACCAGTATACTAAAATGAGTTGATAGTACCTATCTTTCCCATGGATCAAAGTTTGCGCTTCTGCAAGGGTATTGATATTTGAATCGGTGCGAATAAATTTAAAGAGAATGTCATTCTTATTAGCGACCATTTGCGGGCTATTTACAGAAGTGGTAACACATTTGATAAAATCTTCTCCTCTCCGATGATTTTTCTTAAATAGAACGACGTAATTATTCAGAAAATTAGAATAAACTACTAATATTATCCACTACATAAGGAATTGCAAATTAATTATATATAAAACATCTTCATAAAATAGACATTTCCCCTTCTCTTGAGACACTTTTCGACTGCTAAAATTCAAACTTATATATGAACAACATTGAACGTAATTTATCCCTAAACCCATTATTTGCCCACTACTCTGGGAACATATATGTAGATGATATATTTTTTATTTGAACTCATTCTGAGTAGCAATAGACTCCTTTGCTGAATCACACATATATCATGAAAACACATCATATCATATATGCTGAAAACACTCCCTTCTTAGACAACGTCAATGATGATAATTACATCACCCTCTAAATCAAATCAACAATAAACCCATACGATTGACTACCACTCTAGCTACAATATGACAACTAAGAAAGCCATATTTGTTGGACACCTACAAATAATACACATTCCAGTAAGATACAAAATGACATTACATATATCTGCAAAACTTTTCAAGAAAATCATTACACAATAAAATACTTATCACAATGACTTAATGAATTGCACTCCAAATAGGACAATTTTTAAAATGATTTATTTTGAGTGAAACTTAATGAGGAAATGTTAAAAGCATTAAAGGTACCGTGGGGTGTTTTCATCGAGAAGACAGAATTGATTGTATCCAAAATATGAGAAAAAGAGGCTTGATGCTGTAAAGAACACAAGACCTTGAGTTATCGAAACCTAGTATCTAACCAAATACGAATACAGTAGTCAATGCAGGGGAGTCAATCATTTATTCACATGCGACTCATACACTCATGACAAGCATGTCACCTCTCTTATGTATATAAACCCCTGCATTCTTACTTAAAATCAATCATTTATTCACACGCAACTCAACTGTACACATCTGGCAATCATCATTGAATTTTTACGGATCAACTCGCTATTAATTGTCCTATCTATACATGGCAAACCAAACTCCAACTCGGAAAAGGAAAGCTTATGCCTCATATACTGTCGATTAAAAGCTGAAAGCAGTGACAAAAGTAAAAAAAAAGGAGATTCACAAGCAAAAGTCTAAAGAGAATTTGGAGTTCCTACTACGTAGTTGGATTCGAGATGAACAGAAACTGAGAGACTTCGTTAGAGATATGGATGGACAAGATGGGCTGAAGAGAAAGAGAGCAAAGTTAGCTGCAGATCCTGCCTTAGATAAAGCCACTTTTGAACTCTCAGCCACTCTCAGAAGAACACCAATGTACCCATTTCTAGCAGCATCCTTCAGGCTCAAGCTAAGAAGTTTCACAAAGAGATTCATGGAGAAAAGGATACTCGTTTCGTAGCTTCCAAGGGTTGGAAGAATTATTACTGCAACGCTTCCAAAGACGTCACGGAATCAAGTCAAAGTCACTCTCAGGAGAAATTTGTTCTGCTGACACACAGGCTGCTGAACACTTCCTTCCAATATACCATCAGTTAATAGAAGCAAATACCTACAATGAAGAACAGATCTTCAATGCTGATGAAACTAGGCTGTATTACAAGTTCCTTCCAAAAAGAACTCTGGCACCCAAGACTAACAAACCAGCTCCCTCTCAAGTATACTCATTCATCCAGCGCCTGGATGACATTTTCAATCTTTGAAAAATGGTTTTTCAACATTTTTGTTCCATCTGAGGAAGATTGGAGAGGAAGAAAAGCAGTACTAATGCTCGATAATTGTCCTGCCCCCCTCCCCCAGTAGAGTGTCTTTGATCCTAAGATGGAAAGATTACAGTATACTATCTCCCAAAGAATACTACATCTCTCTGTCAACGACTTGATCAAGGTATCATCAACGCAGTGAAGAGTAACTACAAGAAACATATTATTCAAACCATTGTCGATGAGAATGCTGATGTTGTAGATTTCTTGAAAAAGTTTAACATCAAGGATGCGATTTATACTACAGCCAGGGCATGGAATGACATCACACAAAAGTGTATTATTAACTGCTGGTCCAAGGGTTTTCCATATCCAAAGGATGAAGATGACAATGAAGATGAAGACTTCTGGGGATTCTCTCAAACAGAAGTGGAGGATCTCATGAAACAGAACTTGTTCAACATTTCCGAAGAAGAACAAGAGCAGCCAACCTTCCTTGAGTGGATAAAAGCGTGGGGGAGGATGAAGACAACATCTCAATAGCACAGCTTCTCACAGATCAGCAAATCCTCAGCAATGCTGTGTCAGCATTGGCCAATACAGAATCACCTGCAGCTAAATCACAACAGACTACTGAGCTACTCACTTCTGATCAGGTTGATGACGAGATGGACATACAGTTTAAGAAGGTCTCTGCAAAAGATGCTGTCTTTGGTGGAGAACAACTGTTGAAATTCTTTGAGCAATGCAGAAAGATAGAGAATCAGGCCACAAGGCAGAAGACAATTGACGACTTCTTCAGGAAACAGTAGTGTTCCGCATTCTGATCACAATCCGTATTTCTGTATTTCTATACATATGACTGATGTTTATATGAATTTAGCAGATTTTTGTCATATTTGTTGTACATGAACAATTATTTGAATTATCATGTTAAATAAATAAATAAATAAATATTTCTGTCATATGTGTTTGTGTTCATCGATTATTAGAAAGTATAAAATAAAAAATACCCAAAAGTGTACCATGATTTCTTAAGTCAAGTATGTCTCTATCAAAATAGTCTAATATTTGTCTTTAATGGAATTACACCCTAAACTTCGTTAAATGTCTTTATAAATACGTGTATACTTATAATCTTAATTGTGACAATACACGGTGGGTTGGTCATCTTCCCAGTGGTCGTGTATTAAGAGGGGACTACTGTACTGTGTTTTTCGATATTTCAATTACATCAGTTAAAAATATATATATATATATTATGCAGTGTATGCAAAGGACTTTTCTCCTTTAAAAATAAAGCCATGTCACTCAAATAAGGTAGATCATAATTGGATGAAGTAAGCATTAAAGGGGCACTATCTTCTGCTCTCTTCAATTTGCATTTGTTAATTTGTAAATCACACCCTTTTAATCCTTATGCCAAATCAACAACCTGATAAAATCCAAATAGTGGAAAGGAGATTCCACAAGCACACAAAATGAATGGAGAGAGGCAGGCACCCCAGAAAACAATCACCAGAACACCTGGATCTCTTGAACTAAAGAGGTGTGCAATACGCTTTGTCTTAACGAGTTAACGGCCAGAGTCGACTATAGTCAACTTTTCAAAAATAAAATCGACTGCGTTTATCAATGCTCTACAAATCTTCTGCTTTACATTAGATATCGTCTAATTATTCTGGTCAGGGTTAACACTAGAAAGACAATGTCGTCAAAATGACCACTTTTTTAATTAAAAACTAAAATATTTTTAAACATAAAATAAAATCTCATATGCATTTGTTACTTTTAATATATTATGTTGACTAGTAAATATAGCACATTGTTTAGATGCAGATTTTTTGTCATTTTGACAACCTGTCTTTATTTTTATTGATACCATATTGATTTTTGTAGTTTAAGCATTTTTCTTCCCGAATACAACAAGCTTTATATCTTAAATCAATAATTCCAAGAATAAACATCCAGCCGCTTCAAATGCCTTGCTCTTTATCCAAAATATTAATGAAGAAAGTTCTGGATCAGATTTTCCTTCGAGCCAAGATGAAGATGAAGTAAACAAAAATTCAAGCATCTTAGAATTTTTCAACAGATGAGGATGAAGTTAATAATGATAAACGATTTATTGGCAAGGATGGAACAATATGGTCGTAGTTCTCAACGTTGTACACCCAAGGATGAAATCAATAACAAAATGTGTTCAAAGTTAAAAAAAAGCTCATACAACGTTTTCTCATCGTAAGATAGACACTACTTGTATTTCTGCTTTTCGTGGCATTATTTGTGAAAAAAATTTCGTCATATTCAAAAATGCACAAATATTGAAGCTTTGAAATTTGAGAAAGATTGGAAATTAGGGCTAAGAGAGCTTGATAAATTTCTAGCTTTGGTTATTTTACCTAGACTTTTTAGATACAAGAACTCTTAAATCTTTTTAGTCTAAAAATTAAGGCGTCCAGTTTTTTTAAAAACAGCATACCAAGCACAACTTTTGAAAAAATACTAAAGTATTTAAGATCCGACATAAAAAGTCAACGAGAAGAAAAATTTCAGAATGATAAATTTGCTCTTTTTCCAAAGTTTGGAACATGTTTATTGACAATTACAAAATATGCTACAGTCTTCATCATCTTATTCCCTTATTGTGGGTCGATGGCTTTGATCCGTTCTCTCCAAAGCTTTCTGTCTGTAGCATCGCTTTCTTTCAAACCAAATTTTTCAAAACAAAATATGCTACAGTAACCCCCCTCAAATACGACTTCCCCGCTAATACGACTTTATTTTCTGTGCAGACATGAATTTACATTAAATTACCCCTCTTAGACGACTTAGATGCGACGGGGAGTTTTATGCTCATTGTACTGTTTAATGAATATTCTCTAAGATGATAACTTTATATTGAAAGAAAATGATGTTATCGCATGTAAGTATGTAAAAAGGTGCTTTATATGTAATCATTGAAACTAGCAGACGAGTTCATGTGAAATTCATGCGCATTAATTGTTCCTTATTGTGTCTAATGTATAGAAATTTCTTGTTTAGTTTTATTAGAATTGACAATGTTTATTATGCATTACGATCTGTGGTTTGTAACTCACCTGTTTCTAATGAAAATTTAATTGATTCATATTGCTGATACTCAATCTAACTAACTTACCTTCATTCTGTCTTCACATTCATTATCAACGCTTACTCTTTTCATGTCTTTAACAAAAAAACGTTTTCACTTGAGTCTGAAAGAAAAAGTAGAAGTCATCGAAAAATAAGATAAAGGCATGAAGTGTTTGCATATCGCTAATAAATGAGTGTGGGCAAAACTCAAGTGCAAAATATTAACCGGAATAGAGAAAAAATTAAAGAACTATGGGAGAATGACTCGAATCCTAAAATGAAGATTACCAAACTGAAAGAAACAGAAAATGATTGTTTGAACAAGTTAGTATTCAAGTGGTTTTGTGAGGCAAGGAGAAAAATATTCCTATATCAGGTAAGCTAATTCAAGAAAAGGCACTTTTACTGTCTAAAGATCTGAAGTTAGAAAGTTTTGTTGCTTCAAATGATTGGTTAGATCGATTTCAAAAAAGGCATAATATCGCTTGCTCCATTTTATCTGGAGAGAGTGCAAGCGTAAGTGAAGAAACATTGAAAATTGGTGTTCACGTGTGATGTCTTTATGTGCTGGATATTCGCTAGATCACATTTTCAATGCAGATGAGACGGCTCTATTTTTTCGTGCCTTGCCTAACAAATCGCAAGTGATGAAAGGAGAAAGTTGAAAAGGGGTGAAAAACTCAAAAAATAGGTTAACTGTTCTTTTATGCTGCAGCGCATCTGGGGAAAAATGGACTCCTCTGGTGATTGGACGTTCAGCTAATCCCCGTTACTTTCCAACATCTTTACTTACTATCGAATGTAAGCACAACAAAAAAGCGTGGATGAATAGTCAAATCTTTTCAGACTGGGTTAATCGGCTGAACAATCGAATGAAAGTTAAATCAAGATCTATCATTTTATTTGTTCATCATTGTAGCGCTCATTCTTATTCTTCTTTATCGAACGTGAAGTTAGTCCATCTTCCTCCAAACACAACTTATCGGCTTCAGCCTTGCGATGCAGGAATCATCAAGACGCTAAAATCTTAGTACAGAAAGAAGCTGTTGAGACACATTTTGTTAAAAATGAATGAAGCGGAAAACGTGTCAGAAATTGCGGCTCAGGTCAGTATACTTGATGCAATAACCTGGTTGAAAGATTCATGGGATTAAGTAACACCTGTGATGATTAAAAAATGCTTTGCTAAATGTCGTTTTACCTATAATGGAGTTTTACCTCAAGAAGAAAATTTTAACATGGATGATGATTTACTCAATTTAATGTAAGAAACTGAGTGGAATAACTTTGTTGAGTTCGATTCGGCCATACATCTTATAGCTACAAGTGAAACTGACTGGGAAGAAAAAAATAGATCTGAAGCTAGAGGAGAGCATCTTTCTGACAATAAAGATTGTGATGATGATGAATTTGATAGAAGAGCAAATAATCAACAAAAAACAACGATGATTTACCTTGAGAAGATCAGAGATAGAGCTCTACAATCACAAGATGAAACATTGCTTAGTTTAACCCTCATCAGGCAAACATGGGTCTATCAGACCCGAGAAACTTTAAAAATGAAGATTTTTTTGTCATAAATTATATATATAGTTTTGAAATTTTAAAATGCCTCATTCTACTTTTATTTAAATCATTCAAAAATATCTTTGTCAAAGTTATTTTTTTTTCGGCAACCACCTAAAAACTTTTAGTATACGTTGCAGATAAACATGGGTCTAATAGACCCAATAAGCAGTGAACACTCACAAAAACATATTATTTGTTTGAAATGTAGTAAAAATAAATGAATTAATTTAATATTTTTACAATTAAATAATAGTAAGTGTTTGTTCATTAACTATTGAACTTTGAAAAAGCTTCAAACAAATAAAGAAAACCTTTTTTTGTTGCGTGTCTTTTTACCCAAAAACACATTCAAAAAACACCTAAAAACTTGTTTTATTTGTAGTTTAAAGTAGTTTATTTGTAGTTTTATTAAATTGTTTTTTTCTTTTTTATATATATCTTATCATGAACATAATATTTTAGTATGTAATGTACTAAATCTTCCTTTAGGCTTTACTAACTTTTAATTCTACTTTTGAACAACTGATTAATTGTAATTTGTTGTTGAATTTCACTGATTATTATTTGATTTAAATAGTTTTTGGGTGAAAAGACGCTCCGTTTTTTGTAGTAAATTGCGGAACTTTAATATTTCTGCAATATAAAAAATATTTATAGTGACATATATGCACAAGAAATCATTAATTTAAAGGTTATAGATACGCTAAATGTACAAAATATAAAATTCAAATAGGACTTTTTTGATATGGCTGAAGGTTTGGTCGCATTTGAGGGTGTTTACTGTATAATCGCGATTGTAATCTAAGTAAGGAAGAGTAGTTGTTTCCTACAAAAGCTAGATGTCCTTTTGTCCAATATTTACCATGTAAACCAAACAAATTTGGGGTTAAATTTTGGTTGATTGTGGATGTCAATTCAAAATATACACAGGTTTTCCTTATTTAAGAAAGATGATAGAAATAATTTACAGCTGGGTTATTATGTTGTTGATAAACTTTTAGAACAAACTGAATTTAAAATAAGGGTTATAATATAACCAATCTCTGCCATAATTTGCTTTTACTTGCAAGGCTTTGATCATTTATTAGACAAAAGAACCAGCTTAGTAGAAACAATGAAGCTGAATCGAAAAGAAATTTCGCAAAATGTAAAAAAAAAGCTTCTTTATTGTGGTGGGAATAAGGCAAGAAAAAAGATGAAGTATTATACAAAAGCAGTAAAAATTTCAAAAGATGCTAAAAAGCCCGAGACAGTTTGTAAAAATGTCAAAAAATATATGGGCGTACACGTCAATACTCTTTCATACTTTTGATATTTTTAATTTAATTTTTTTAGATTAAAATTTTAATATTGTAAAAAGTGGTCATTTTGACCGCTTTGTCTTTTAAGTTATAATTTTTTATTTGTCTTTCTAGTATTAAAGCAGTGATTCTTAACCGGTGGGGCGCAGCCCCTAGGAAGCGTGGATAGTCAAACCGGGAAGCGCATCAAAAAATTCAAAAGGCAATCTATAATAATCTATATATTGTTTTTTTATTGAAAAGACAGAATATAGTACAAAACACTGTTAATTTATCAAAAATGATGATTTATTGCGGGTATCATACATGATAAGTTGGCCATGACGATAAGGAAAGGTATCAAATTTTAGTATATGAATTAAATAAAACAAACATGTGAATTAAGAAAGATATAAAATATAAGATATATAATTGAAAAAAGATGATGCAAAAATTGGGAAAAATGAAAGTTCTGAAGCAAATTAAGGACCGTTTTTCGCCATTCAATACAATGAAACAACTGGCATAGAACAGTGTTCACAACTAATGGTATATGCTCATTTTGTCAAGCAATTGTATAAAAGAAGAGTTGTATTGTCATTCTTTAGAGATGCGTACAACAGCATCGGCTATTTTTCAAGTTGTGTCAATTTTTTTTCAAGAAAGTCAACTTTCATGGGGTTCTTCACTTGCGAGTGTGTACTGATAGAGCTCTAGATATGCTCTGTTTACAGTCTGCATTTGCTGCAATGGTAAAAGAAAAAAGAAATATATTGCAAGTACACACTTGGAACTTCATGGTAAAGCCTTAGCATCGAGAGCCTTGCCCCCTGAAATGAATAACATCCTGAATATGGTTATCAATATTTTCCATTTTATCAAAGATGGGGCCTTGAATTGTCGTCTTTTCAAGCTTTTGTGTAAAGATATGAAATCAGGAAGTCAAGCTCTAATTTTCACACAAAAATACGTTGGTTGACAAATGGTAACATGCTTAGAAGGCTTAGATATGAATTGTGAGATGAAGTAGCACTCTTTTTAGATTCACAAAGGAAAAAAGATCTCTATGATAAGTTCAAGTCGTCCATTTTTCAACTATCTTTAGCCTATCTTGTGGACATCTTTGAAGCCTTGGATGTACCAACCTCAAATTGCAAGAAAAAAAATCAATATTCTGGCACACCATGACACAATTCGAATCTTCATAGCTAAACTCGCGCTATGGAAATGTCGAATTCAGCAAAGGAATATAGACATCTTCAGTTACTTGGATTTTGCTCTCAATCAAAATATTCTTATTTCTTATTAAAAAAACAAATAATTACACACCTAGAAAACATAAAAACAGAATTTATGAGATATTTCCCAGATATAGATAAAAATTGAGAAGCCTAGAAGTCCATAAGAACCCATTTTTAATGATATATTGGATGAAATGCAAGAAGAGTTTCTTTAAATAAAATTTAACGATAATAGCTGAAGATGACTTTAAAGAACTGTATCTTGAAGCAATTTAGATCCAATATCTTTCCCTCTACTCCAAAATTGCACATGAAGCTCCTCGGGTTCTGGTCTTTTTTGGACCAGCTACCTTTGTTAGGCTTCCTACTATTTATCATCAAAGCAACCCGACTTAACATTGAAAACGATTTACGCTGCGATCTTTCTGGCATTGAACCACGCATTCAAGATCTGGTAGCTAAAAAACAGTGCCAAAAGGCGCACTAATGATAGGATAAAAAAAACTAATAAAAATTTTTGTTATATTTTTCCAAAATAATTTCGAGTAAAATTATGAACGTCAATTATTATGAATTAAAAATGCACATATGATTTATTTGTATGTAATATTAGCTATAACTTTTTGTTTTTGATTGATAAAATTTCATATAAACGCATCTAAAGCACAAATAAAAAATGTTATAAAGTTTAGCTTTAACAGAGATCTTTCAAGAACGAATGTGGCAGCAATTGTTGCTAAGTCAATGAATAGCAAGAAGACTGCTTAAAATATGAGAAGTATAGAATATTCTATATTATAGAAATGGAAGTAATGATGTGGCTTGTGCTGAGAAAATCAATTGAAAAAGCAAAAAAAAGGCTACTAAGATCATATCCGTTCATGGCTTTTTCGGTGATGCTTATCTTATGAGAGAAATAACAGCATAATAATAATATAAGGAGACGATTTACATTTGTTTGGTATAGTATGTTATCAGTTACAGCCAGTCTTACTCAAACTTTAATAAAGCAAAAGAAAAAGGATTCTGTTCAACATTAAAAATAAGTTTATAAAATGCACATTTATAGTTGTAATATAAAAATAAGCTGCACTCGAGGAAACAAATACTTTTTGTAATAAAGTAAAATAAAAAAATGTAAAGAATATTTTTGACAAAGTTTGTGTATTTCTTGTTTTAATATATAATAATTTATTTACCCTGCGTTTTTATAATTACAACAGTGATTCCCAAACTGGTAGGCGCGCCACTCTCGGGTCCTCAAGAATTTTTCAAAGGGTGGTGTGAGGCAATATATAAAATATTTATCTAAAACATGACCTAATTTTTTAGGCTAAATACCTGTAAGAAGACAATATAAAAATCATAATAACATACATAAATATACCTATTTATAATCCTTTTATTTTAAACCTTATTTAAGAGCAATCTTTATAGATTATCATAAAAATCATTTTAGAAGACGTATCTCGTTTAACTTGTCAAACACACATCAAAGGAAATATTTTCATAAAATCTAACTAAGTTTTCCTTTTTTTTGAGTTGATACAATTACTTAATTTATTTTTTTATGTAAATATATTATTTACATAAATAACTCAAATAAATAGTTTGCATTTTTTATTTCAATTTTATTTGTGGTTTTTTAACTGCATACCGACAGATTGCCAATCCTATTATTTGTTATTCGAAAGAGCTCCGATTAATTCAAGTGTAAAAGTTCCCTTATCCACATGAGAGAAACGTTATATTGCAATTGAACACTCAAGGATAAGAAGATCGATAACTTAAATCACAAAAATTAATTTTATTTTATTTAATTAACTTTTACTTTTTTATTTTCTTTTCAACTTGAAACTTACAATTTTATAGAAATTTGTTTTGAATTAATCTTACCGCTACCAATCTAACAGAATTGTTTCTTTCTCTCTTTGAATCCAATCTTATGAAAGTACGAAGGATAATGAACACACCTCTACTAACTGCAGCTTTCAAAAATGGACTTGCGTATTTTTCTGAAGAGATATTTGACGTCCTTCACATTTTTGCTATTACTTTTTGGGAGTGGAAAAATTGTTTCTTAAAGATCTTCTGCCCTGAGAATCCCTACTTACCCAAAAAATTCTGTTCCATCTGGTGCTTTGAGAGAATCCCCTCTTCTTGATCAATTTCTTCCTCTCATCGTTGTTTTTTTAAACATTAGAACCAATTTCTAACAAGGATTAGAAAAATGGAGTGGATTGAATAAAAAGTTTCAATGCACAAATTGTGTGCTTTCAGTCAGAACAGTATTTACTGACCTTGTTTGCCTCAAGGTGGCAAAAAATCTCGCTGTAATGCATTCTTTTTCAACGTAGGGTTGTCTTTCCTTGAAACGATTGAAAAAGCCATTTTTCAACTCTTCTGCTGGTCTAATAATTCAGGCATATTGCATCCCGGATAAGCAGAAAAATTGCTTTATCAATGTTTTCTGAAGACATGGCATAATCACATGGCTAAGAATGCCACTTAAATTACATAAAAGTAAAAATGCTTACTTTTATTCTAGTTATATCTTTATTTTTGGTATTTGTTATGTAAATACTATTTAGACGTATAAAATGAAAGCACACTTTTTTTATCAACAATGTTGACGCGTTGTTTTTCAGATAAAGAAATATTAGTGTAGAAAACATCACATTACGAAAATGAATAGCCCTATTTGTTTTATTCAAACATAATTTTGATTTTCCATTCCTACTATTAGATGGCAGTATTTATCTATATCTTATGTAAAAATAAAATCTCATTGAATGAAACTAGGTCCCCTTAGTACAGTTCACGCCATAACATGCAAAAAGCTGATAAAAGTACCCTTTAATGCTATCCATAAAAAAAAAATAAAAACAAGAAATAAATCTAACTGATATGAATCTAACTGAGTGGTTATAATTTTGATTCTTGTAAAAATATCAAACTTAGGTTTTGTGTCAAAGTTGGCGTTTTTTCAACGGATTCAAAGTACCTTGGTGATCTTTTTTTCTTTGAACAACAAATATATTGTCTTGTTCTATTTTAATCATATCAAGAGCATTTCGATGCGCAATATCAAAAATACTATTCAACTGATCAATAATTTTTCATTTTGTTTATGATGATTATGAAAAAACAAACATATAGCTTGTCTATTTGATGGTAATTTTGCATCAGTTATTTTTGTTTTTTCAAGAACAATAATCAATTGAAAGATTTACTTCTTGTTGATATGAATTCCGCAGTTGAATTTGTAAGCTTGTATAACAAAATTTAGAAAAAAAACTGACCAAAATATAACTAATGTATCTATTAAAAGAACAATTATTAAAAATTTATAATAAAGACACTAAAATTGTTTTTTGGTATTTAACTCTTGAGCGACAAGCTCGTATCATTTTTGGAAAAATTTGACACAGCCAGTTTATGAGTCAGAAAATACATTAAACTATAAACATATTTAAAACCTACGGATTACATGAATAAAAAAAAGCAAAAAATGAACCCTCAGTTATAATTTTGATAAATGGCAGGTTTTAAACAACATGGAGAGGCATTGCATTTTAATTTTTTCAAATACTCTTCTAAGCTTGTTCTATGCCTCCTTAAAATTAATATCAACTCTTCAAACACACAAATGCTAACTAACTTTAGTGCATTCCTCCTTAAAATTAATACCACCTCCTTTAAACACACAAATGCTAAATAATTATTGTATGCCTGCTTATCATCCCTGCGAATACACAGAGGTGCTCAATGGAGCATACATAAAAATGCCTCCATAATTCTACCCACTATGTGGTTATGTAAAAAAAACATTTTATAAAATTTATTGAAGTTTGGAATTAAATATAAAGTTATTTTGAATGGGAGATTTATAATATTCGCTATTTTTGGGTACAACAAGCGCCGTGGGTTTGTTTACATTGTTTAATTAATTGCATCTAATTTTGCATATTTTACTCATCTCCTGATTTTAAATTTCTTTCCAAGTTATCTAAATACACAAATTTAATTAACTCTTCTATTGGCCTCCTATTCACATAGCGAAAGCATCTTCTTAACCTGTGCTTTACTTTTTTGGCCTCATTTACTTGACACAAAGTTCTTATTTTGCCATTGCTTATCCTAGATTTTAATTTAACACAGAGCATTCTTAGCATTCTCATTTCTATTATCTATTCGATACGCATATGTGCATATTTCTTTGCAGCGGATGGAAATGAAGATATGGGATTTGTGGGCTCCTCTTAGATCAGATTTGGCGCCAGGCTTTAAAAGCTAGTTACGCTCCTGCCCGGAAGGATGAGCTTGCAAGGCATTTTGATTTAGCGCACGCATTCGAGTAGGAATTAAGGTACCGAGTAGGAGTATTGGACTCGCGATATAGTTATGTTCGCAAAGATGAAAATGAGATGATCTTACACTTTTCAACGCATTAATTTGTTTAATAATCTTTTCTTTTGAAATTGCGTCACAGCATTGATAAATATAAGAATCAGGATGCAAGAGAATTTTGAAGGAATGTGGCAAATTGCGGCGAATGTTGACAATGGGGAGAGAATAAATAGAATAGATTGAATGAAGTGTATTGTAGTATTCGAGTGCGTTGCCTTCCAAATCCAAGTGTCCATTTATTGGACTTGAAGATGAATTTACAAAAAAAATAATTACTTCTTCAAGTAACAAGCACAAGACAGGAAATCGCTTAAAGAGAAAAGTATTAACGAATTAAATAAACAGAAAGAAGATTTATTCGTGTGCACTGTTTGTTATTTCCAACTGCCAGCAGAGCCAAGAATGTGCTACACTTTGAAATTATGTTTTAGAATCTAAGCTTCGTTTTTTAAGGAGGGTGTTTTGCAACCATACGACCAATATGGCAAAGCGAGCTATGTCTGTAATAATAATATAAAACAGAGTCCACCATAAATATTATGCTTGAATTTTTGAGTAGTGAATTTTAACTAACAGAAATCATCATACAAAATTTTGTGAAATTTATCACGTTTCCAAAAAATACCAATCAATAAATTGGATGAGTTCATAATTGATACAACCATCGGTAAAGAAGCTGAAGATAATTTAAGCATTACACAATACCATAACAGTACACCACAGACGAGACACCCGCATTAAGACGTAGCACATTGCCAACATTAACATGTCAAATTTTCCAATATCTATCTATAAAATCAATCTGATTACATACGACGATGATGACATTACATCAACTAGCCCAAACATTAATCATACACAAATGGTTCAAAGAAAATGACTTAGTGTTCAACACTAGAAAACCACAGACAATTTTATCGAGTGAAGCAAAGGCTGAACACAACACAGGACTCAGCCTTACAATAAATAATAATTTGATCAATACAAATAAACACCCAAAAATTCTTGGAATATTATTTGACTACAAGCTCACATACAACAAGCTTCTTCTTTAACATCATTGATTGCAAAGCTAATTGTTTCATTCTGTAACAAACTCCATTTACACTCGAAATATTATTCTTACTTTATGCAACAAAAAATGAAAGAGAAAAACAATGCAGAAGTTTGAAGAGTAAGGAGGCTACTGATAATGAAATTTTTTTGACATATTTGATTTATTACGGACAAATGGAGAACAATCTCAATCTCCAATATAGTTAGAAAGGAAGAAATGATGATCATCGAAAACTATAATGTTTTGAATTAGTCGATTCATCTGTGCCAGATTATGGCAGCTGGGCTAAAATGTGTTAACCCATTAATAAAATCGTTAAACAAAATAATCATGTAAATATCCAATCGGATAAGTGGTTAGCCGGCTTTATTACTACCCGGTAATCTCTACTTTATAGAAAGTTTTTTGTCGGAAGTCGCAGAGAGTGAAACATTAATTTTAGCAGGTGACTTTAATGGTCAGATTGGGAAAAATAGTGATGGGTATGAGGGAGTCCATGGTAGACAAGGTTTTGGCAAAAGGAACGAAGAAGGCAACCGAGTATTAGACTTGGCACAGAGAAATGAACTGACCATCTGCAACACCAATTTCAAGAAAAAAGATGATCATTTAATAACGTATAGTAATGGAGGCAGAAATAGTCAAATAGACCTTTTAATGGTCAGACAGGAGAAAAGAAAATATGTCAAAAATTGCAAGGTTATCCCAGGGATTGATATTGTATCGCAGCACAGAATTGTCATGATCGACATGCTTATATCTAAAGAACAAAGGAGAGAAGTAAAAAAGATAGGGCGATTCAGGACATGGTTACTTGAAGACAGAAAAGTTCAAGGAAGATATCAAGAGTTAGTTGAAAATGGTTTGAAAGAAAAACAAATAGGTGATAATATTGAAGAAATGTGGAGTCATCTTAGAAAGAATCTGTTGACAGCAAGTTTGATTGTGCTTGGTAGAACGAAAGGTGGTAGAAGAACTCAAAAAGAAACTTGGTGGTGGAAAGAAGAGATTAGAGAAGTATTAAAAGCTAAGAAGCAAGCTTTTAAAAAATGGCAGGAAAGTAAGTTGGAAGAAGACAAACAAATGTATAGACTCAAGAAAAAAGAAGTTAAAAAGATTATTGCGGTATCAAAAGCAAGGGAAACAGACAAACTGTACGAGGCACTTGATAGTAAGAATGGTGATAAGCAAATTTTTAAACTTGCAAAGACTAAGCAAAGAGATATCAAGGAATGTGGAAATATCGACATTATAAGGGACAAAGAAGGAAAAATTCTTTTTAAAGAAGAAGAGATAGAGGAGAGATGGAAAGAATATTTTGAAGATCTGTTTAACGTTGAAAACAAGCATAATTGCATCGTTGCAGATACAAAAATTGAAGGTCCCGAGCTAGGTTTGGAGGAAAAGGAATTATATGAAGCAATAAATAAAATGAAAATAAATAAGGCAACAGGATCGAGTGAAGTAAGTGTAGAAATGATAAAAGCTGGAGGAAGGGAATGCTGGAAGATGATGAGTAGATTATTGGAACAGATTTGGAAAGAAGAAAAAATGCCAGAAGAATGGACTAAAAGTCTCATTGTTCCAATTTACAAAAATAAAAGAGATGTGTTAAACTGCGAAAATTACCGTGGCATAAAACTAATAGAACACGGATTAAAACTTCTGGAAAGAATTTTCGCTGGACCTTTAAGAAATCAAGTTAACATAAATGATAACAAGTTTGGATTTATGAGAGGAAAGAGTACAGTAGATCCTATATTTATAGTTAGACAGGTGATGGAAAAGAGACTTGAAGGAAATCAGCCTTTATTCTGCGGTTTTGTAGACCTAGAGAAAGCGTATGATAGGGTTCCAAGGGATGTTGTGTACTGGAGTCTAAGAGAAAAAGGTGTTAGTGAAAAGTTAGTGAGACTAGTTAAGGAAACCTATAGAAACTCTAAAACTTCCATCAGAACAATGAACGGATACTCACAGGAATTCGACATAAAAGTAGGGTTACACCAAGGTTCTGCATTGAGCCCTTTTCTTTTTGCAGTTGTTATTGATGAAATCTCCAAAAATATAAGAAAAGAAGGAGTAAATGAACTTTTGTTTGCCGATGACTTAATAATTATGGCAGATAGTGAAAAAGAATTACAGGAAAGACTAAGTATATGGCAAAAAAGTCTCGAGGAAAAAGGCCTAAAGTTGAATGCAGGCAAAACCGAAGTGATGAAGGTTAGTAGAAATGACAAGACTGAGATAAGGATAAAAGACGTGCATGGAATTGAGTTAAATCAAGTTAAAGCGTTCAAGTATTTAGGATCAGTTATTGAGATGGAAGGAGGATGTTGTAAAGACGTTCAGTCGAGATTGAATGCGAGTTGGGCAAAATGGAGAGAGGTTAAACCTGTTCTAAACGATAGAAAACTACCCATGAATTTAAAGGCCAAGGTGTATACATCAATAGTTAGACCCGTCATGACTTACGGATCAGAATGTTGGTGTCTGAGAAATAGTGAAAAGAAAAAGCTAGAAGTGTCGGAAATGAAAATGCTGAGAATGATGCTGAACGTTACAAGAAAAGATAGGATTAGAAATGAAGAAGTGAGACATAGAACAAAAGTGACGACGAGTGTTGTAGATGTAATGGAAAGAAACAAGATGAGATGGTATGGACACTAGGGTAATTACAAAATTTTTTTTTTAATGAAACTACTTTCAAAGAAGGAACTTTTATCCACATTTGACAAATATAAGATTCATTTTTGCTTTCGCGAAAAAAAATTCCCCCCTTTTTTTAAAATAAATTTTAGAAAAGAGAAAATTTCCCCCATTTTAAAGAATTCAATTTATATTAGTCCTTTTAACTTTATTTATAAGAAATAAAAAGCTAAATAAATAACACAAAAGAAAAAATTAAAAATTGTTTTTTGCTAGAAACTTTAAATTTAGAAATTTATAATTTTTCGAAGCTCCATGCAATTCTTCCATAATTTTAATGGCCCGCTCTGCATTTTGATTAGACCTCGGGATATCAATTTTCGACTTCTCAAGATTCCAATGCCTTTTTAAACAATTGATTGCTTTTTTGCATTCTATAATTTATAAAGCCTTTAACAAACTACTAAAAGTGTTTTCTTTGTAGTGTTGATTTGCAAACCAAGCCTCGGCCCACTCATAACAAATAAAACCACACGCTGCTTCAAACATCTTGCGCTTTTCCTCCAGAAGAAAAAAAGCCATAACGACGTACGTTGCTCGTGAGTTCCACCGGGTTTGATTTACGTTTGGAAGTTTTTTCCAGTGTATTTTAGGCCAACCCATCCTGGATTTTCACCTGTCTCTTCGACATCTTCTTTTTCCGTGTTTTGATATTTCTTTTTCGAATATTCATAATCTTTAGTTAATTCTTCAATAAAAAGAAAGCAAAGTTGTGGTTTACTTGTATTTTCTGGAATGAAAAAGTTTATTACATGTTTGAGTAGCAAATCAAGAATGTGGTGCTGACAGCCAATGTACTGTGGCTTCTCAAACCCTTTGTGCACTATGTCATCTTGAATTCGTTTAACAATGCCATTTAAACGACCTGTGTTTACAGCAGTTGTGTCGCTAATTATCATGCTAATATTTTTCCAGCCATCAAATTCATCAATTAACTTATGAAGTTCATGATGTATAGCTTTTGCTGTGCCGTCAAGACATTTCAAAACACCAAGTTTAATTTCTGTCACAACGTTTTTGAGTAAAACAATTTGATATTCCTCGCCAGCTAGCTTTTTACCATCAAGGTGAAGACAAAAATGTTCATCATTTTGTAATTTTTAAATATTTTTATCTTTGCTTCTCTTCCACTTTGAATAACTTTTTTCCAAATACCTGACTGGCTAGGAACATCAACATTATATCCCTGCTCAGAAATTGTTTCAAGAACTTTTCGTGCTTTGTGTGTTGAAATGTTGTTTTTAATGACAAGTAAGCTTGCTGTTTCAGTTTTTGCTCTTTTATAAACCAAATTTTTTTCCAGAAAAAGATGATGAAGGAGAAAAAAGTTCATAAGCAGATGATTCAGAACTGGACTTATCGTCATAAGGTGGATGATAGTCTTCAGCTTGGCTGGATTCTGCTTGAATACTAATGCGTTTTCTTGGATGTATTGTTTTTAAAGGAGCCTCTTTTACAGTAGAATATCCGATTTTACCACCACTTTCGATTTGCTTGATGTAAAACTCCTCATCTGTGCATTTCCACTCGCCTTTAAGATTTGTGATATCAAATAATTTAGAAAGTGTGGAAATGAATTTACTAGATGGGTTTTTCTTGTTATTATCATTTATTAATTGATTTAGTTTTTTTCTTATAAGTGCGCTAGAAAAATGAGGAAAGTTCAATACTTCTCTCCAAAGCAGTTCAATATCTGTAATCATAATATTCACTCTATCTAGACGTAGCTTTGTACAATTAATAAAAAAAGAAAATTACCAAGAACTTGACAATTTGTTGGAATTCGGGAGAAGTGTGAAATTTTTTCAATAAAAGGAATTTTTTGATCTCTTTTTATTTTACATAGACTTGATAAGTTTCTTTTCCATGTATTCCTGTTTTTTTCTACACTTTTATAGGAATTTTTAGACGCCATTTTTATAAATTAGAACCAAAAAAAATTATAAACTAGAAATATAAAATATATGTGTTTTATTATAAAAATTAACAAATTTTTAAAGCATGTATTTTTAAATTTAAAAATAGGGGGAGGTTTTTTTTAATTTTTTTTAAAATCAACAATAATAATGTAATCTATATTAAAATGTTCCACTATTAAAAAGGATTTGTGTTTTTTATTTAAAAATTTTTAATTTAGTAATCACCCTAATGTGCATGTGCGTATAATGTAGCATGCACACACATTCTGTTGACTTAGTAGGTACAGTGCTGTGATTAATTAACTTACCATATTCGTGATTGTTTATTTTTATCGATTATTATGTAAATTATTATATATATTCAAAGCAACTTTTCGTTTTATTTCAGATTATTATAACGTCAAATCAAGATGCCCAAACAACAGTATAGCGATTAATATATTAATTTTGGTTCTATGAATTGAAGAAGAGGGAAGAATCTGTGCCACGGTGTGTGGTGTGTATGAAGACATTATCAAATGCATCAATGAAGCCTTTTACCACGCCATCTCCAAACTAATCATCCAGACTAGAAAGACCGCGATCCTAATTATTTTAAGCGACTTGAGAAAAACGACTAGACAGAACGGGGAGGTAATATGAGCAGTCGGTTGCTATTGTGACTGCCTCCTGTGAAATCGCACTTTTTTGGCGAAGAAATAAAAGTCCTCCACAAGAAATGGTGAAGCATGGCATCGTTGATGAAGCAGTGCCAAATAAAACGATACCGAGATGTATTACAGAAAGGTCTACTGTTATTAATGAACCAGTCATTACGGAAGTACAGGGCTCAAAATATGGATTTGCAATACAACTAGACGAATCAACGGACGTGTCAAATTAACTGCGCACAGCTTCTGGTATATGTGCGTTATGCTACTAAGGATGCAATTCAAAGTGAATTACTCTTGACCAATGAAATGACAACTACAACAAAAGGAAAAGACGTGTTCGAGTTTAAACTTTTTCAAAGAAAATGGTCTCTAATGGACCAAGCAAGTAGGTTGCACAACTGACGGCGCTCCTGTTATGCTTGGGAGAAAATCTGGGTTCCAAGCTCGGGTGTAAAGAGTATCTCATCTGTCACTTCTGTTCACTGTTTCATACACCGATTTGCTCTCTCTGCTAAAGTTCTATAATCTTTCTTTCTTTATTTAATAATTATAATCTTTTTTTTTCTTCTTACTTTCTGCTAAAGCTATAATCGATTTAATGACACCTTCTAAAGAGTAGCTACTTTGTTGTGATAAAAAATTCAAGAGATTCAAAAGACATTAAAATTTGTTCCCTAATCTTACGAAATGGCAAATGTCGCTTCCCTGGTTGCGCCCCTGATTGTGAGCAAACATAAAGATCCTCGTATGAGATAAATATATGTTAAATGAGTTGAGCAATTTTTCTCAGGATCTAACTTGAGATTTTTTTATGATAGCTCCAACAGACACGTTGTTTCTATGTGAGGTAATAAATAAGGCCTATTTAAAAAGTGATATGTACCAAAAATAAAGGAACTCACGGGAGTAAAATCGCCACTGATTGATTCTTCGTGTAAAATTAATTTCTGAGAATGGATTATTCTATTTGCTTGATAGGTAGTTAAGCTTTCTTTATTTGCAATGTTGGGCAGGATAAAAGAAAGGGCTTTTGAAACAAGATCAAATGCACTCTTACTCTCTTCACTTTCTCGCCATCCTTTAAAAAAGGTGAAGCGATTAGAATACTCATTTCAAGTTACTGAATCTCAATCCCTACCTCCCAGCATCCTAATTCTTACTCTTTAGTAGATATGGATGGTTCCATGCACAGAGTGTAAAATAATGACGACGCAAAATTTGTAACAGCGTAGTAAGAACAATTAGTTATTAGTATTAGTAATATAACCACCATAAATATGTACACAATTTTTAGAGAAATTTTTCAAGTCAAGTAACTTTCATTATTTTGTATCCTTCAAGTGTTTGATCTTCGTGTCGAGCTCAAAATATTTCTTCAAATAGATAAACATTATTTGGATGTAATTTTATGGAAATCACGTTTTGCATACTTAGTAGATATATTTGATAATAATTATAATCAAAGAAAGCGAAAGATGGAAGTATATCGACTCTCTAATTATAGAAATCTCTCTATGAATAAAAATATTGTATTCTAATCGATTCTGAAGTTCACTCTATCACTGAAATCAAAGGTAGTGAGATTGCACTTAGACTACTCTTTCTTCAACCTTTTACAGTCCAACCTTCCCAAAATGGGAACAATTTTAAAAGTCAAAATTTTAAACATGCATGTTGAGAAACATTTCTGCTATCCCATTTGTTATTTAGTAAATCATACAAATTTTTATAAAATAATATTTAGCAAAGTTCAGGAAAAAAACAGTGAATAACTTTTAAAAATCTAGTAAATCGATGACTTAGAATTAAATTTAAAAAAATTCTAAGTTGTAGTTTTACAATTTCTTATTTATTTATAAAAAATTGAATCATATATTTCATTTTATATAGAAAAAAGGATTTTTTTGAAAAAAATATTGACAGAAACAAAAAAAATGTTCACAAAATTGAAACGTTGGCTATTTTTAATACTAAAAATTAGTGGAAAATATTTTATAGTTTTTTTATTTTTTATAGTTAAAAAAATCTTTTAATTTTGATGAATTGGCATCAGAGCCTAGCTTTATATTTTTGGAATCGGCCAAAAATTATATTGAAAACTGTAATGAAGAATCGGAGTTGGTTTTCCTCTCATTTCCGGTAATATAGGAATAGATAGTGATGAAGAATGAGATGCTATTATTGTTGATGAAATTAATGCGCCCTCAAGTCGACTGAATTTTTTTGTTTTTCTCATATTTAAATAAGGAAATAAAATAGTAAATTTAGACTCTAAATTTTAATATTCTTTGTTCGGTCTGTAAAGGGTTAAATTACTTATTTATGCGAGGCAGTTCTCCGCCCTTCTAATAAAAACTCAAATCGATCAAATACAGTCTGTAACATGAAGCGTGTGTAAGAAACACAACTACAAATTCGCGAACTACATCTATTCACACTCAAATTTAAAAAAAATAGGAAAAAATATAGAATAAAACATCATCTGATTTATTTGAAATAAATTATAGATAATAAAAATCTATATAAAAGTATAGAGTTATTAAAAGCTAAAAGAGAAAGTTCAAAAAAAAGTGCAACATATGAAAATGGAGATAATTGAAAAAATAATGCAAAAGCTTCTATATCAACTCGAAAAAAAGAGGATATCATTTGTCAAAATTAAATCTCAATCAGATTTCACAAATTATCAAAATGCAAGCATAAAATTTACCTTAATTTCTAGTAAGCTAAACGTTGAATACTTTATTGATATTAGATAATCAATTATATAAAATTAAAAAAGTACATAATGAACCAAATAAGCAAAATTCAAATGAAACTAAAGTATAAACAATTGTTGAAAATAACGCATAAAATTGAGGCTCGAAATTCAGTTAAATTTAGATTAAACGAAGGTCAACCTTATTATGCGATGTTCTCTTAGTTAGAAGATCCAATAAAGGTAATGGATTCATCTATTAGAAAATAATATATCAAGAAAAATAATTCATCTATAATCTAGTTGCGCCTGAGAGAAAATTTTTTCAAGGCGATGCAAATTACAAAAGCCATCTGTGTCCTTAGTCTTGCAAAAATTTTTGAAATAAAAAAATGATAGTCAATAAATATGCAGGAAACTTCAATAAATCATAATTTGTTGATCATATAAAACATTATGTCAAAACATATGGATATTCAAGTAATGTAGCAATATAAAATACACGCATTTACATTTACGAATTACATCTTTTTACATATACGAATATTTGATTTAATTAGGACTTAAAAAATTTCAT
This sequence comes from Nectonema munidae, assembly GCA_030549495.1. NCBI lineage: Eukaryota > Metazoa > Nematomorpha > Nectonematoida > Nectonematidae > Nectonema > Nectonema munidae. The sequence goes on from JAUIRK010000761.1 coordinate 216,616, forward strand.
AAAAAAATGTGAAAGCAATTTCCAGGTTAGACTCAGGGTTCCATAAAAATCATTATGCTGATGGATATACATTTGAGGAATGAATACAAGGCAAATAAATCGAAGATGTTAAAAGGAAAATCAAATTCCATCGAGATGAAGTATCTTCAGTGAATGAAATGTAAAGTTAAATGAGAGATAAGCCATTTCGACACTAAAGCACTAAGTTTGTATAATCGTCAGAAAAGTAAGTTGATATTGAAGTCGCCACAAATTAAATTATAAATCCAATCTAAAAAGTCTAAAAGGATTAAAAATTTGCTATCAAAATATGTAATATCATTACAGTATAAGTAAAGTGCGGAAGGATCATTATGATTGGAGTATAATGTATATTTTAAAGGACAGCAAACTAACTGGAAATTAGATCTATAATAAATACCGACTGGTCCTATTTTTCTCGACCTTGCATAAAACTTTTGATTAAACTTTTTATGGATTTCAAGAGTCTTTGATTCGTTACGGGTATATGCATTTTTAACAAGATTATCACATTTTTCATTGAGTTTGTTTTTAAAAAGAAATTGAGTCATTTTGCTCAGGTTTTTTCTCCATCAAAAAAGATGAGCATTGGAAATGTCTTCTTTAGATACTTGAGGTATTTTAATCGACTCTCGCATTCATTTAAAATTTTTTATATACAAAAGACAAAAATATTTGTATTAAAAATTACCAACATTGTGCTGAATAACAGGCGGTGTATTTCTTTGGGTCAATAACGATGCAGGTACTGAGATGGCTGCTATTTCTGAAAGCAAATTCTTTTGCTCCGAAAGAAAATCATTAAGTTGGTGCATTTCGCTTTCCAAATCTAGAATAACAGTTTAGGATATTGTATAAAAATAGTATAAAACGCGCCCACTCCCTGCAATATTCTTTTTTCTCATACACACTGATTTTTGATGATGCATATGATTTTGCAACGTCTACTCAGATGACAGAGGGCTGCATTAATTTCATCTTCTAAATAGTATTTTTAAATATAATTGGTGCAGTAATCATCTTTTTTTGACAAAGCTATTACGAGATAAAAGAAAAACTTGAATTTAGCCAATGTGTTTTCAGGTTAACCCCCAATAATTTTCTATAAGTAAGTGTTGCTGCTTGTTTATAAAACATGTATGATCGCTAGCAGACTTTGGAATCAATCAAACATCATGCCAAGCTGCTCTGAAATTCCTATCGAACATATTTTACAGACGATGCGTGAGAGCTATATAATAATAATAAATCCATTGCTTCATTCAATATGCACACAGGTCACAGAGCAAACACATGTTGATGATCCACTAGATTTTTTCATCTTCTGTCACAGTGATTCTATTTCTCTTTCTGTCTCCTCTGTTTCTTCCGCTTTCTCTGCTAAAACTCAATCATTCACTCAAGCTCTCTTCTTTCATTCAAGCCCTCTTCTCTTGTTACGCTATCCTATCTCATTCAGCTCTCTTCTCTCCAGTGACGTAGCTAGGCTGGGCATGAGGGGCCGTGCCCACACTCCTATGTACCGCATGGTGCCCCCATGCATCTTAGAGTTTTTGAAAATTTCTCCAATGAAAGGGTCAAGAAAGTATAAATAATGTTGCGCAAGTTTTTTGTTTTTAAATTGTGCCCTTCTATCAACTTTTTTTTTAGCTACACCACTGCTTCTGTCTAATTTGCATTTAGAATTAAATTAAAATAGTTTTCAATCGTTACAATATTATATCAATGAATATTGTTAGACTCGCGCTAAGAATTTTTTTTCAACAAAAGTCACAATCTTTATCACTACGTTTGCTACATTTTTTAACATTTAAAAACTTTAATTTTTTCAAGTCAAGAAATTTTTTTCAATAGTTATTTGGGAATGAATTTTTGATTCTTCAGTTTAAAAGCAAGAATACTCTATTTGCTTAATATTTGAGCAGAGATCTTTTTTATAATGTTCGATTGTTAAATTTTATAACTAACACTACATAATTAAATCACTTTTTTTTAAAAAATTTGTTGATTATAATAAAAATATAATATCGAAACAAAATGTTTCAGTTGTTAAAAATGTACTTGATCTATTTATGACAGCTGTCAGAATTTTATTTGTAGACAGAAATATTCAAAAAAACGCAATGATTTTCTTTTCTCGTATACTTTGATTTATGTTAGTTTGGTCCTCGGACATTTCGCCCCATTATTTACATAAGACAGTTCGTCCCATGGAATTTGCCCCCTTTTTTTTAAAAAAAAGGTCGCCCATGGACAATTCGCCCCATTATTTTCATAAGGCATTTTATTTCATGGACAATTCGCTCCGTTTTTTTCATAAGACATTTTGTCTCATGGACAATTCTAAAAAATTAAGAGATAAATTGATTAATTTGAAATAATTTAATAGAGATAAAATAAACAAAAATATAAAATTTTTTAATAATTTTACACATATAATAAGCAAAGATGGATGAAACTAATAGCCTATGAGACAATTTGTCAGGGGGCAAATTGTCTATGGGGCGAAATGTCTGTCGACCGTTAGTTTAAATAATTTTTTAATTATAAGGGCTAGTTAGTTAAACGTTGGCTTTTGCTGCTTATAAAAACTTGAAAATATCAAATAAACTCTCATTCTTTATGCCTCCTATTTCTTTGAAATTATTCTGAGAACAGACGATTCCATTTTAAAATAGTGAAAATTACTTTATTAGTTTATTTTGTTTCCTTTCTCTCTTATGTTAATTTTGTAGCAAATTTTTCAATTTTGAGTAAAAGGTAAGGTGCAGCGGGTGTATTTTCATTGACAAGGCACTGATGTACCGCTTATGTCAAACTATGAACAAATTCGCATCAATGAGGAATCGAATCCAGAGGCTTTTGTGCTATGTCCATCATCTCAACCAACCTGCCATGCCACCCATAGAGTATGCTGTAGGTAGGGGATACGTCAAATTAGTTTTCAAAAAACTTAAGTTATGCTCTAAAATTTTTTCGTTTTTGTTGAAGCTCTATAACTTTTTCTGATAGACTTTTTTTCCTTAAAAGTTATTATAAGAGGCAAATCATTGCAAAATGTTAACAGTTATTTTACTTTTTTTGTAGCTTGTATCAATTTAGCTTTTAAACTATTTTTGAATGATGCTGAGTAAAATGAAATAATGCGATCTTAATTTTTTGTTTTATTTTTGTTTGCACAATTATAACTTCGTTTTATACCCTTGCCCCTGAATCAATCACATTTTTTCATATAAACATCTCAGGGTGTCTAGTAGACTCTTTGCCTTTAGACTACATTCACTCATATAAAACTATCCAACCTTCAGTTATTTGTTTTCTCTATGAATCAAATATCCTTTCATCAATTCCTGTAATGTGCCTAGTAGACTACTTCATTTTTCAAATGAAAAGCCTATTCCACCCCCTAACATTTTTGGATTTTTTTTAACTAGTGTATATTCGATGGTTGTAGGTAAAAATGCCCCCGGAAAAAATGCCTCCAGAAAAAATGCCCCCGAAATAAATTCCCCAATTAAAAAGTAGGAAAAAATGCCCCCTAATTTTTAATTTTCAGAATTTTTTTAATTATATAAATATTTTTATTTGGTACCATTTTCAAGGCTAAATTTCTAAAATTTCTTAATCTATAGGGTTTTTTCTTTATAAAGTTCTTGAAAACAATAGCAAAGGTGCAGATTTGTGGGAATGTGTTCTTAAAATCAGTTAAAATACAAATTATATTTAGAAAGTGTTGTGATACACACAAAGTCCAAAAATATTTGCTGTTTTATAAAAAAAAATTGTATTTAAAAAATTGTCGTATGCTGAGTTTTTTAGTTTACTTTAATTAAATTTTAAATGTTTTAGATGAAAAGTTAACTTTTTTTTTACAAAAAATCTTTATTTGACATATCTTTTTTAAAAAAATATTTTTTTAATTAATAATTTTTTGAAATTTGTTGGGCATTTTTTCCTAATTTTAAATTGGGGCATTTTTACTGGGGCATTTTTTCCTACTTTTTAATTGGGGCATTTTTTCTGAGCACTACATTCGATATGCAAATTTAATTAAAATATTTTCGCTGGAAGTATAGTATTTAAATTCACCAATTTTGTAAAAAAAATATAAAGTAGTCTTATAAACTTAGGACAATAAAACAACATTAAACAGTTTGACACCGGCAGAATGGTGGAAAATCATCCACATGAGAGAGAAAAAAGAGAAGAGTCTTGCTGAAAACTTTGCTTTCTTTCTCATGAACCTGCACAATTGTCCGGCCAGCTCTGCCAGCATTAAAAGAATTTTTTCCTCCTACTACTTGATCTTTCTCTTTTTTTTTTACAAAATACTCCCACACGGCAGATCTTTTTGTAGTTGAAGCGATATATAAAAAAAATTTGGAAGAGCAAACGAATAAAATAGAAATTATGAGTTTATACGAAAAACTATATGCCAAGTGATTCAATAATGTATGTGTGCTTGTGTTTCTGTTCACTTCGTTTGTAATGCATGTATAAAAATGATACAAAGTAGAAGTAACGTATCTTCTACATGTTTTATATACGATAGTGAAGAGAAATGATTTATCACACTGATCATTTCTGTTAAATGCCATAAATAAGTTATCCCTCCTATTTTATTATATAGCATTTGAATAGTAGTTTTTGTCAGTCTATTTTATACAGAAAATGTAATCAGTAAATCTGCTTATTATACACTTTCTTAACTCATAACTAAGGCATCAATATCTCCTATTTTATTGTAGTTTTCTAATAGTTTTGGGAGTTAGATTAACAGGCCAATTCTTACATCTTACAGTCCTGTGTCAAGATCAAAGTAACATCTAAGAGAGACGGCATAGGGGAGAACTGTAGCGAACTTTAGAAACACAAGTCACATTAATAGCATTTAATAGCCCAAGCCCGTACGCAGACTTAAATATCGAAAAATGTTCCAACTGTGAAACTTTTATGTACATAATATTCTTTTATCGATTACATGATAAATAAATAGTGTAAATTAGACTTTTTACAAAAACTTACAATTTTTACATTTAATTGATGTAATCCAAAAAAAAATTTTCTCAATCTGACATCCTAACTTTTTAATGACATTGCAAAATTAATATTGCTAAACAGGATAAAAAGAAAGTGGTAATCTAAATTTTGTAATGGAGGATAAAGTTTATTTGAGAGGTATTTATTTAAATGTTTTTAGACTTTTTTCAGTCAGAATTATTTTATTTTAGTTTTATTTTTTTACTAAAGACTCAGTGAAAACAAATTGTTTCAATTCAGATTAAAGTGAAAAAATATGTGTAATATAAAGAAAAAATAAGGTTTATTGAAAACTTACAGTTTCAATAGAGTAAACTATTTAATTCAAGTTTACGCGGATGCTTTTGAAGATAATAATCAAGAACTGTATTCAAATCAATCTCTGTGTCATAGTGAATGTGCAGAAGGGCTAAGTTAGAGAGGCGAGTCTTTGTCATTGAAGACCTCATGTAGGTGTTCAATCTGCGCAATGCACTTATACTTCTTCCACATTCGCACGAGGTTACCGGAATTGTGCAAGCTATCTGCAGAAGAACAGAGATATTAGGAAACATCATTGCACCACATTCTTTTATTGCTTGTGCTGGAGATTCAGGGAGTAGATATGGAGTCTTTTGCATAAAATGATTTTTCCAGCCTTGCAAATCAGTTGAGAATAATTCTGGACAAGGTTAATCCTTTTTGTATTTTTCCACAGCCTCATTCACATCAACATTTTTCATCAAAAAAACGCTAGGAACAAGGCGCACCAAAGATGCTGAAATTATTGCAAAGGAAGAAAACTTTTCGTTAAGACACATTATAATGTGATCTAGAAAAGATATAACAACGTTTCTCAAATAATAGTCACGTGGAGTGTTTGCTTCGGCGTTACTTCGAAATTGTTGTCTTGAAACAATTCGCGGCATCTCAGCGTGAATACCAATCTTTTTAGCCATATTGAGGCTTTCATTATAAATTTCATTGAAATTTATTTCAATTTCATTTCTTTCTTTTTTATACAATAAAATTATTTCAGATATAGTTTCATATGCTTCTATCATATCGAGAGTTTTTCTTTGAAGCTTCACTGTAGCTACAGACAAATGAAATAGATATTGATAGACTGTCATGAAAACAATGATGAATTGAAAAGAAGTAATGCTGTGTAATATTTGTTGTGCACTACTGCGATTACTCGCATCCCAATCCGCAAAATTGGTCTCATACTTATCAAAATGAAGCTTATAACCTATCATTTCTAAAGTATGGATAATGTGTACAAAGTTTCTGTAAAAATGATTATATGCATCATGTCTTTCTGCCCATCGAGTTTTGCAAAAATCTAACAACGGCTTTCTTTTCTTTTCCTTGCTTTGGCTATTCATTATAACCGACTCGAGAGCGCCACTTCTTTTTGCACTAGTTTTTAGTTTTTAAAAAATGACACAAAGATTACAAATCATAATAGATTGTAGACATAATACAAGTCAACAATTTTAATCCTGTCCTAGCAAGCTTCCTTTTTAAAGTTACGTGAAAAATGTGGAGTTTTTGTGGTTGGGATGAAAATATTCGAATCTAAGAATAGATGTTTTAGAGAATCAGAAAAAGTTAACTGGAAGAATCATTTTTGGTTAGAATTAGATGATAGGATGGCGTACAAATTTAGTAATCATTTGACATATCGCAAGTGAAAATAACCATTGAGAAGAGAGAAAGTTTTGCGCGTTTAAATATTTTACTAGTGAACTCAAAAAATAAGTTGCATTAAAGGATATTTGTAAAGAGTTAAGCGAATAAATAAACAGGTAACATGAAAGAAATATAAATCTTGCGTCAATGATACACAAAGCAATTTATTTACGATGGATAAAACACGCACGTTAAAATAAAAGCAATAACTTTAAACTAGAGCATTCTTTAGTTAACACAATTTACAATGCTATAAAATAATAATGAAGCGAACTAATGTGTGGGGAGGTAGTGAAATATAAATAAGGAATGTAAGATGAATTATTATTATCAATATAATATAAGCAAAAGGTAATGATAAATTTAAATAAAGATATAACTCTTCACAAAATTATATTTTGAAGCAACTAATATTTTTGAAGTGGCTCATCATTAAAAATTAGACTAGAAAGTGGAATAAATAATTACATTTAATAAAAATAGCAGGGTCCCTTACAAGAAGCTTCTACGCCCGAATATATGCCCAAAACACAATTTAAAGATTTATAAACAGCCGTTCCCAAAATTAGGTAAAACTTGATAAAATATATACTTGAAATTTTTTGAGAAATGTCAATGAATAGAGAGTGATTCTTGTAAACATTTTTTTTGGGTGTTTGGGAAGTTTCTTCGAAAAAATTATACACATTATCTTTTAATTTGAGCAGAAGTGTATCATCATCTTTCATTGTATTTATCTTCAAGGAGCCTTTGAGATATTCCTCAGGATTAAAGTAGGCATTTTCAAAGACCAAGGCCAAAATCTTGTTAGAATGCAAATTTTGACTTTCATGCGACATTTTTAGGAAGCTAAATATAAAAAAATTACTTTTATGTACATTCTCTGAATGATTTGACAACTAGATAACTTAGAGTTGGTAACCTAACTTTTATATAATGAGGTGCTATCGTGGTTTAAATTAGAAACTTTGAAAGAGATATTAACAAAAACTTTTTACGCGTGTACTTCGATTGTGTCATTTTCGCGATGCGATTACAAATACAACACAACAGGCAAGAGGATGCTGGCGAGGGTTGTGGAGTTGGAGTCACACCTTTCAGGGGGTGGGGGGGGGATAATAATTTTTTCCCCCCCCCTTCTTGAAAAGTTGTTGGGGGGTTGAAACTCTCTCTCCCATTTTTTTTTTTTTTTTTTTTCCCCCCCCCACAAAAAAAAACTCCCCCTTTTCAAAATATTTTAAATTTAAATTTATATTAAAAAACAAAAATAACAAAAAAAAAAATTTTAAAAAAAAAAAAAAAAAAAATTTAGAGATGTGGGGTTTTTTTTTACATATAAAAAAAATATCATAACCTCATTGAAGGGGGACAAGAGAAGGTGATCCCTCCCTACCCCCAAAATAATCTCCATACTACGATGGTTTCTATTCCATGTACAAATGACTAGGAAGACAATGTTCAACTTTCTGTTCACATTTTGCTAGATGTAAGATTTGATATACCTCATTCGGGGAGAGGACGCTATATAAGTTATTACCTTCAAAACATCTATGAGATGGTTATTTATACCGAAAGATTTCAGTTTTAATATGAGTCTTTCATGGGTAACAGTGTCGAAAGCTTTCTGAAAGTCTAAATATATAACATTTACTGTATTATTCATTTCTAAAGAAAATTCATTAGAAAATTGAATTAAGTTTGTTATTGTTGACTTTATTGGAAGAAACCCATGTTGATGTCTCGATATCAGTTTGTTTTTTTCAAGATGATTACAACTTCATCCTTCAACATTGACTCAAATACTTTAAAAATTACATTTTATTTTATTCTATAAAAGCTCCTATTTCTTTTGTGAACTTAAAAAATGGGTCAGAAGAAGCTTTAGGAGGACGATATATGTTGTGGAGGTTTCATTTCTGCTACCTATGACTAAAATATCAAGTGAAAGTACTTCAAAGTGCTAAAACTGAGTGTATTATTGCATAACCTAAAAGCTAGGGCATTAATTATGAACAAAAAACCTACACCAGAGCGAGAAAAGTGTTTTTGGAGAAGATGTAAGTTTATAATTATCAAATTATAGATATTTGGAGAGAATTTACTCAATCAAATCTCCTGTAAAGGAATTACTTTTATTACAATGGCATCAATATTATTTATGCTATGAACTAAATGACAAAATCAGTAAATTTAGAATTTAGGGATTCACAATTGAAAGACAAGAGTAAAATTGCTATAGAAACGAAGTTAATTAATTACAATTAGAGCAAGAAATGGAGTCATCAAATAAAAAACTACCAGGAAAAGAGTATTAAAGATTAAAAATGATGAAAATAGAAGAGCATGTGTTAATTTTAACAACATTTATAGCATCTTTGTAGCAAGGGCAAATTGCGACAAGATTAAAATCAACAAATAGTTGTCATACATCTCGCTCGTTATTATTTATTAAAACCATTTAATAAAAATATTAAACATTGGGATGACATTTTTTACCTCAAGTCATCTTTATATTTTGGATTTTCAAAATTAAATGAATTCTTATATTTTAATTTCATTTTATATAATTTATAACAGATATATTAAGTTAAAAACGATGTCAATTTCTGACTGGCTATAAAAGGAGAAGATAATAACGAAGAAGGCAAACCCGTTACAAGTAGGAACAATGAAAACACAAACAAAATGACTCCTGTCCTAAGACATGAAATACGATTGTTATTAACAGCGTTTTTCTGGGTAATTCCTGCAATTATACTTGAAAAAATGTTGACACGTTTCAAAAAAGTTTACAAGATAATTTTGTGAAAAAAGAAAATTTGAATTTAAAATTAAAAAAATGGAAACTTCACGACAATTAAAAAATGTATATAGTCAGATTTTTTAATTGATTTATACGGAAGTTCAACCTGTTTCTAAGCAAAAATAACTGACAAAACTCGAAAAAAAAGTGTGTCCCTCTCATGTCAAAGACTGTCAATCAAAATCAAATGTACACTTTTTTCAACAAAATTTTTATATTATAATGTCTATAACTTATAACATAGTGTTTATATTAGATACACCCTTGAAAATTAACACATAACACTTATATATACATATTTTTTGAATAAACATTGTAGTAAATGTCAATAAAAATTTGATTGATGATAAAATTACTTACGAAAACATTCATTAAAATTTTAAATAAAATTATTTTTTATACCAAATCGACCATGCTGATCTAATTTCTCGATAGAGTGTGAAAATTTATGAAAATCTCGATCAAATTTGCCATTTTTGCCTGAAAATTGCGCCCTGGGAATTTTAAATAAAATATATATTTTTATATCAACCATACAGACCTCAATTCCCTACACAATTTTCGTAATTAGGGTGTGAAAAATTGCGAAATGTTAATAAAATTTGGTGTTTACGTCTGAAAATTATATGTATGAACATTATATATTTAAAAAATACACCTTTTTATACTAAATCAAGCATGCCAATTTAAATCCCGGAGTCATTTTTGGAAATTTGGTTTTCAAAATGTCTAAAGGTGTCAATCAATTGCGTGGTTTACATCTGAAACTCCAAGAATATTAATTAAATTTAAACTAAATATATTTATCAACTCTACCAAGCCTATTTCATTTCTCAGCTCAATTTTAGAAACAATGATTTGGAAAGGTCTAAACGTATTTGCAGTTTACCTCTGAGAAAGTTCTCCAAAAACATTTTTACACATTTTAAATATTTTTTTAAATAAATAGAACATGCAGATTTTATATTTCAACACATTTTTTGCAATTAGAGTGAGAAAATTTCAATCATATTTGTGATTGGCAGCGAAAATTATTTCCTAGAATATTATTTATATTCTCAATAAAATATATTTTTTATACTAGATCTTCATGCTAATTTCATTTTTGGATTCAGTTTTCGTAATTAAAATGTAAAAATGTCAATCAAATATGTTAGTTTCGCCTCATTAAAAATATTTATTCACATTTTAAGTAAAATATTTTTTTAACTAAATTGATCATGCTGATACCATTTTTTGGCTAAGTTTTTACCATCACTGAGAAAAAATGTGTCAAAGTACAAATAGAATAGCGATGTATGCTTGAAAATTATCTCATAAACATACTTCCTTATTTTAAATAAAATATATTTTTTATTCTTAATTTTTTATTACGATCCTCCCTTCATTTCGGGACTTAGTTTCCCCAATTAGGGTGCAGGAATGTGTGGAGTTATCAATCAAATTTGACATTTTGGAAAAAAAAATTCCTAATTTGAAAAAACTTTTTCCTTCAGCGTGAATTATTGAATATTTTGGAAGTGGAAAAGTTTTTGTAATTGAAAAAAGAGGATTATGAATGGATTCACCAAGAACAAGAATTTTTAAAAAGGTTTGGTTAGCAAATAATCAGAGGGATATTTGTTCATAACCACGGATAATACATCACATTAAATTGATAAAAAAGACAGGATCAACAAAGTAATGAGGAAAGAGTGAAGGGAAGGTGGATGGGAGAAAGTAAAGTGGGAAAATGAAGAGGTAAGTGAGAGGAAAAAAGAGTCAGAGGATACTTCTATAAGGGAAGGTAAAATAGAGAAGATCAAAAAGGAGGGTCAGGCGGTAGGAGAGTCTGAATGGATTGGAAAAGTGTGGTGGGGGAAAATTTAAGTGGAATTTAAAGTGAGGGGGGGGGGGGGGCGGGGGGATCAACAAAGAGATTCTTCAATCGAAACGTTTTGAAATCGCTTAAATTCTGAGCATAGATTGCACAAAATGAATTTTTGATGAAAGTAGAGCTACCAACGTGGAATATCGGTTAGAATTAAGAGCAAAATTAGATATCATATAAAGTATGGGAAAATGAAGTAGGCTAAAGCTGAGAGCGTATTTGTAAGCAAAACAATAGAGATCAGATTGAGATTTATAGTTCAAACTTCAAAGCTCCCTCTTAACTAAGGGAAGGATAAAATAGAGAACAAGAATCAAACCAAGGAGGGTCAAATGTGCTCGGTTTAGTTAGATTAGCAGCCAGTAATATTTTCCACCATGTAATTTTACAATAATTTTATTGCTGAATTTATTTGGAAAAGTGCTGGTGGAAGGCTAGAAAAGCAATTCCTTTATAAAGTTGGAAATATTAAAAAACCGTGAACGGTAGTCACAATTAAAAATGACAAAGAAAAAATCATGCTAAGTGCCAAGTGATCAAGCCCTTTAAGTGCTAAAATTGTAAGCAAGCATAGACCTACTGTAATGCAAGAGATGGAACCTTCGTTATCACTCACTATGGCTGGACAATATGTGTGTACGAAATGACTGCCCAATGACTAATGCTCCCATTCAAGAAAAGGCTCTATCTTTATTTGAAGATCTCAAGAAAAAACATAAGGAGAACCCTGGTCCTAGTGATCCTACCCTTGCCCGAGAATTTTCAGCAAGGATTTTGAGAAGCCTGACCAATTCAAGAGGATGTACACTTTGCATAGTGTGAAGAAGCATGGTGAAGCCGCGAGTGCAGATAAAGTGGAGCCCCCAATTACCTTCTCGTTCTGAAATAAATTATAACCGACGGTGGATATAGAGCCATGCAAGTATTCAATGCAGATGAAACCGCTCTGTATTGGAAGAAGATGCCTAAAATGACGGTTATTGCGAAGGAAGAAAAGTTGGCTCCCGGACATAAAGCCCCTAAAGGCCAAATTTCCTTGCTTCATTGTGGGAATGCTGCAGGTGATTTAAAGCTAAAAACCCTCATCATTAATCAATCAGAAAACCCTAGAGCACTTAAGGAATTTGTGAAGGCGAATCTGTAATTTGGCGATCCAACAAAAAAGCTTGGACAACTCGCACTGTCTTCAAAGACTGGTCACCATTTTTTTCTGTCAAACAGTTGAGAGATATTGTGCCGGTAAGAACATCTCTCATAAAGCATTGTTACTGCTTGACAATGCACCCGCATCCCATCAACTTGTCAGATCTTAATGATCATGTTCGCGTGGAGTTTCTGCCTAAGAACACGACCTCATTAATTCAGCCAATGGACCAGGGTATAATCTCTACATCCAAAGCTTATTATCTTCGACGTACCTTCAGACAAATGATTCGTGCAATAGATAGTAATAGAAGCCGAAAACTCGTAGATTTGTGGAAAAGTTTTAAGTTACAGAGTCCAACATGAATGGTGTGTGGAGGAAATTATGACCAGAGTGTGTGAATGACTTTCATGGGTTGCATACAATCCAACCTACCGTGGATGATATAGTGTATCTTGCGCATAAGTGGGCTTTGAAGAAGTACCCTCGCATGGTCGAAAAATTTTCTTCCCTTGGATGGTCAAAATGGGCCGCAAAGGCCACTTTTTAAGTTTTTTTCTCAATAAAAATATTATAACTGTATAATGAACACAACAGACCCATTAATTATTTTAAACTAAACTTTACTTGAAAACTCAATTTTATTAGCTAGAAAAATGATTTTGATTCAATTTTTTTAACGCCATCTACATTTTATTTTCTTGATAAATGAAATGTGATAATGATGTATTTTGCTATAAATCTACAAAAAAATAGAAATAATACAAACCATGAATATCATTATAATTGCATAAACTTAAAAATAAAAAATATCTGTTTCAATTTACACAAAATGTACTTGTACTGCTTAAAACCTATTTTCAAATATAAAAATAGGCTATTATCAGCACCTCTCAAAATTCACTTAGTGAGGAGCCGAGAATATTCAGAGGTAAAAATAACAACTATGTAAGAGAAATTATTGTAATAGGTTGCTCTCATCATCAAGTGATTTAGATCACACATATCAATATTACGTCAATGAGAGCCATGGCCTTGAAAGACGCTTGTGATTTTCACACACACACACACACGCACGCACAATTCCTGTAATTTTGTTTTTTTCATTCCTCACATTTACACCATGCGCATCACATTAAGTGATTTAGGAGTTTACACCACATATAAACATATGGATCAATATTACGTCATGAGAGTCATGACTCATGACCTTGAAAGACGCAATTTCTGTAATTTTGTTTTTTGCGCTTGTATTCAACACGTGTTTTTTTTTTTGAAATATTCTATAGCGTTATAAATAAATCAAATCAGATTATGGCTTTTTTTTGGATAATCTCCCGTTTTCTTGCTTTTTATTTTCTTTTCTTCTATCCGTTTCAATTGCAACGTTACATTCATGACTTCTGAGGATTTTGTTTCAAAAAGCGCTGTTCTTTATTTTACTCAAGAAAGTCTTCCGACTTCGAGTGGTGGCAGAAGTAGAAGCATAAACTCACGAACCATTTCGAGATATCCTCCTGGTCCAAAAAATCAAGCCAAAAGAATGACTTGTCAGGAAAAAATTTGGAATCTGTTTTTTACTAAAGAACTATTGACTGAAATTTTTACAAAAACAAAAAATTATATGAAATATAAAGAAAGGCTTATAGATCCAAATGATCAAGTTTTCCTCAAACTATACTATTGGTATGTATGTATGTATGTGTTCTGTATCGGTGACATATCCTGTCTTTTGTACTAAATAATTATATTTCAGGTACTGGAACGTAAAAGATTATGTTTGTATAGACGAGCAGTTACTCAAATATCGCGAAAATTGTCCCATTAGGATATATGATCCTAGTAAGTCAGGAGAGTACGGCATAAAGTTTTATCACCTAAATGGTGCCAATAGTTTTTATATTCTTTTCCCTGAAATTGATTTTTCCTCACATCCCGAAGAAAATTATTTCAGTGGCGAATCAATAGTGAAAAGATTATGCGAAAATGCAAACATTCCTAATGGCGTTGGCATTGTTGTACATCGTTTTTTATGTCTCACGATCTCTGCATTTGGGCTAAAAGAAAATCTTGGTCGGTGGTGGGTACTTGTACTGAAATGAGAAGGTTTATCCCTCCTGTCATGAAAAAACAAAACCTGAAAAAAAGTTAAATGAAGGAGTACGATTCTTTCACCCTGCTCACAGAAGTCGCTAGCCTGACAGCCTACGTTCCAATGCGACATGCTACCCACAATTTCAAAGTGGTACACGTGATGTCAAGTCAGCACTACTCAAATATTCAATTTTTGGGTTCGAAGAAAAAACCGGAATCCATGCTCGTGTACAACAAATACAAGTGCGGCGTCGACAAGGCTAACCAAATGCTGAATATCTATACCACTTGTAGAATAAACTTTAGATGTTCAATGGTAATATTTTCCAATTATCTTGATATGGCTGCTCTAAATACTTACATTATCATGAATACAAACTGTCCTGATCAATATAACTATAAATACGGTGGAAGAAAACAAGCTTTTAGTCTTGCTGAAACATCCATGAAAATAAGAGCACAAAGCGATCAAATACCGCAAGAAATAAAACTCATCTTGCAATCTTATGGGTTTGTGAAAGAACAAAGTGCTTCCTCTTCACAAAGTTCCAAAGAAAAGCTTGTTTTTATTCCAACTGTAAAAGCAGAGTTTTTCAAGTATGTGGAAAATGTCAACAAAACACCTGCAACAAGCATGCAAAAAAAGTTTGTCAAAACTGCTTTTCTATGTCTCAATAAAGACGTTGATATTCGCATAATTTTTTATTTTCATTACATTTAAGTTGACTCTCAATAAAAATTAGACAAGTTTTTTCCATTTGATAGACAAAAAATTTCATGCAAAATAAAAAAATCTACTGAACCCCTGTTCAATTTTTTTTTATAAAATTTGATTCAAATTAGTTTAATTTAAGTTTTCAGAGTCCTATAATTGTAGCAATCCGCTTTTAATCAGCGTAGTCACGCTTTTTATTCACACCATGGCCGCGGCGGCCCCGTTTGACCATGCGAGGGTTAAGCTAGAACGTAATCTTGATCATACCCTTCTTTCTTATAAGCAATTTTACAGAGAAAAAGAGGTGCGTGCACATTAACTTCATTTTTTACTAAGAAGAATGCACCCACCCAAAGCTTATGCTGCATCTGTATTTCCTGCTGAGGACATTGATCGCAGATGATCCTGCTCTGTTTGCCCTCCATGATCATACCTTTTAAGGGTTTGAAATAACTTCTTCGAGTGATGATGGCCCTGAATCGCCTACAGCGTGCGCCATCATCAACCTCTTAGTCTTATGTTCCTCTTCCCCATCAGACTTTAATGCAGTAAAACGAAATTTCAAGTGTGAGTCGTCATATTTCTTTTTTTAGCTATTAAGAAAAATGCACCTTTACAAATTAGGCCTGAAAAGCAACAAGAGAAAAAAATAGTACTCAATTCAAAGACTAATTTATTTATTCTTTAAAAATGTGATTTATTGGCAAAATGGCAAATGACCCAAAATGGGTGCAATATATTGCGAAAAACTATCTAAGTGCCCCCTTCTCGATCCCCATGGAACTTCTTCGCGGTACCGTGGACACCAGTTTGAAAACCACTGAACTAGAAGATTAATGCAATCAGAATTACAAACAGGGTAATTTAACTTCATAAAGTCTGTGCAGTTGTGGTAGGATTGGAAGCTTACAGTGAAAGTTGGGTAATAATGGTGGTGTGTTCATTGGACAAAAATTCTTTTATAATAAATTTTGAAAATTATAAAAAAAAGTTCGCTAAAATAGTCCCCTGTCACTAAGCAAATGAAAATAGCCCTTCACGAATAGGGTTAGGGGTATAGAATATGTTACAGCAAAAGTAGTTACCCACAAAGACGCACTCCCAATCTTTAGTCAAAAATAGCCTTGAAAATTTTGACGAAGACCAGAAAATATGATTGAACTAATTCTGGTATCACAATTAACTTTCTTATCATAGCAAACGTTTTAATAAGACTTAGGAAGGCTGACCTTCTAGGGGGCTTGGAAAAAGGGGAAAAAACCTCCTAGGAAAAAATTGCATTACGAAAGAATCCCCAAAGAAAAAAATTCTGAAAAATCTGATTACTTAAGGATTTCTAGTTTTCGTTAAGCGATTTAACTATAGATATTTGACTTGCTTGCACTTTGAGAATTCTCAGTCATTCAGCTTTTAAGCTATTTTTGAATGATGCTGAGAAAAACGAAGTGATGAAATCTTAATTTATTGTTTGATTTTTGTTTGCACAATTTTATCTTTATTTTATACCCTTTTTTGAGAGTCTAACGAACTTACACTTATTCTTATACACAAAAATTCTATTTTTTATACATGTAAGGGTAATTTTCGAAACCATTTTTCACAGGAGGGGGGGGGGGGTAGTCCCATGAGGCCTCCCCCTTGAATCCGCAACTGGTTAATTGATATCCTTACCCCTTTTCTACACATAATTTGGAGATGGTGCGCATCTATTTAAAGTGAGAAAGAAGGAGCTATATATATTATATAAGTCTCATTCATTGTTGACTTTAAGTTTAATAGGGCGGGGGTTAAAGTTTACATTAATCTTAATTAAGAATGAAATAGATAATATTTGTTGTCTTTTTTGGAAGACGCTTGAAAGTCCACCCACTCCAATAATTTCAAGGGTGCGCCCCTGAATCAATCACATTTTTTTCATATAAACATCGCAGGGTGTCTAGTAGACTCTTTTCCTTCAGACTACATTCACTCATATAAAAGTATCGAACCTTCAGTTATTTGTTTTCAGTTGTTTTCTCTATCAATCAAATATCCTTTCAACAATTCCTGTAATGTACCTGATAGACTACTTCATTTTCAAATGAAAAGCCTATTCGCCCCCTAACAATTTTCGATTTTTTTTACGTAGTCTATATGCGATATGCAAATTTAATTAAAATATTTTCCCTGGAAGTATAGTATTTAAATTTCAGCAATTTTGTAAAAAAATATAAAGTTGTCTAATAAATTCACGTATGCGCTGTATACACTCTATTTTAAAGGATTGCTTGAATATTTAGTCTCCGGTCGTATTTCCAGACCAGTAATTGGGGCCCTGCTGTCGAAGTCGCCAAATATTTTTACGACCCCACAACCCTGATGCTGATAGCGGTTATTTATACTTGCGAGAAAAAAGCTTTTATATACTATAAATTTGCAATGCATTATCAAAGAGAATTAGCTATTATATAGAAATAACATTAAAAACGATAATGTAGATTTAGCTAAGGGATAGCTTGACATTTCAAATGAGGCATACTATTTCTCTCTTGACGTTGTAGACTTTGAGAATAGTGGTGTCATAAGGTTCCCAGCATTATATAGGAGATATCAAAGTAAACACTCTTCACAAAAAAAAGTTAGATAATCATCGTAAGAAGCACAAATTAACTCTCAGATGGAAGTTCCTGAACCGTCTTTTAGTATTTTGACTCAAAAAGTTTAATGAAAATTATGGAAATATAAAAATAGAAAACCTCTACATTTACAAATACCAGATACCTATTAAATTCAAAATAATGCCATAAAAAGTAAGAACCTGAAAAGATTTTTAACATAACTCAGAAAAATTGGTTATACTAATTTAAGAAAACGAATTACATATCTGTTAACTCTCCCTGCAATAACGGGAGACTTCCGGTTTTAATTGCTTTCTCCCGGTCTCTAGTTTTTTAGTTATCTCCCGGTTTTAAAAAAATTTATAATCTACATTAAAAAAAAAATTATATCAATATCATATTATGATATCATTGTTGATGATATTGAGGTCAAATGCATGTTCATTATAGACTAGATGTTTTCTGACATTATATTTCCAAACTAAAAGTTCCGGGAACATCAATAGAAAGATTCAAAATCCTTCCTTGTGTAGCTACCTTAATTCTTGTACTTCCATTTAGCAATGCAAATCTGAACGATTATTAAGCATTGTAGGGAAAAATTAAACCGACATACGGTCATCTTTAAAGTTAGATCGTAACCAGTATTTTTGCTATGAAGACACATAATCCCGAAAGCAAAATTTTTTTTTATAATTGGAGACCAGATGAAGAAATACAGAATCTGACAAAGAAAGCAACCAAAACAGATAACAACGATTAAAGAGAATTTATTGGTTTATATCTTTACTTTTGTTTAGCTAAGTACTTTATTGTTATTAACTAGTGTCTGTATTTGGCATTTTTCTAATAAATAGTCAATTTTATATTTAACAATAATGCTTTTTGTTAAAGAGAATTTTGTAAATTAATTCATTTTCCCTGTTTCAGGCAAAATCTCCCATTTTTCTCAACAAAAAAACAAGAATTTCTAGGTTTCGATCATTTTACGTTGAAAGGTATGGAATTGGGTCTGCCTAAAACCCTAAAAAATAATGTAATGGTCAATTACCAGGCAATAAAACAATATAATGAATAAAATTTAAATGGATCAAGTGTAGAATCTGACTCAAGAACGTTTTGAGAGTCAGATTCTACATTTGATCGTGATTTACGACATTTCTCACAAAAAGTTAAGATTGTTTTTTTTTAGTTTTTTATTTCTTGTTAAACATGGATTTTTCCGAACTTATCTAATGAAAATTAACCAGAGATTTCAAGACATTTTTTGATCCTGATAAATTTTGATGACTTTTTGAAGCAAAAAATCTTTTGTTCAACCAAATGAATTGTGATTATTGTACTTTACCAATGAATTGGAAGAAAAAAACTTCAACAAAATATGGATATAAATGGAAATGTAATAATAAAAATTGTGAAAAATAAAAAACATTAAAGTTTATTAGGCAAAATTATTTTTTTGGCAAATAAAATTTAAAATTAAGTCAGTGGCTACATGTCATGTATTTATGGAGCTTGAAAATTTCTGTTAAAAATACAACTTTAATAGCTTCAGTTTCTCGAAAAACTGTAATAGATTTGTTTAGTTTTTTAAGAAAAATTTGTAAAAATCATATGGTTAAAAATCCCATTAAACTGGGAGGGTCAGGTAAAATTAATGAGTCATCTTTTTCACATAATATTAAATTTCATAAAAGAAGAGCTCCAGAAAAATCTATATGGATTTTTTGTCTGATTGATACCTCTTTTCATCTTTTTGTTGGATATATGGAGATAGTAAAAGACAGAATATCCAAGACAATTTTGCCAATTATTCAAAAAGTCTTAAGACCGGGAACTACAATCCATTCTGATCAGTGGAGATCTTATTTGAAAATACAAAAAAAATTGAACCTAAATCATAAAACTCTAAATCAGTGGTTCCCAACCGGTGGTCCATGGACCCCTAGGGGTCCATGGAAGAATTTCAAGGGGTCCATGGAAATTCTACTTCAAACTACTTATGCTGAATCTCCTTTAATATACTATTATTTTCCAAACCAATATAAATATATATATTTAGAGCTTTTTTAAATAAATATTTTCTTCCCTTTTTTAAAGTTTTATATTTTGAATATTTATATATGCTTTTTATTAGTTACAATATTTTTGAAAAATTTATATTTTAATTGGAAAAAAATTTTATTCACATTTTATGTATAATTATAAATATTATTTTGGTTAGCAAGTAAGTAGTTATTTTTTATATATTGAATTTTTGTGTTTACAACCATTAACAATAAATATTATAAATTTCATAAAAATTATCAACTTATAAAATAATGTTTATGGGTGTGCTATAAAAAGCTATGTTCTCGTATTTATACGAAAAATTTAGCAATTTTTAGCAGAAAATTTTTGCATTCCCTTCCCAGTTTTCCATTCGTTTATAAATGATCACAAAATGCACTAATTTTTCACTCTTATTTGTATTATATGTTAACCTTAATTTTTTTTCATTTTTCTCCTTTTCACTAACAGATCGTGCATAATGTCGATTAATATTAAAAAGAAAAAGTTTTCGGAAGATTATCTTCAGTGAGGATTTACTTTGATTCAAAAAAATAATGTAGATCTCCCACAGTGTGTTATTTGTTTTCGCGTTCTGGGAAATGATTCATTGAAGCCTTCAAAATTACAACTTCACCTGAGGAGATGCGATCCTTTGTATGCAAGCAAGGAAAATGATTTCTTCAAGAGGAAAGCTGGTGACTTAAAGAGACAAAAACTTGATGCGACTGGTAGCTTTCAAGAGAAGAGAGGGAACATAGTTGAAGCATCATACTGAGTGGCTTACTTAGTAGCCCGAAAAAAAAGCACATACAATTGCTGAAGAATTGATTCTACCTTGTGCAAAAGAAATGGTTCATTTGGTTATTGGAAAAGAAGCAGCACAGAAATACCTATTTCGAATAATACGATCCAGCGAAGAACCAGCGACATGTCGGTTGATGTGAAAGAACAAATTATTGAAGAGATAAAAACATCCTCCATTTTTGCTATACAGGTCGATGAATCCACTGATGTGTCAGTGGCATGCCAGCTCTTGGTTTACTGCCGATACCTGTTCAGAGGCACAATCAAAGGGGAATTCCTTTGTTGTAAAAATCTTGAAACGTCAGGTACGGCCACTGATGTGATTAATGCTGTATCATCGTTTTTCGACCAGCATTGAGTTGGAATAATCTTGTTGGAATCACAACTGATGGAGCTCCAACTATGCTTGGGGCGAGGTCAGGTTTCCAGGCAAAAGTAAAATCCAACGCACCAAATGCAGTTGGTGTGCACTCCTTCATTCATCGGGAGGCTCTCGCTTCTAAATCACTTCCTCCTGGGATTCTTTGAATGTTCAAAGGTATTGTCAAGGTCTTGGACTATGTTAAAATCTCTGCCCTCAGCACGAGACTGTTCCAGCAACTGTGCCATGACATGGAATCCAAACATATTTCTTTGCTCTTTTATACATCGGTCAGATGGTCGTCTGTAGGAAGATTTTTGTCCCGCTTCTTTTCTCTTCGCGAAAACGTTGAAATGTTTCTTGCCTTATAGAAAAATATGAGCTGTTGGATATATTGAAATCTGAACACTTTGAGCTCCGCCTGGCTTATCTTGTAGACGTATTTCAAATAATGAACCAGGTGAACTTAAAACTCGAAGGAAAAGTATGCTCAACAACTGTGTCTCAATACTAGCATTTTTGGCGAAATTGAAGCTGTATAAGAACAGAGTGAGTTTAGGAAAATTTATGATGTTTCCATTATTGAGTGAAATTCTTGCTGATGGTCACGTTCCAAGCACTTTATCCAAGGAAATCATGGATCACTTGTCTCAGCTAAACGATAAATATAGCCGATACTTTCCTGACTTAAGCCCTAAAAATGCAGAATTAGCAAAACAGTTTTTATGTCAAATTGATGATGTGTTAGAAGAGGCTCAAGAAGAGTTCATTTAGCTTATCCACGATTCAACAGCCAAGAATTTGTTCCTATCAAACTCCTTGCCTAGCTTCTTTGTGTTCAATGATGGAATCATATCCAAAAATTAGTTATCTAGCCGTTCGAGTTCTTTTGCCTCAATCTATCTGTGCGAAAGTGGGTTTTCTGCATTACTGGTAATAAAAACAAAATCAAGGAACAAGCTGTCTGTGGAAGATGACTTGAAGTATGTCATATTACATTAATATAGTATCTTAATCACATCAATTCATTACTTACCTACATATAACCTTAATACTTTTCATAAGTTTTAGAGTTAAGTTTTAATAAAGTTAAGTTTATACTAATCGATGCCTTCTTTACCCACTCAAGGTGTGCACTGGCTGTCACTGAGCCAAAGATTCATGAACTGGTTGCTCAAAAACAACAACAAAAGTCTCATTGAAAAGGAAGTATAAAGGGATGCTTTTTTTGCGAACAATAAGGAATTTTATTCTCTGCTCTTTTGTTATTTTTTTGTGTTTTGTTCATACAGGTTATATGATATTTTTATTCAAATATAGCATAATAAAATATCTTATATATTAACAAAACATATAAATATATTTCATATATAATTTTTATATTATGTTATTTTGTTTTTGCCTGCAATATCTACCTATCTACAATATAACATGAAATATCCACCTACACTCTGCAACTATAACAACATTTGAAAATATTATTTTTGCTTTGTATTTTACTCTTAAATAAAAATGATTTACGATTTCTCTGATTTCATATGAATAAGCATACGATTTAATCAAATGACTACAATCAATTTTTGCATAAAAATTTTGATTAATTTTGTTGGCTCAAACTATTCAGTTGTAGGGATCCACAGGTAAAAAAAAGTGACTTAAAAAGGGGGAACGGGATAAAAAAAAGAGGTTGGGAACCACTGCACTAAATCATTCTATGAATTTAGAATCTTATTGGGGATGAAAGGATGTAGAAAAAATGTTAGAAAGATAGATATTCGAGGTGATTTGGAGATAGATAGATATGGGGGAACCGCTTTTGAAAATTTATGCTCGCAAATTTCACAATGTTTTTCAATTGATTAATCAATATATATATTTTCAATTTTAAATTTTTTCATGCTCAATAAAAAAATTTTTTATTGATTATAATCATTTACACGTAATGTATATAAGACTAACTTTAAAATTAAAATCCGGTTTTGTTAATACTAAATAATTCTATCTGTTTTACTAACACTAATTCTAAAATTTATGATGGAAATTAGATAAAAAAGAAAAGACTAACTCAAGATAATTTTCTGAAGTCAGATTCTTGGAGTCAGTTTCTAAACTTGATCCATTTAAATCGGGTCGTGGCAAAATGAGCTGACAGAAACAAAGTTAAATTTACACCTAATAAAAAAAGATATGAACATGAAAATTGACATACATATAAATCTCGAGTTTCTGGGTCGTGGCAAAATGAGCTGACAGAAACAAAGTTAAATTGCCACCTAATAAAAAAAGATATGAACATGAAACTTGACATACATATAAATCTCGAGTTTCTTATTCAGAAAAATGTCATCTTAATCTATAAAGTTATGTCAAAGACCTCATTCTGATGATAACAATGCAAAAATTTTATAATTGTGAACCATTTTTGTTACCTCGATAAGGATTGAAATGTCTATGCGAAAAAATTAAAGCAAAATTTTTTATTTTTCAAAGAAAAAAAATAAAATTAAACAAAATATAAATAAAAACTTTAAAATTTTTTAACAAGTAAATATATTTAAATTTTATTATAAAATAACTTAAATTAACAAATCTAGAAAATGTTAGATTATTCCCAAATAAAAAATCGTGTTTATGCTAAAATGATTTTAAAATATTTTTTGACATATTTCTCAATTTTTTTTGAAAACTATTCTTTATAATTGTACAGCTTTGTTTTATATAATAAGTTCACTAAAACCTGAAGATTAAAGGCAAGTAGATATAACTTTAATTTTAATGTATTATTCTGTTTTTATGTATAATATTTTCCAGAAAATAAATTAAAACGACTCACCACTATTGGATATCCGCAGACTTTTACTGATTATTTTTATATGTAAAACTAAAAGTCTTGTGTTTTTGTCTAGATTTACTGAATAAAAGAAATTACATAAACACTATAATTTTGAGTTTCAAATTTCAATGGGGCTAAAAATGACTCTAAAACGCTTATATATACTTTTTAAAAGAAAAATATAAAATTTTATATAATTTGCCTTTTTTAATTCCAATCGTTTCGGTAAAGTTCTATTTTAATTTGAAGTGAGATTGTGGTCAAAAATGACCCCCATTAAAAAATTTTTTCACTTTCTTTTAATATTTTTTTGTTTCTTCTATGCAGTTGACATAACTCACAATTATTGCACCTGAGGTAAAGGCCCTTTAGGTAACTAAAATTGATTAAAACTTTTAATTTTCATTGCTAAAGAATTTCAAAAAATAGAATTTTCTTTTAAAATTAAATACAAGAAAACGAAATCTATAGGACTTTGTAATGAATTATACTTAACAAAGGTTAATGATATAAAAAAAAATTATTTTCATACCCTGTCTTAAACGCTTTTTTCAAGTGCTTGAAAATTTCATAAGTGAACAAAATTTTTTCATATAATTTAAAAAATCATCCAAATGAAATATTGTTAGAACACTCATTTTTCTTAAACCAATCTACAACACAGTGGCGTAGCCAGAGGGGGGCAGTGCCCCCCCCCCCCTAAATACCTTTTCTGCCCCCCCCCCCCCCCAAATAATTTTATTTCCCATATGCTTGCCCCCCTAAATTCCTTGCATGCCCCCCCCAACTTCCATTTTTTGGCTACGCCACTGCTACAACATACTAAAATTAATATTTTTATTGGCGAAAACCTATCATTTTATAAAATTTAATTTAGAAGAGAATAGGAACTATTTAACTAATAGGTTTATTTTCATGTCTAAAATTTAAAAACACAACTTTACTTTTTTCTATTTATTTAATATTCTAACGATTTTTTTGTATGTTTGATAACTTTAAGTATTTACTATATTTTAAAGGGATCATGTATATATGACGTCCCTTAACAAGCGGGAAAAGTTGTTAATAAATTATAGACTTATTTATCGAAGTTAAACTGAGTGAAAAGTTTTAGAGATATTAAATTATCAAATGTTTAAGAAAAATGAAAAAAAGTTTTGGCTTAGAAAAAAACTGAAAGAATGAAAATTTCATTTAAAGTTTATATGGGAACCTCAAAGAAATATGAATTCATTAGTTCAGGGTGCAAAGTAGAAAATTTTCACTTAAGAGGGGGGGGGGGGGGGGGGGATGCTCTGCTGTGTGGAGTCACCCCTTACATAGAAACACATAAACGTTGTAGTAAACGTCCCATGAGGTCTACTTCTACAAAAAAGATCCGTGCTTTTATGCATGTTTAAAGCTACATGCTACTACACTGTCTATATTTTGATATGGATACCATACGTTCTATATATCAAATAAGTGTCAGTGAGAATTCTTATGAATATGGGTCATGACAAACACTGAAACTACAAGAGTTAGGCTATATTATTGAATGGCCTACTTACTCGATAGAAAGAATTACAATTTACAATACAACAATTTTAAAATTTATTTTAACATAAAAAAATGGTAGCGAAAAATTCTTCGAAATTCACTTTGTTGAAAAAAGTAGGTGCTGAAGACAAGGCACACACACATTGGCTAATCCAAAGGAGGGCCTCATGGGCCTAGCCTTAATAATGTATACCCTTACATGGATAAAAAATAACATTTTGCAATTTATTGATGGCAAAATAATGTTATAAATATGAAAACATAAGTAATTGGTGATTCTAAAAGACATAACATAGCTGTCGTATTCTCTGAAGACTTTTAGCAAAATTGCAAATTTTTTTTATAGATTTCGGCCCACCTATAAGAAATTTCTCGATCCGCCACTGCACACACATCATCTGTCTTTCGATCCTGGCTGATTGAAGATCGATGGTTTTGAACGTATTTTGTAAAATCTACCCGTGAAATAGGGGGTCCATTGATATTCAGAAAAAGAACAGCATCAAATGCGCGTACACTCATCTGATTACGTTGTGATGTACAGATGTCATTCATCGAACTAAACCCACGTTCGCATTCAGCCGTGGAAACAGGGAATATATTAATAACTTGTAAAAAGTTTTCATAGTCAGTTGATAAATATCCACATATGAAATCTCGAAAGGCAGATACAGTGGACATCACATCTTGTTTGAAAAATCGAGCCACATCCATCATTTCCGTGTCTCCATAAGTTACCAATTCTTCCAAGTGCACACAGTCATCCAACAACTTCGAGTCAAATCTGCAATTGAGATTGTCAATCCCAGCTTGGATGAACTGGTTGTGAAAGTTAGAAAGGGAAGATCCGGTTAAAGAGTTAAATTCAAAAACATCAAAGTTATTTATTGATACAAAGTAATAATCATTACAATTCTTAATCTTCGAAATTATGATCTACAAGATAACCATTGTGTCATGTCTAAAAATAGTTATAAAATTATAACATTTGAATTAAAAAGATTTTCATTTCTGCATCATTTAGTAACCGATACCGGTATAAGCTCCTTCACCACGTCAAGGCGATGCAGTTTGAAAGAGATAAGATATGCAACGAAATTTTTATAAGAGCGTATAAAATAATTATAGAAATAGGTTAAATTAAAATTGTGAAATCATAAAGTTTGTCCAATTTATTTTATCATCATTTTTCACATTTTTTAAAAAATCTAAATTTGGAGAAAAAATGATGCAAATAGCCAATACACTGGAAATTTTTTTCAGAATAATAATTCATTATTTGAATTTCCAGAAATAAATAGTTAATGTAGCACATAGAAGGTAAACTGTTAGATTGATTTTAACCCTAAGCACATTTCAAAATAATATAGATCAAACTACATTACCTTTACCAATTTATGGCCAGGACGAGGAGAGGATTTTCGAAATTCATATTAATTATAATGAAAAAAACTATCGTCTGCGTTTATTAAAGAAAAATTGGGCATACATGGGTTAACTACTACAAGATAAGGAAAATGTTTATTTAATTCATCTTGAATTCCATGATAATAGAAAATATAGGAATTCAGGATATCTTTAGGATAAACTATTTCAAAGTGTAAAAAAGTTTAATTCAAAAACATCGAGGTTATTTATTGATACAAAGTAATAACTAATAATTACAATTCAGGAGTTATAATCTTAATCTTTGAAATTATGGTCTACAAGATAACCATTGTCATATCAGGGGCGCACATCCGGGGACGAGGCGGTCCAATGTGTTTTCAGGGGGGGGGGCGAAAATTAATAACTTCTACAAGTAAGATTTACTTTTAAATGCTTCAATGTAAAAAATTTATGATGATCGCATTATAGGATGTAATGATCATTGGAAATGACAATACATGATGATGTAAGATGAGATGCAAAAGAGAATGAAAGATCGAATTCAAACTAATTATTAAAATATTAAATTGAAATATTAATACTTCACATAAGATAACAAAACGAAAAGATAGAAATAATTATCTTACAGAATAGAAAGGTAAAAAGCTGTTCTAAAAAATATTAATATTTCAGATGTGTGAAGATAATAACAAAAAGAAAATAATTATCTTACAGAATTGTAAAAGGTAAAAAACTGTTCTAAAAAATATTAATATTTCACATGTGTGAAGAAAATAATTATCTTACGGAATTGTAAAAGGTAAAAAGCTGTTCTAAAAAAAATTTAATGTTTCACATGTGTGAAGATAAATGACAAAAAGAAAATAATTATCTTACAGAATTGTAAAAGTTAAAAAGCTGTTCTAAAAAAATATTAATATTTCACATGTGAGAAGATAATAAAAAGAAAATAATTATTTTACAGAATTCAATTGTAAAAGGTAAAAATCTGTTCTAAAAAAATATTAATATTTCACATGTGTGAAGATAATAACAAAACGAAAAGATAGAAAAAAGTTTCATATAAAAATTGGAAGTTAAAAATGTCATATGTGATATCAATATTAAAACTATAAGATAAAAATAAAATATTAGAGCATAGTTTATTTAAAAAGTTAAATAGGCTTTAAAATTCTTAATTACATCTACGAAAGTAAAAAGCTTGTAAAGATTGTTTAGAGAACTTACGAGTAGTAAAAATGAAATGAAATTTGAAAATCAAAGGAATAAGATAAGGGTCGTGGCAAAATGAGCTGACAGAAACAAAGTTAAATTTACACCTAATAAAAAAAGATATGAACATGAAACTTGACATACATATAAATCTAGAGTTTCTTATTCAGAAAAATATCATCTTAATCTATAAAGTTATGTCAAAGACCTCATTCTGATGATAACAATGCAAAAATTTTATAATTGTAAACCATTTTTGTTACCTCGATAAGGATTGAAATGTCTATGCCAAAAAATATTAACAAGTAAAACAAATCTAGAAAATCTTAGATTATTCCCAAATAAAAAAGCGTGTTTATGCTAAAATGATTTTACAATATTTTTTCAGATATTTCTCAATTTTTTTTAAACTATTCTATCTAATTGTTCAGTTTTGTTTTATATAATAAGTACAGTAAAACCTGAAGATTAAAGACAAGTAGAGTATTCTATAGAATATATTCCAGAAAATAAATTAAAACGACTCACCACTATTGAATATCCGCAGACTTTTACTGATTATTTTTATATGTAAAACTAAAAGTCTTGTGTATTTGTCTAGATTTACTGAATAAAAGAAATTATATAAACACTATAATTTTGAGTTTCAAATTTCAATAGGGCTAAAAATGACTCTAAAACGCTTATATATACTTTTAAAAGAAAAATATAAAATTTTATATAATTTGCCTTTTTTTTTATTCCAATCGTTTCGGTAAAGTTCTATTTTAATTTGAAGTGAGATTGTGGTCAAAAATGACCCCGATTAAAGATATTTTTTCACTTTCTTTATATATTTTTTTGTTTCTTCTATGCAGTTGACATAACTCACTATTATTGCACATGAGGTAAAGGCCCTTTATGTAACTAAAATTAACTTAAATTTTAATTTTTATTAGGTTAAAATGCTAGAGAATTTCAAAAAATAGAATTTTCTTTTTGAATTAAATACAAGAAAATGAAATCTATAGAAGGACTTTGTAATGAATTGTTCTTAACAAAGGTTATTGATATAAAAAAATAAGCTATTTTCATGCCCTGTCTTAAACGCAAAGTCACAATTTCAAAGTGCTTGAAAATTTCATAAGTGAACAAAAATTTTTAATATAAAAAAATATTTTTCAATTAAAAAAAAATAAAATTTTTTTATTTTTCAATTAAAAAATCATCCAAATGAAATATTGTTAGAACACTCATTTTTCTAAAATCAATCCACAACATACTAAAATTAATATTTTTATTAAGGTTTTTTATTGGCGAAAACCTATCATTTTATAGAATTTAATTCAGAAGAGAATGGGAATTATTTAACTAATAGCTTTATTTTTATGTCTAAAATTTAAAAACACAACTACTTTTTTTTATTTATTTAATATTCTAACGATTTTTTTGTATGTTTCATAACTTTAAGTATTTACTATATTTTGAAGGGAACATGTATATATGACGCCCCTTAACAAGTGGGAAAAAAGAAGGGAGGGGCTAATTCTAATGCTCTGCAATCAGGAGAAGTATAAAGCACGATAGGGAGGTGCGTTAAAATAAATTATAGACTTATTAATCGAAGTTAAACTGAGTGAAAAGTTTTAGAGATATAAAATTATCAAATGTTTAGGAAAAATGAAAAAAAGTTTTGGCTTAGAAAAAAACAAACTGAAAGAATGAAAATTTCATTTAAAGTTTATATTGGAACCTCAAAGAAATATGACTTCATTAGTTCAGGGTGCGAAGTAGAAAATTTTCACTGGGAGGGGGGGTGCTCTGCTGTGTGGAGTCACCCCTTACATAGAAACACATAAACGTTGTAGGAAACGTCTCATGAGGTCTACTTCTACAAAAAAGATCAGTACTTGAATGCATTTCTAAAGCTACATGCTACTACACTGCCTATATTTTGAGATGGATACCATACGTTCTATATATCAAAAAAGTGTCTGTGAAAATTCTTATGAATATGGGTCATGACAAACACTGAAACTACAAGAGTTAGGCTATATTATTGAATGGCCTACTTACTCAATAGAGAGAATTACAATTTAAAATACAACAATTTTAATCTTTATTTTATAAAAAAGTGGAATTGAAAAATTCTTCGAAATTCACTTTGTTGAAAAAAGTAGGTGCTGAAGACAATGGTCACACACAGTGGCGGATCCAAAAGGGGCATCATGGGCGTACCCCCCCCCCCCCCCCCATTGAAACATCGGTAATTAGTGATTATAAAAGACATAATATAGCTGTCGTATTCTCTGAAGGCTTTTAGCAAAATTGCAAAAAAAATTAATAGATTTCGACCCTCCTATAAGAAATTTCTCGATCCGCCACTGCACACACATCACCTGTCTTTCGATCCTGGCTGATTGCAGATCCATGGTTTTTTAACCAAGTGTGAACGTATTTTGTAAAATCTACCCATGAAATAGGGGTCCATTGATAATCAGGAAAAGAACAGCATCAAATGCGTTTACATTCATCTGATTTCGTTCTGATGTACAGATATCATCCATCGAACTAAACCCACATTCGCATTCAGCCGTGGAAACAGGGAATATATTAATAACTTGTAAAAAGTTTTCAGTCAGTTGATAAATATCCACATTTGAAATCTCGAAAGGCAGATACAATGGACATCACATCTTGTTTGAAAAATCGAGCCACTTTCATCACTTCCGTGTCTCCATAAATTACCAATTCTTCTTACTTTTTCGACCAATTTCTGAGATCCAAGTGAACACAGTCATTCAACAACTTCGAATCAAATCTGCAATTGAGATTGTCAATCCCAGTTTGGATGAAGTGGTTGTGAAAGTTAGAAAAGGAAGATCCGGTTAAATAGTTAAATTCAAAAACATCGAAGTTATTTATTGATACAAAGGAATAATCATTACAATTCTTAATCTTCGAATTTATGGACTACAAGTTAACCATTGTGTTATTTCTAAAAATAGATATAAAATCATAACATTTGAATTAAAAAGATTTTCATTTCTACATCATTTAGTAACCGATAACGGTCTAAGCTCCTTCACCACTTCAAGGCGATGGAGTTTGAAGGAGATAAGATATGCAACGAAATTTTATAAGAGCGTATAAAAAATGATAGAAATACGTTAAATTAAATTTGTGAAATCAGAAAGTTTGTCCAATTTATTTTATCATTTTTTAAAAAATCTAAATTTGGAGAAAAAATAATGCAAATAGCCAATACACTGGAAATTTTTTCAGAATAATAATTCATCATTGAATTTCCAGAAATAAATAGTTAATGTAGCACATATAAAGGAAAATGTTAGATTGATTTTAACCCTAAGCACATTTCAAAATAATATAGATCAAACTACATTACCTTAACCAATTTATGCCCAGAACGAAAAGAGGATTTTCGAAATTCATATTAATTACAATTAAAAAAAACTATCGTCTGCGTTTATTAAAGAAAAATTGGGCATACATGGGTTAACTACTACAAGATAAGGAAGCTGTTTATTTAATTCATTTTAATATTCTTCCATGATAATAGAAAATATAGGAATTCAGGATATCTTTAGGATAAAATATTACAAAGTGTAAAAAGTTTAATTGAAAAACATCGAGGTTATTTATTGATACAAAGTAATAATTACAATTCAAGAGTTATAATCTTAATTTTTGAAATTATGGTCTACAAGGGGTATTGCTAAAAAGTGCGCCAGGATCTAGAACGTATTATAAAGACAAAAAGTTTATCCTTTTCATCAATAAATACAGTAAATTAGTAAAAAAACATTGTTTACACATATTTACATTTTTTAAGTCATAAAGAATAATGTGTCATTTTTTCTTTTATTTCTTGTGCATTTTATATATATCTAAAATAAAAAATGTCCTTGAAAGGGTGTATTTAAATTTTGCGGGTCAGGCTAAAGTACGCCGCAGAGTAAGCCGCGGACAAAAAGCAACATAAAATAAAAACTACTTGAAATAGCAATACAAAAATTTGAATAAGTTTATATGAATTATATTTCAGTTTCTGAATTTAATATGCTTCGCTATTTCTTTTTGAATTATTTCTTATCTTGTTTTGTGTTGTTTATATATTGTTTTGATCACTATAAAATTTCAATTAAAAATAAAAAATTTTTAATTATAATTGCCATATAGAAATTTAAAAAAAATAATAGTTCGAATCTCATTTTTTATTTAACTAAAAATATTCTATTAATTTCTAAAATCTAAATCAGTGGTTTCCAAACTTTTTTATACCGTTCCCCCTTTTTCAGTCACTTTTATACCTGTGTACCCCTACAACTGAATAGTTTGAGCCAACAAAATTAATCAAAGATTTTTATGCAAAAAATGATTGTAGTCATCTGATTAAATCGTATCCTTATTCATATGAAATCAGAGAAATCGTAAAGCCTGACATAAAATGTGAATAAAATTTTTTTCCAATTAAAATATAAATTTTTCAAAAATATTGCAATTAATAAAAAGGATATATTCAAATTCAAAATATATTCAAATATTCAAAATATGAAACTTTAAAAAAGGGAAGAAATATTTATTTAAAAAAGCTCTAAATATATATATTTATATTGATTTGGAAAATAGAAGTATATTAAAGGAGATTCCGCATAAGTAGTTTGAAGTAGAATTTCCATGGACCCCTTGAAATTCTTCCATGGACCCCCGGTTGGGAACCACTGATCTAAATGTATATCTTTTATTACACAACAGCTAAGATAAATTCTGAGTTTCATCTAACACAACAGTACGAATTAGCATGAATTCACTGCGTTATTGTGTTTTTATTTTAAAAAAGTTGTCAAATAAAACTTTTTTTTTCTGTTTTTTTTACAACAATTTACTCTCTTTCAAAAATGGTTGAAATTAGAACCTTCTTCTAAAATTTTACTCGAAAAAATCATAAAACCACTTAGTTTTCAAAATTTTCTCTTGAAATATCGTTTCCTTTACGGTTGAATCTCTTTTTGATTTATTTCATTTTATCTTTTTTTCGTCTGAAAGTTATTTATATATATATATATATTTTTTTTTCATATCCTTGATGGAGAAGATCCGTGGGATTATTCTCAAAATTGATTCTCTCACGAAAAAAGAAATTAAAACTAATTTAATGCAAGCTTTAAATCTTTTAGAAGCTTCAAATGATACAACAATCATTATAGATGATTTGAATTTAATCAAAGATAGCCTTAATGATCTGAAATCTTCTGTTTTAAAATCTGACTTAAAGTTTGATAAAGCTATTGATAAGCCAGCCAAAACATATGCAGATGTAGTGAGTAACAATTGTTTTATTAAAGTTAAATTTGATAATGATAAGGATGTTTCTGACTTCACTTCTTTCTCAGATAAGGCACTTTCTAAAATTAAGATTAATAAACGTTATATTAATAAAAATTCTATCAAGTATACTTTTCCAAACTCTAAATCATTAGAAGATGCTAAAATGGTTTTTAAAAACAAATTAAAGGACAGTTCTTCCATTAAACTTCATGATAATCCTAAATTTGGTATAAAAATAATGGTTAATAACCTTGATTCCAATTTGGATGATAATTTAATTTTTGAATCAATTTTGAGTAAAAATAATTATATTAAGCCATAATAGACATAAATTACAAATTTAAATTACTATTTTCCAAAATTAATGAGTCTACAAGAAAAAAATTTATTGTTTTTTCGGTCGATCCTCATATAAGAAATGCTATTAAAATCCATCATAATGAATTTTTCATTAATTATGGATGTTACCAAGTTCATGATTTTTACTTATCTAAACAGTGTACCAATTGTTGTAACTTTGGTCATACCTCATCTGTTTGTAAATTTAAAGATAAAGCGGTTTGCAAATACTGTTCTGAAAATCACAAGTCGGAAACTTGTTCTAATTCTTCTAATGTAGAATTACATAAATGTGTAAATTGTATACGTAAAAAATATAAGGATTTTCATCATGATGCTTTCTCTAAATCTTGTGAGTGTAGAAAACTTAATTTAAATTTTATTAAAGTAAATACTTGTGATTTCTGAATATATTGAATCATATATATATATTTTTTTTTATCATAAATACTATAAATCTATAAAATGCTTTCCAATTTTTGTAATTTTGATATTAACAGTCACGATAAATTTAACAGTTTTTTACCTAAAGTTCATAATTTTAATTTTTACACCGTTGAAAGTTTGAAAAATCAACTTGAAAATTACACTGAAACTTCTAATTTACTCAATTTTATGTTACTTCATCTGAATTGTAGAAGTTTATCAAGGAATTTTTTTGAGTTTAAATTATTATTTGATGATCTAGGCATTGATAAAATTGGTATCTTTTGTCTTACTGAAATTTGGGACTGTCATTCTAATCTGACCATAGATGGTTTTAATTTTGTCACAAAAAAAAGAGAAGGTAGAGGTGGCGGTCTTGGAGCTTATATTGATAAACGTTTAATGTATAATACAAATAACATTGGGAGCTCTTTTACCTCATTTGAATATCTAATAATTGATGTTAAGGAACCAATTTTATTTACAATTTTGATAATATATAGACCTCCAAGTTTCAACATAGATTTTTTTATAGATGAGTTTACTCTATTAATGAATCAAACTAATTTTTTCAATAAAAAGGTTTTTATTGTTGGAGATTTCAATATAAATATGGATATTAAAATTATTAATCATCATTCCAGTATTTTCTTAAATCTTATGCATGAGTTTGGTTTCCACCTAAATATTTCCGGTCATACTCGAATACAAAAAACCAGTTCTACACTTATCGATAATATTTTTACTAATTTCAGTTTTGTGGATTCATTTTCTGGCAACATTTTAATTGATATTTCGGATCATTTACCCAACTTTATTTTCTACAAAAATTTTTATTTGACTGACAATTTAAAGTCTGATAGCGATATTATATGCAGAAACATGTCTTCAAAAAATTATTTTATGTTTTATAATTGTATGTTGAATGAAGATTGGTATATAGATATTAATTTGAATGCTAATGAGTACTGTAAAGTATTGATTGATAAAATATCTTATATCTATAAAAAATGTTTTCCTTTTATGAAAATGAAGCGCAAAGTTAAAAATGAATGGTTCACACCAGAATTAAGATTACTTAGAAAGTATAAAAACAAAGTTTATAAATCTTTCTTGAAATATCGAAACCTTTCTAAATGGAATGAGTTTAAACAAATACGAAATAGGTGTAATAAGCTAGTAAAAGAAAGTAGAGAAAAGTTTTACTATAATAAGTTCACTAGCTCAAAATTTGATATGAAGAGTACCTGGAAACTTATTAATGAAGTTTTAGATAAGAAAGCAATCAATCACTGTCATTTTGATTCGGATGAAATTAATGACTATTTTACAAATACTCAATTAATCACAAATGAAGCCTACTTTGACTCAATCCCAGTACTTGATAATACTTTTTATTTTGATGAAATTTCCATTAATGATATTTTGATTACTGCAAATACATTTAACGCATCTACTTCATCAGGATGGGATGGTCTTTCTAACAAATTGGGTAAAAATATTGTATTATTTGTTTTGAATAACCTTTACCAATTATTCAACAAAATTATAAAGGATGAATATATCCCTGATTATTTTAAAATTTCTAAGGTTATTCCTATATTTAAATCTGGTAACCCTGAAAGTATTGAAAACTATAGGCCCATTAGCATTTTACCTTTTTTTAGTAAAATTTTCGAAAAAATTGTGTTTAATAGAATGATAAATTTTATTAACTTACATGAAATTTTGAATGAACGTCAGTTTGGGTTTCGGTCAGGTGTTTCAACTGATATGGCAGTCTCTTTTGTAGTAAACTATATTTTGGAATCTTTTGATAGTAATTTAGATGTCTGTGGTATTTTCATTGACTTTTCTAAAGCTTTCGATAGAATAGATCGTAAAATTTTGTTATATAAATTAAGCTGCTATGGATTCAGGGGTAAGTTTTTAAATATCTTGAGTAGTTATTTGTCTAATAGAAAGCAATTTTGTACAATTAATGGAAGTAGTTCTAGAATTTTAGATACATTCATAGGGGTTCCTCAAGGGTCTATTTTGGGTTCTCTTTTGTTTATTTTATATATCAATGACATTTTTAAACTACAAAATAATAATTTTAACTTATGTTTATATGCAGATGATTGTGTAATTCTACACAAAAGCAAAAATCTATTCAATGATATCGATATTTTAAATATATTTTTGAATTCTTTCGCTAATTGGTCATATAATAATAGTTTACGCATTAATTTTCATAAAAGTGAACATATAGTTTTTACGAGGAAAAAAAAATCAGTGTTTCTTCCACTACAGATCTGTGGTAACTTATTAACTCAATCTTCATGTTATAAATATTTAGGTGTATTTCTTGATTCCAAATTGAATTTCAACTTACAGTATGACAATGTAATTAACCCTTTGAAGACCAAAATTTTGAAGACGATTCGTCTGCTTTCTTTTTCAATGGAATTTTATATATTCAAAGCAGACGATTTTCATTTCTTGGGACACTGGTGTCCCACTGGTCCTCAAAGGGTTAAGAATGTATCTATCGCTTTAGGTCTTATGTTTAAAATTCGTTATTTTTTGAAACTTCAAACTAGGATTATTTTGTATTATTCTCTATTTCATTCTAAAATTTTATATTGTAACTTTATTTGGTGTTTATGTAGTATTTCAAAATTTAACATTTTACAAAATAAACAAAGACGTGCCTTTAAATTTATTGATTATAAAAACCATAATAGTGTTGTGTTTAATCATAACATACTTACTCTAGGAGAAATTAGTAAGTTTCAATTAGGTATTTTTGTTTATAAAGTAATTAATAGTAAAAATATTTTCAATATTTATTATATAAAAAATAATCATTTTTATCAATATAATTTACGCTCAAAGAATAATTTACGTAATAGACGTTATAAATATACTTCTTTTAACAAACATTTTTTTAAAAAATCTATTGCCGTATGGAACTCCATTCCTTTACATATTAGGTATTTAAGAAATATTAAAAGCTTCAAAAAAAAATATAAACTACATATGTTTCGTTAGTTCTTTTCCTTATGCTGATTTCATTTGAAACATTTTTTTTTAAAATATTTTTGGATTTTCTTTTGTTTCCTCTTCTTTGTATTTTTTTTTTAGAATCTCGCCGCTTTTTTTTTTCTTCATATATCCACTCATCAACTCTTCTACATCCAGATATGCTTCCTTTGCTTGAAGAATGGAATTAAACTATCAAATGATGTTTTATGACTGTGTGTATCTAACTTGAAATTATTCTGTTTTTATTTTATTTTTCATTTTGTTTATTATGGGTTTTTTTGAGTCTATCATCCTTTCATGCTTCTTATTTCAACTCATTTATACTTCTCCGCTGAACGGATGAGGGATTTTTTTCCCATGTGAACACATAAACGAAAGT
This sequence comes from Nectonema munidae, assembly GCA_030549495.1. Taxonomy (NCBI): domain Eukaryota; kingdom Metazoa; phylum Nematomorpha; class Nectonematoida; family Nectonematidae; genus Nectonema; species Nectonema munidae. Next base: position 254,266 of record JAUIRK010000761.1, read on the forward strand.
TTAGTTCACTTCATTTTTTCAAACATGAATAAAGTCTTATCTTATAAAAAAAATGTTAAAATTTAAATCAGTCGATATTTACTGTTATATATCTTTCTTTCCGATCGACTTCTAAGAGGATGAAAACATAATTCAAATATTGATTTAATGTTTTGAACTAAATCATTTTTTCTCTTAATCTATTGAAATTTATGTTGCCTGTAAACCAGCATAGGTGGCTTATGTATGGGAGGCGCATCAAACAACCTACAAACTATTGAAATTTATTACTTGTTTTGTTCAATTTTCAACCTAAAAAATTCTATCCAAACTTTATTTTTTGATTAATTCAACAGTTTTCTAAATTCGATTATGTTTTTTTTAAACGGTTCAATATCTTCATTATCCTGAACATACATGATAAATCCTTTTTGCTCTTCTTCAATTGGTTCGAGAAATTTGCCATGTGATCTAATAAAAGATTGGGAAAAGTTTCAATTAATGCTAAGAGACACGGTGACCTGGAATTTCAATCCTCTTGTCAAAATAAAGCAAAATGGAAAGGCTAAATTTCATTAAAATACCTTTCTGTTTATGCGAATTATTTATTTACTAATAAATACTTTCTGTTTTTAGCTGCATTTTTGATTTTTAAATTATGGTTTTCATAAATACTATGATGGGTTAGAGTGCTCTTAAAAGAAAAATCTTGAATATATTCCTCTTGGCTATATGGATAATAATAACTGCTTAAAATTATTATCAAATGCGCCCATTTTGTATAAATATTTAACTCGCCCTATTTTATTTAAACATTTTTTGAACCGGTTCAAACTGGCTCCATTTTATTTAAATATTTTTAGAGCCCAGCTGTATCCGATTTTTTTAATTTCTCATTTGAGCTCAATCATCACCCAACTTTTTTTTAACTTATTTTCTTTATTTTGGCCCTTAAAGCGTGAGTAAGGTTGGTTAGAAACTGCTTTGATACGTGAGGGTTTGGGGCTCGAATTCACCTTATTCTTCATTGTTCGATACAAGCAGTGCAATTGTGCTTTCTCGATTAGTCAATACTATTAATTCTCTCTTTTTTATTAAGATTTTGTGGTCTGTGTTCCGAAAAAATTTCATCAAGTTTTTTAAAGTGCGATATTTGCCTTAAATTTTATCATTATACATGTGACAAATTTAGTTTTATGGAGTTTATACATTTGAAAAGCACTGAATTTGTATGCATTGTTTGTTTGCTTGAATTAGATAATAAAAGATATGACCGACCATCTTCTCGAAAGGTTGTGTAATGTTCCAGAAAGTGAGGGAGTAGAGCGAAAGTATTTTTTTATCTCAAAAAATATTTTATTAAAAATGGATAAAGAGGCTTTGATAAAAAAGTATAAAACCCCATATTATAGAAATCTTGAAACTGATAAAATATTATTGTCTTATATTCCTTGTAATTTAATTCCTATTTCTTCCTCACCAAATGGCAATTGTTTATATAATTCTTTGTCCCTTTCTCTATGCGGAAATGAAAGCGTAGCCTCAGAAATTAGATATAAAACTGCAATTGAATTAAATTTTTTTCCAGAATTTTATAAAAGAAATGCTTATCTAAGTGAACTATTCAAAGTGGCTATAGATATAGAAGAAGAAAGCTTTAAAATCTGTTCTGATTGTACATTCTCTTCAGTTTATTCAATTATGGCAGCTGCAACTGTTATTGGATGTCCAATCCAATCATATTATCCTAGAATAGAGCAATCTAAGGTTGCTGATATTTTAAATTGTTTTTTCTTTCCTAGGAATTATTTTGACTCTATTAATGTTATCAAATTTTTTTGGACTCGAACTAAATTTGATGAAAAATGCAACAAAACTTTTATCCCAATCATTTTGTTCCTTTATTAGAAAAGACAAGAGTTTTGTCTGAAAAATCTTTCTCCAATTCAAGGGTACTTCTGTTAAAAGATATTTCAAATTCGAGTGATAGAAATCATAAAATAATTCTTAAGGAACCTTCCAATATTGAAAAAGCTAATAAAATAAAGTCTTTTTTGAGTACTGAAGATATCATATCAATTCTACAAAGTTATAAAGATCCGCTAGATAACGTTCCTAATCGACCAAAAGAAAATGAGTTTTTTATAGTTAAAAAAATGCATAGAAATAATAAAAATTATTTTTATGACAATTGTGGTCCATGGGTCACAGTTTCAAGTGGAAAAAAGTTTTACAAGAAAATTGAAGACAGTTTAATGCATATTTACAGGAAAAACGGTATTTTTTATGAACTATCTAAAGGCCAAAAAAACAAAAATTGAATTTATTAGCGAAGAGAGAACGTGCTTAATACTAAATAGATATTATTCTTATTTAAAAGGTAATGCAAGTTTTAGAAGAAGAGTTTCCTGGTTAGAAAATAAGGAAAGTTTAAACTGTCTTTATGAATATATAGGTGATGCTTTAGAAAACAATCTTTCTCATGGAAATTCAAAATTAAATACCGAATACATAAGGACACATCCAAAAATTTTATCTTGTATTGAAAAAAAGTGTAAAGATAATCCAAAATCTTTATTTATAGAGACCAAAGAAAACTTTGATATGGTTCCAAGAAATTCCAAAACAATCTATAACATGCGCCAAAAGTTGAGGCAAGAAATATCTAACGATTTTTTAAATTTCTCTAATGAGATACAAAGTATTTTATCTATGATTTCATTGGGTCATCCATTTATAAGACGCATGTCTTTTTTAACTGGCAAAGGACCAGTTATAATATGTCACACAGATTCACAAATTAAACAAATGAATGATTGTCTTTTATTTCAAAAAGGAAATGAATCTATGTTAGGAATTGACAAAACCTATAACTTAGGACCATTTTTTGTTACAATTACGGTCTTTCAAAATCTTCATATTATCAATAAAAATAGCAAGAAAAATGCAATACTTTCCGGACCATTTTTTCTTCATTTTGAGTCAACTTTTGAAATTTTTAATGAATTCTTTATGTATATGCGCTCAATTTTTTTCAGCATGGATCATTTTTATTCACAAAAACACAATTTTATAATTGGTATGGATCAAGAAGCTGCTTAATAAACTCTGTGAAATTTAGCTTACCTGAAGTTGATATTTTATTATGTACAAGGCATTTAAAAGATAATGTTTCTAGGTACTTACAGAAAAAGAAGGTATGAACCAGACTCAAATGAACAAGTTTTTAGATTTAATATTTGATGAAAATGGAATAATAAATTCTTGTTCAAACTTTGAATTTTTTTCAAAAATAGAGAATTTTAAAAATATTTATACTTATAAAGGTATTGAATATTTTAAAAAGAAATTTTTTCCCACTATTCAAAAATACAATTTTAAAACTAAAAAAATCATCCCTACATACCATATAATTGGAAGAACAATAGATCAGAATCATTCAACCATGAGATAAAAAGTAATCAAAACTGGAAACCATTGAAAATTAGTATGATGATCGAAGCTATATATGATCAGGTTACGTATGAAGAACTGATGATAAAAAGTGCAATAAAAAGATGTGGAAATTTTTATATTTCTGATAGACTGAAAAACGTCTTAATATCTAACCAATATTATGAAAAAATGAGTGTTCAACAAAGAGAAAAATTATATTTAGACTTTATTTCCATCAATCAAAATAATTTTATTAATAATAATGTTCTTTCATCTGATGGGATGTTATTGATAAAAAAGCAAAAGAAATTAGCAAAAAAACCTGGACAGAGAAAAACAAAGGGGTATTTTTCTTTTTTTCTTTAATTGTTTGTAATTATATTACTTTTTTAGGTTAAGAACATCCAATTTTCAACAACAAACTTGATAATATTTTTAAGTTATAAAAAAATATTCAGATAGCTTTCAACTCTATTTATGTATTTTTTTTTGATTTTTTCTTACGTTGAATAAAATTGCTGTTTTTTGTAAATATTTTTTTTAATCATTAAAACAAAGATAAGCTTACCATGATTCACTTTCCGAGTTTATAATTCCCAAAAAAGATATTCTAAGTGCAGTCAAACCTGTCTTTTGCGGCCACTGAAAAATCCTAGGCCAAAATTGCTGGTTATAGACCCTTTAAATAGCGGCCACAAATTTTGTTCAGAAAAAGCGTAGAAAGCAAGATGTCTAAATCTACAAACTCTTTATGATGTGAATTTTGCTCCATTTATTCTGTTAGGTTAATAATGATGAATTGTCAGGATTACACTGTACAACAATAAAAAAAAACGAAAATTTGATTAGCATTTTTTAAGAGTATTTTTCACGCTGATAACGAATATGAAAGTGATTTTTTTGTTTTTATAAAAAAAAATAAGTAAATTTTTTACTTTACTATATAAATAAAAGTAAATTTTGATTTTACGAATTCTCATTCTGTTTTTGTGATATGCAAATAAATTCTTCTTCTTCTTCTTAATCTGTCAGTAAATTAATTTTCACATGTAACCTAACTGACAAATTTACTTTCACCGGAGAAGCTATCTGAATAATTTCATATTTTCTAAAACACTTAATTTTACATAATTACGCCATCAATGAATTTTTAAGGGAGTTTACCCTTACCTTTAATGTTTATAATATTTTAATATCTACCAAAAAGTCGAGTCTTTTGGATCCAACAAATCCTTTAAGTTATCCGAAGTTCGAGTTAAACGAATGATCAGTATCATATATTTTTTTGAATGAACAGCAGTTCTGTGGTACTTCCAGGTACAAATTTAAGGGAGCAAAACCTCAAAAAAAACTGAATTCATTTTATTTTATAAAAAAAATAACGAGAGTATATATACAAAATTACGATAATTTACGTTCAAAAGGGCATAAAATTTTGCGCCTACACGCTTAAAGATAATAATAAAATATGGTACAATAATTCAAAGCAATTAATAGGGCTGCAAATATCTCAGTGCTGAAAATACTCTACAACGAAAAGAATGAAAGCATGTGTAATTCACACTTTTATTGATTTTTCATAAAAACTTTGTATTCAAAGCCTCTGAAATATATTGCAACATGATGACCTGCAATTCACAGATAGCATTGAAATATCCAGAATAATTTAAGTTATAAATTGATATCAGAAAAAGCATTAATTACTTCGATTTAACCGAAAATTCCACCTATCTGATTTTGAGTTAAACAAAAATTTAGGATGTGTAGATATCACTGAGGCAGGTACAGCGACTCGAGTTATCGAGAAATTACTACTAGATGTATAGCTGGTAAAGATGTTTATCTATAAACTATTATGCTAGGATAAATTCAAAATGATATCTAAATATAAAAACTTTCATTTTATTAAATTGTCAATTTTTATAAATATTATAATAAGATACATTATAATAAATTTTTTTCCTAAGAGAAATCCTCTTTTTACGAAATTCGAATAAATTTTGATAAAATTTCAAAAACCAGCCAGATAAATTAGTACTAAGAAAATTTTCCCAAAGTTATTAAAAATCAATGACCTTAAAATTTCCTAAATATCTGCCAACGTGAAAAATTATTTTTTTTAAGATTTTCTTGACAAAAATATTGCTACTTTGGATATATACTTCGAAGAATATTTTTTTTTTCCCCATCATTTGTTGGAAAAAATATTCTTTTAAAGATTTTCATTTAAATTTGTGCAGGAAAATTAATTTTTTTAACCTTTTACCTTTCGAAGTTATCATTTCTCAACTTAATAAAAAGAATCAAGTTTTTTATGTTGACTTTTTCACGAAAATGATTTCTGTTAAGGTACCAAATTTTAAAACTTTAACACAAAATTTGATTTTCAGAAGAATTTTTGAACCTGGATTTCCAATTTTTCAAAAATAATAAGTCCACTTTTCCGTATAAAGCCATTACCAAATTTATGTAAAAATGAGTTTTGAACAATTTTTAATACACTTTCAAAAGAATTTTCCTTTTCAAACGATGCCTATCGTTAAGACAATTTACTTCATTGATGTATAAAATGTTTTTAGAATACAAAAATAATTATTCTGTAAAATTTAGTTAATATCTGTTGCGCGTATTATTATAAAACCTTACAATTAAAAATGCGAGCTGAACATTATTGCCTAAACTTAATTCAAATGTTTTCAAATAAATTTTGTTAATCATGTTGTATATGATTGGGTACTTTAGTCGACACTTTAAAATTTCTTCATAAGGGCAGAATCTTTCATTAGGGCGGGAGACACTGTACTATTTTTTGAACAGCTGGTTAAGTTTAACAATTTTTAAGATAAAATAAAAACTTTCTAATAAAGTTTTCTAATTAAAAACATGCTCCATCTTAAATAAAAATGGCTTTCCTAATAGATTTATTGAATATAATGAAAATTTTAAAATAAAAACGAATAATAGTACACTAAATAATTGTTTATTATTCTTTATGTAAGAGAAAACAAAAAATAAAAATTGAAGAGTTTTCAGAAATACTAAGACTTTTACAGAGTTCTTATTTGACTAAACACAATTCATCTTGATAAATAAAAATCTGAAAAAAAATTAAAGCGATTCATGAAATTGATGAAAAAATTAATCATAAGTTCCATACCTAAATACTTTTTAGCTTTCTACATTCATCGATTTCTTGTTACTTGCAATATTAAAAACTTTTATTATCTTACCGGAATAAATGAATACAGGAATATTGAATTAGAAAAAAATTTAAAAAGTGAAATCAGATAATTTTCTATATTTCTTATCATTTTTCACAAAATTTTGAATACACTGAAATAAGAAAGAGACATTATATAAAACTGTTTTTAGATAAAATACTTTCAGAATAATTATTCATCATTAATTTTGTTAAAAGTTAAGTAAGGTAACAAATACGAATATGGTAAAAAAGTTGTTTTAAGAGTTGATTTTGAAATTACTTGAGCTTGATTTTTTATAAAATCTTAAAAAAATATTTAATATGAACTTATAATAAAGAATTAAGGAAAAAAGTAAAATTTCTTACAGATAAAGCAGAGATCAGACTTGAAAAAAGTTTACAGAAAAGCAAAGATTGACCTTCAAAAAAAGTTAAATGAACTTATTAAAAAAAATTTAAGCTCCTTACACAGAAAGCAAAAGTCAACCTAAAAAATAAATTAAGTAAAAATATTAATCTTACAGATAAAGCAAAGATCAGCCTTGAAAAAAGTTTAATATAATAGGGGATGAACTTATAAAAAAGTTTACAGAAAAGCAAAGATTGACCTTCAAAAAAAGTTGAATGAACTTATGAAAATAAATAAAAAAGTAAAAAGTAAAGTTTGTTACAGCGAGAGCAAAGATCAACCTTAAAAATATTTAATACGAACTTATAAAAAAGAATTAAAGAAACGAGTTAAATTTCTTACAGATAAAACAAAGATCAGCCTTAAAAAAAGTTTAATATAATAGAGGATGAACTTATAATATAAATTAAGTAAAAATATTAAGGCCAACCTTCAAAAAAATAATAAGCGAAGAACTTATAAAAACAATTAAATAAATAGGTTAAGTTTCTAAATAATAAATAAATAGGTTAAGGAACAAAACCTCAAAAAAAATTGAAATAGAAAACAAGAAAGAAAATGGTTGTAATTAGAAGATTTTAGAAGCAGAAAATAAAAGAATTCGCCATTTTTAAAAATAAAAAAAAATAGCCGTCAAATTTGCAGCTTATTTTACCCTTAAAATGGTTTCCAAAAATTTCGGAGAAGTTTGAGAGGCCATCATACAAATTCTAGGGAACAGATTTAGTTGTAACTTTGAATATATATATTATATATTATATTTAGTTTATATGCAAAATTTAAATTAAATTCTCAAATTATTTACAAAGTTATTTAACTTTATATTTGAAGCTATTTTTGCAGCTTATTTTACATAGACCGAAAAATTTTTGTATAAAAAATTAAAAAACTTGAAAAACATTATTAATTAGTATTAAAAAAAATTCTTGAAATTAAATGAATATTAGTTCATCAAATTTCTAGCATATTAATTTTTGAAATGTTATGTTAAAGTTTAGCTTATTGAAACGTAAATATAGAATTTTCTTTATAGCAAGCTTAGTAAATTTTCTCTACTCCTTTTTTAATTACAAATACTTTATCTTATAATGTTCAAAACTCATTTGCCAAGATCACAAATTTTTATATTTTTAATAGCTGATATTTATTTCAATAGATTTTTTCCTGCTTACAAAATAGCTCTAAATACACCAATATTTTTTTAGGGTTTAAAATAACCTAAAATATTTTAAACATATTTATTTTGTGAACAATATTAGAATTGATGTCAGCAGATAGCACTTGTACTTAATTCCGTCATGATACTGTTTTTGATTGCTATATAACTTACACAATATAACTTATACACCACGTAGCGGCCTTGACCTTTGATGTATTTGTTGTATAAATATTTCTTTGATTTTCATTGTTTGCTTTCTCCTACTAAATTATATTCATTCTTAATATCCTTTATAAATATTCTTTCTTTCTGTCTTTCTTTCTTTCTTTCTTTCTTAGCACTTGTAGTTAATTCCGTCATGATACTGGTTTCGATTGCTGATCATCATATGTTGAGTTTAAATATTCTTAGCTTGAATGCTATATATATGACTAAAAAATATTAGGATTAAACTTTAAAGAGAAATAAAAAATATCTTGTATTTTAAGATTGTCTTATCTTTATCATAAATGTTAAATTGATCTATTTAAAGAGGTATTTCCAATTTTATTTTGAATTTTTAACTCGCTTTTGTTCGAACTTTTTTAGGTCCATTAAATTTAAGTGCACGGTTTTCTCAACTCCCTTCCTGTAAGGGTATTTTTATTCGTTAAGTTATTTAATTATTTCTTAATTTTTTTACTTTAAAAATATTATTTTATATTTCAATTTGTTTTAGCTTATATAATTAATATAAAAACAAAATTTTATGAAATAATTCACGAGGATGCGCTTCTATTAAAACTTCTTCTATTTAAACTTCGTGACATTTCCCAAAATTGATAGCTGCATCTTTTGATTTCATGTCAGTTGAATGACCTTTTTGTGCCTAAATCTGTCAATCAAAATCAAAAGAACTTTTTCAGCCAAATTCTTACAGTATCTCTAGTTAAGCTTATAACTTTGGTTACTCGTTTGAAAGTTTATAAATATATACAGTTTTAAACTTTATAGTTAAAATTTTTTTAAAATCATAGTTACTTTTTGGGAAATGTCAATCAAAATTTTGATTGATGAATAATATATCTAATAAAATATACCTTCATTAGAAATTGAAAATACCTATAAGTGTGGAACAAACCTGCAGTTTACTTCTAAAATCTGTCTCTGAAAACATTCATTCAAATTTTACATGGAATATACACATTATTATAACAAATTAACAATCGTAATTTCATTTATAAATTCTTTTTGCATTTAGAATTTGAAAATGCTCATCAATGTGAAACAAATTTGCGATTTATTTTTAAAATCTGATTAAAATTTAACATGAAATATACACGCTTTTATAACAAATCAACAATGCCAATTTCATTTATGGATTGTTTTTGCATTTAGAATTTGAAAATACTTATAATTGTGAAACAAAGTTGCAGTTTATTTCTAAAATCTGTCTTCGAGAACATTCATTAAATTTTACATCAAATATACACATTTTCATATCAAATCAACAATGCCAATTTCATTTATAGATTATTTTTGCATTTGTATTTCAAAATACCTATAAGTGTGAATCAAAGTTGCGGTTTATTTCTAAAATCTGTCTTCGAGAACATTCATTCAAATTTTACATGAAATAAACGCATTTTCATACCAAATCAACAATGTCAATTTCATTTATAGATTGTTTTTGCATTTGGATTCAAAATTACATATAGGTGTAAAATAAATTTGTGGTTCACTTCTAAAAATTGTTCCCAATAACAAAATATGCGGTTTACATTTAAAATCTGACTACGAGAATTCATTCAAATTTAACATGAAATACACACATTTTTATAACAAATCAAGAATTCCAATTATAGATTGTTTTTGTATTTAGAATTTGAAAATATTTGTAAGCGTGAATCAAATTTGCAAACCAGGTGTTTTACACCAGGGGCGCACATCCTCAAAATTATTGGAGGGTGGCGAAATTTTTTTCTTGCAATTTTCAAAATTAGTGGTCTGGAAATACCACGGGAGACCAAATATTCAAACAATCCTTTAAAATAGCGTGTATTCAGCGCATACCTAAAGTCCTAAATTTATAAGACTACTTTATATTTTTTTTACAAAATTGGTGAATTTAAATACTATACTTCCAGCGAAAATTTTTAAATTAAATTTGCATATCGAATATAGTGCGCAGAAAAAATGCCCCCAATTAAAAAGTAGGAAAAAAAAACCCCAATTTAAAAGTTGGAAAAATGCCCCCAATTAAAAAGTAGGAAAAAATATGCCCCAATTAAAAAGTAGGAAAAAATATGCCCCAATTAAAAAGTAGGAAAAAATATGCCCCAATTAAAAAGTAGGAAAAAAATGCCTCAACACAAAAAATTTCAAAAAATTATTAATTAAAATTTTAAAAAATATTTTTTTAAAAAAGATATGTCAAATAAAGATTTTTTGTAAAAAAAAAGTTAACTTTTCATCTAAAACATTTAAAATTTAATTAAAGTAAACTAAAAAACTCAGCATACAACAATTTTTTAAATACAAAAAAAATATAAAACAGCAAATATTTTTGGACTTTGTGTGTATCAGAACACTTTCTAAATATAATTTGTATTTAACTGATTTTAAGAACACATTCCCACAAATATGCACCTTTGCAATTGTTTTCAAGAACCTTATAAAGAAAAAAACCCTATAGATTAAGAAATTTTAGAAATTTAGCCTTTCAAAACGGTACCAAATAAAAATATTTATATAATTAAAAACAATCCTGAAAATCAAAAATTAGGGGGCATTTTTTCCTACTTTTTAATTGGGGGCATTTTTTCTGGAGGCATTTTTCCGGGGGCATTTTTTCTGGGGGCATTTTTACCTACAACCATCAAATATACACTAGTTTAAAAAAATCCAAAAATGTTAGGGGGTGGAAAAACTGAGAATTTTTCATTTGAAAAATGAAGTAGTCTACCAGGCACATTATACGAATTGATGAAAGGATATTTGATTCATAGAGAAAACAAATAACTGAAGGTTGGATAGTTTTATATGAGTGAATGTAGTCTAAAGGCAAAGAGTCTACTAGACACCCTGCAATGTTTATATGAAAAAAATGTGATTGATTCAGAGGCAAGGGTATAAAACGAAGTTATAATTGTGCAAACAAAAATAAAACAAAAAATTAAGATCGCATTATTTCATTTTACTAAGCATCATTCAAAAATAGTTTAAAAGCTAAATTGATACAAGCTACAAAAAAAGTAAAATAACTTTTAACATTTTGCAATGATTTGCCTTTTATAATAACTTTTAAGGAAAAAAAGTCTATCAGAAAAAGTTATAGAGCTTCAACAAAAACGAAAAAATTTAGAGCATAACTTAAGTTTTTTGAAAACTAATTTGACGTATCCCCTACCTACAGCATACTCTATGGGTGGCATGGCAGGTTGGTTGAGATGATGGACATAGCACAAAAGCCTCTGGATTCGATTCCTCATCGATACGAATTTGTTTATAGTTTGACATAAGCGGTACATCAGTGCCTTGTCAATGAAAATACACCCGCTGCACCTTACCTTTTACTTAAAATTGAAAAATTTGCTACAAAATTAACATAAGAGAGAAAGGAAACAAAATAAACTAATAAAGCAATTTTCACTATTTTAAAATGGAACCGTCTGTTCTCAGAATAATTTCAAAGAAATAGGAGGCATAAAGAATGAGAGTTTATTTGATATTTTCAAGTTTTTATAAGCAGCAAAAGCCAACGTTTAACTAGCTAGCCCTTATAATTAAAAAATTATTTAAACTAACGGTCGACAGACATTTCGCCCCATAGACAATTTGCCCCCTGACAAATTGTCTCATAGGCTGTCTCATAGGCTATTAGTTTCATCCATCTTTGCTTATTATATGTGTAAAATTATTAAAAAATTTTATATTCTTGTTTATTTTATCTCTATTAAATTATTTCAAATTAATCAATTTATCTCTTAATTTTTTAGAATTGTCCATGAGACAAAATGTCTTATGAAAATAATGGGGGGAATTGTCCATGAAATAAAATGTCTTATGAAAATAATGGGGCGAATTGTCCATGGGACGAACTGTCTTATGAAAATAATGGGGCGAATTGTCCATGGGACGAACTGTCTTATGAAAATAAAGGGGCGAAATGTCCGAGGACCAAACTAACATAAATCAAAGTATACGAGAAAAGAAAATCATTGCGTTTTTTTTGAATATTTCTGTCTACAAATAAAATTCTGACAGCTGTCATAAATAGATCAAGTACATTTTTAACAACTGAAACATTTTGTTTCGATATTATATTTTTATTATAATAATCAACAAATTTTCTTAAAAAAAGTGATTTGATTATGTACAGTGTTAGTTATAAAATTTAACAATTGAACATTATAAAAAATATCTCTGCTCAAATAAAGCAAATAGAGTATTCTTGCTTTTAAACTGAATAGATAATCAAAAATTCATTCCCAAATAACTATTGAAAAAAATTTCTTCACTTGAAAAAATTAAAGTTTTCAAATGTTACAAAATGTAGCAAACGTAGTGATAAAGATTGTGACTTTTGTTGAAAAAAAATTCTTAGCGCGAGTCTAACAATATTCATTGATATAATATTGTAACGATTGAAAACTATTTTAATTTAATTCTAAATGCAAATTAGACAGAAGCAGTGGTGTAGCTAAAAAAAAAGTTGATAGAAGGGCACAATTTAAAAACAAAAAAGTTGCGCAACATTATTTATACTTTCTTGACCCTTTCATTGGAGAAATTTTCAAAAACTGTAAGATGCATGGGGGCACCATGCGATACATAGGAGTGTGGGCACGGCCCCTCATGCCCCAGCCTAGCTACGTCACTGGAGAGAAGAGAGCTGAATGAGATAGGAGAGCTTAACAAGAGAAGAGGGCTTGAATGAAAGAAGAGAGCTTGAGTGAATGATTGAGTTTTAGCAGAGAAAGCGGAAGAGAAAAACCGAGGAGACAGAAAGAGAAATAGAATCACTGTGACAGAAGATGAGAAAATCTAGTGGATCATCAATATGTGTTTGCTCAAAAATACTACAAAGAGGAGACACTGTGATAAACATTGCTTACTTATTGTGTGCATATTGAATCAATGGATTTTATTATTATATAGCTCTCACACATCGTCTCTAACATATGTTCGATAGGAAAAATGCGATCATCATACATGTTTTATAAACAAGCAGCAACTCTTACTTATAGAAAATTATTTGGGGGGGGGGGGCGAAGGTCATTTTCGCCCACCCCCTGAAAACACATTGGTTAAATTTAAAACAAAATTAATTTTTTATATCCCTGTTTAAAAATAAAATATCATTGACGTTTTGGCTTTTTAAATGTGATCTTAGATGAACAGTAAGAGTAAAGTTAGGCTCGTTAGCAGCACTTGCTCCTATAATACATAAAACATTACGCGTAACAACCAAAAGTGTTCGAAAATGTCTTCAATATTATATTGGAAACGTTATATTCTTTTGTTTTATCTTTATGAATTTACTTTATGATTGTGATAAAAATAACATTTCTATTTTAAAAAGAGTTGATAATAATTGAGTAATGAAGCAATGAGTAATGAAGGAATCACATTCATTATCATATTTTGCCGATATTCGTAAATTTTATGCTTGAATAAAAGAAGTTTGTTCTAAGGAAAACTTTTTAATACCATAAAAATCTTTATTTTTTCAAACAAGAAAGTTTCCTATATTTGTGTTTAAATTGGAATACTCAAATAGATAGCAGAGGGGCACATCCTCAAATTTTTTGGTGCTGGCAAACTTTTTTTTTATAATTTTAAAATTTTATTATAAAAGAATTTTTGTCCAATTGCACAGACTGCAATTATTTCCCGACATTATACTTGCACTCTAGGTTGTTTGTAATTTTGATTGCATCACTACCTTCTAACTCGGTGGTTTTCAAACTGGAGTCCGCGGTGCCCTACTCGATCGCGAAGTAGTTACATAGGGTCGACAAGGGGTTACTGAGTGGGTCGTTTTGCGCAACATATTGCACCCATATTGCGTCATTTGCGATTTTTAGCAATAAGTAACATTTAAGAATAAATAATAATTGAATTGAGTAGTATTTTTATTCTTTTATTGCTTTTGACGCCTAATTTTATAGATGTAAATGTGCATTTTTCTTATGGCTTAAAAATTTAATATCACGACTCATACCTAATAATTTTGCCTAAATTGTTTTGTATATATAAAATTATTTTTCATTTTTATTCAGATCTAATATGACTTTTGATTTCTTTTAAGACAAAATCCTAAACATGTTCAATTGAAACATTACTCTGAGAAATTTCAAATTTTCCATTTGATGTCCTACTTTTTCTGCTTACTTTATATAGGGCAATCAATGGATCAAAAAATCAAAATTTCGAGTTTGTTTAGTGATTCTTTTTGAGTACCTTTTTTGAAAGCTTTTTTTGAAATTTTTTTTTGATAAAAAAAAGTGAACGAAACGCGAACGATAAAATTAGTCGCATAATAAAGCTGCATAATCATTTTTGTAATGTGTTTTCAAACTTCTGGGCTCCTAACAAGTCTGTTAGAATAGATGAAGAGTTGGCGGGCTTCAGGTCGGAGTAATTTGAAGATTTACGTTCCTAAAAAATCTAGTCATTACGGTTTGAAAGTTGATCACCTGAATGATGCAGAAAATTTTTATTGTATGAAACGCGAAATATACGCTTCTGGTTTAATTGATAGAGAATACTTCTCTTCTAAAGCGATAATAAAAAGGCTAGGAACGGATACCAATTTACCACAAGGATGTGGAATTTACATGGAGCGTTTTTCACATCTCATGAAATTGCAGAATGGGCTCTGCCAAAAATACAACGTCTGTGGCACTGTCATGAAGGAGATGCACACCAAAAATATTACAACCAAGCTACCTGAAATCTCTCAATCTTTGCGAGTGGGAGTCATGCATAGTTTATTCTTGTAAATCTTCTCTTTTGAGAAAATTTTAAAGTTGTCTACATTCTTTTTTAACATAGAAGAAGGCTTGCAATTTCTACTGATGCCTCCAAGCCTGAATCTTTACTGGAATACAAGTATAAAAGTGGAGTTGATGTAGCTGCAAGTCATGCAGAAGATGGATAAGAGCAGCAGATATGAGCTCTTTGAATTCTTTCATTATTGCTAAATTCAACTCGCCCAATGATTTTCCTTCTATAAAAGGCAGTGGGCGAAATGTTTTTTATAAATAAGTTGGCTTTACTTTTGAGTGAAGAAGCTATGAGGGTGAAAGCCCAAACTTCTCAGAGCATTCATTACTTAACTTCTATCGTTTTTATGACAACGAGGTTCCTGAAACCCCACATGCCAGATGTTATTGCGTAGTTTGTATGCCAAAAAAAAGCAGAACAAGGAGATGTAAAAAGTGTTACAAAAGTATGTGTAAACTGCATTCAAATTTTGTTTGTAATAACTCTTGCTTATGATCTTTTTCAAATTAAATAAATTATTTCTATAATTTTTACTGAAATTTGTATTTACAAATAAGCCAATAAAAATACTTTTTCAACTGTATGAAAACCTTTTTTCTAAAAAATATTTATCAAAATTATTTTAATGCCATCTATACTTGAAAAAAGTTATGAATAGATTTTCTTGCCATAATTTTTTTTGTATAAATTAAAAAAACTAGAAAAAAGTTTTTTCGTTGTTAAAAAGCTTCCTTTAAAATTACATTTAATAAAAAAATATTTGATAATGGGGAATTTTTGGTTAAATACTTTACGAATGAATTGCGTGTAGTAAATTGCCATGTGTGCATATAGCGAAGGTTATAATGATTGAGAAGGTAAAACATGTTTTATTGTGAAATGTCTGATAGCGATTTTGGATTGAAATTTACAGTCCTATGCTGATGTTGAAAAAATGACTGAAAGTTCTGATTCGATTTGCCACTACATATAATTGTGAGCAAGCGTTTTCCATGCTTCTTGCCATTGAAACCAAATCCCGAAAAAGTTTGGAAGTGAGTAATGATATGAGAGTTGCATTGACCAAAACAAGGTGAAACTTAGACAAACTGATCTAGACAAAGCAAATGCAGCCCATTTACAAATTTACCAAAACCCATTGACATTGATTGGATTTTTCAGACAATTTTTGAATAACAATTTTGTTAGTACAGTAGTTTTCATGTTGATTTATTTTTTTAATGACCCCGCGAGCTATTAAAAAATTATATAGAGACCTTATTTTTCTTATTGCCGCTACGCCGAAAATTTTACAAAGTTTATAAAGCACTCTTCAAAATCGAGAAGAGAAGAAAATCATTCTTATATAAAATAGATCACTACTCATCGGGTGTAATTTTAAGTATTTATCCCTCCTTATTGTCATTTACCAGTTATTGAAAGCGATGGTCACAGTCTATCTGAGTCTATCGCTATATATGCTATACTCTAGGCTAGGGCTTCTCAAACTTTTTGACCTAAGAACCCTTTGGCTTAAAATTTTTTCTCACGAACCCCCACCATCCTGATATCAAAAATATAATGCTTTATAGTGTACATCTATCAGTGAACTTTAACTCAAACGACTTTATTCAAAAACTAATAAAAAATTTTTACTTGAAAACACCTAGTGTGAAGGATGTGCCTGCTTTTCGGAAATAATATGTTCTATCCTTGCTACATTTTTGGATAAATAAATTCGTAAGTGCTCCACATTTAATCTTGATCTATGTTTGTTCATGATATTTAAAAGAGCAAAGAAATCTTGCTCATACAAGTAAGTACTTGGAAACATTAGCAAAGATTTCAAAACTACTTTAGATATAAAGGGGTAGATATCGCACATCTTAGACCAGAATGTTTTGAGAGAATGTTTCAAATGCGTCATTTGCATTTGAAAATTTTTGCATCTTAAATTTTTTGAGTCGTTTACCAACTCTAAAAATTCTTCTTGCATATCTTCTGAGAGAAGATTAACATCCATGCTAAAAGAATTTCTAATCAATTTCGATTAATTGGATTTAACAAGCTTCAGAATTTCTAGTTCTCTTTTATCAAGCATTTCGCTAAGATGTTCAAACAGTAAAATTTCTATTTCAATTCTTTCTTCCCAAAGTTTAAGCTTCATTATAAACGATCTCAGTTTGTCCACGAAATCAATCACAGTTATAAACCTACCTTAAAATACCTTAGGCAAGCTTTTGAAGCCATTGGTTGTCTGATAGTTTTCTTGCAAATACCATTGACTTCAACTTTTTATCTCGCATGAAGAATTAAGTAAGTTCTTTTTTCAGTGATTCAACCTACATTTCCTCTCGACAGCCAGCGAACTTCAGCGTGAAGGAGTACATGTTCTTCGTTGCTTCCAAATTCCTGGCACAAGAGTGAAAAAAGTCTTGTATTTAAGGCGCTAGATTAGATTGAGCTCATTGTGTGTACACCATCGTCAAGCACTCATTTAAAATCAGATAGGAGAGTTTTTGATGCCATCGCATATCGATGCAACAAGCGATGAAGATGTTTTATTTCAGAAGTCACTTCCTCCAAAACCTGAACGATGGCCGAGCATTGCTGCTGCTCAGTCGGTTGTGATTGCACATACATTTCCCCAACTTAATCCTTCTTTCTGAAAAAACAATGAAACTTGGTTGAAAATATCTTCATTTTTTTTCTGTAATTCCTGTTGCTTGGCATCATCAGACATATCTGCTTCATTAAACTGAATAAGAGGTCGCGAAGAATGAAACGTGTTTTTTTAAAACTTATTTTTGCTTGAAAAATGCAATATTTTTGCTCTTTAAATTAGGATGGCAACTATTTAAATGGCGTTTCAAAAATGCAGGTTTCATGCACTCCACTGTTAAAACTTTGTTATGCTATTTTTATTGAGAAGTGTGTTGCCAAATTGAATGTAGCTCTCATCATATTCAGGGCGGATCTAGAAATTGGCATTAGGGGGGGGGGGGGGCGAGGCGGATTTTACTAAACTAGAACTCAAATTTGAATCATAAATTTAAGCTTTATCAAAAAATTTTTAAGCCATTTTTATCCTATTTTGGGTAATGGTTTAATAAAAAGCGAAGATCCACTTTTTATCATAAAACTTAGAGTAATATAATAATATATCAAAAAATTATAAGTTTATTATAAGAAAGTAACCAGATTTAGAACTAAGAGGATTAGCTACATATAGCACTACATATAAATAATGCTGTCAATATCCAATCGAATATCTGTGAACAAAAAGAAGAATCAGAGCATTAAAACGATCTTCATTCTTTGAACTGCGAGATGTGGTAAAACTTAATGTGTTTAAATAATAAATTTTCAAAAAAAATTGGATAATATAGAAGTAATAAGTGTCACACTTACGATTGAAACATAAAAAACTTTCTAGGGCTTCTTACTTTAGAGAAAGATTGAATCTACGAGTTGCCGAAACCATCATAATATTTGAGTTCTACGAAAAGAATTAGATCAAGAAAAATTTTCAAACAATTGGCACTGCAATTTTAGGGGGGGGGGTGGGGCGTACGCTGGTTCCGCCCCCTTTAAATCCGCCAGTGATATTGTCTTTTTTTCGGTATTGAATTCATAAACAATTTAAAAAATCTAAAAATCATAAAAAGATCAAATACATCAAAAAATCTAAAAAATTAATTCATATTATTTCTTAACATTAATTCATCTTTAAAATCTTCAAAAATATTTTTACCAATCAAATCAATTTTTGATAATAAAAAATAAAAGCGTGCAACCATTTTAAAATTTAGTTAGACGAAAAAATCATAAGTAATTTTTTGAAGTAACTTTTTTAATTTTTCAATTTTTAAAAATTTTTTTAATTTAATTTTTTTGTAAGTTTTAAAAGCTCGCGTATCTCTGAAAAATTTTTCGCGAACCCCAGTATGAGAAACTCTGCTCTAAGCACTTGTCGGTTTTAGACCATGATTAAAAATGATATCATTTGTAAATCTTTTGGAAACAGAATATTTGATTGAGCCGATTTTATATTTGGTGTTTGAATATTAAAAATGTCTTTGTCTTCTAAAGACCATATGAAAAGGGTTGTATTAGAAGACTCATTGGTAATACAGACAGACCTCATTTATCCGACAGTGGTTAATTCGACAACCCCACTATCCGATGCAATATTGATTAAGAGCTAAATAATTTTTCTCAATCTCTCATCTCACTAACCTGGTTCATATCAAATGAATTGTTTATGTGGATTCATTATTACTAAAATGCACTGTGGCTTAAAATTAAATTTTAAAAATTTAGCAACGAAATGTTACCAAGCTTGATTAGTAACACAGAAAAACAAATCTTATATCATCTTATATAATCTTCATATTCTACCTACACATATATTCAGGCAGTAAAGGAAATTGTTTGAAAATATGTTTATGGCATGGGTCTATGAATTGACAGGTATGTAGCTGTGAATTTAAATTTAGTCCTTTTAAATAGAAGTTGAAGGTTTAATATTTTTGGAAGAAAATATGCTACAAACCTTAAATTTATATAAATTAGTTATTTAATTCTCTAAGTTATACGCTATAAATGACATGAAAATGAAATTATTTTTACCGTTTTTAACAAAATTAAGGAAAGTGTGGAAACATTGCGAACTATTAGATCTTGTGTATTCTATTACATGAATCAAACTCTTTCAGTTACAGTCGGCCCCGTGGCTCGACTTCAAGTACAGAGAGGGGGCATACCGCGATCAAGGGGGAGGGGGGGGGGGGTGCGCAAAACTGATCAATGAAGGGGGCCTCAAAACTCATCAGGTGGGGGGGGGGGAGTTCTTATATAGTTATGTGTTATAAAAATAGTTGGATGTATAAGCTCTTGTTCAAATTACTGGAAATTTGCATTGTATCAATGAAATAGCCACTATAGAATAGTATTCTATTTTAAATATTTATTCTAAAACTTAACCTTAAAACAAGAAAAGTAATATCGAAAATTCACTCACAATACAAACAAGTCTTTTACATACTAAAAAAAAGACATATAATTAAGAAAATTGAAAATTATTGGTGGGAGGGGGGGGGGGGCAAAACGTTTTTTTCCCCTTGAAATCACATTAGGATTTCAAGGGCTGATGTTGAAAATATGGCTTTGGAAGTTCTGATTCGATTTGCCACTAGATATGAGTGTGAGCAAGCGTTTTCGGCGCTACTTGCTATTATCAAATCCCAAAACAGATTGGAATAATGGGTCAAAATGGAGCGAAACTTAGACAAAGCAGATGCATCTATCCCATTGACATTGCTTGGATTATTCAGACCTGATTATTTTTTTTAGAAATAGCTTATCCTATGTTCAGCATAAGAAATTTTGCGTTCTAATGATATCATGCACGCACTAATTTTTAGAACGAAATAGGGCAATAATTTTAAAATTTAATAATAAAAGATTTCTTATCTTTAGCTTCAAATAATAAGGCTTCAAATGATATTTTTATATATATTCAAAAATCTTCATAACATCTTCCCGAAATCTTTCCCAAGCTTGAACGATTGGAGACAAAAATATTTGGAGACAATTGTACTTTTGGTGAGACATGAGGCTTAACTATTTTTATTATTTTATTTCGACATACAATAGTATCTTTTAAGAAAATAAATAAAATAATCCATGAGACAATGGATCATAATATTTTAAGAATTTTATAAATTCAATATACAAATGTGTCTTAAGGAAATAAAATGTCCTAACGGGAAGACAATGATTCTTATATCTTTTTAGTATATTAATTAATTTACGTACAAATTGTGCGTTTTAATGAAACCGACCTGTCAAATGAAAAGCATGCCTGTTTTTAGTACTTTTAGTTGATTTAGTGTCTTTCGAGGAAATAAAATTGTCAAACGGTGAAACGATGATAATGAAAAATTAGGGACTTGGAAATTATTCTTTTTTGAGTTGAAGATTTAATGGAAATAGATAGAAAATGATTTAGAATGTTCAGATTACGATAACAGCTGAAACAGTGTAACATCAAACATCACTTATTTTTAAACTCTTTATAGTGTTTCAAAAATGAAAAACTAACAGGTCAAAATAATCTTAACAAAATTTTTTTTAGAATCTCTGTGTAGACAAATAGATTCTCAAAAAGACAAAATAGGATGGTTAGAATTGCAAAAGAAGAAAAAAGAACTAAAATTAGTATATAACTTAAGGTTGTCAAGTATTAGGTGTTCAAACAATTTCTAATTTAACTCCTTTTGTTAAATAATAAAAATAGTTCTTTTTGAATATGGCTAATCCTATTACTAGTTTTACTCTTTTTGAGGTCAGACCCTAAGCCCTCCCTAAGATCCTGAATACCAAATTCTCAAAATGAGTTGGAATCCGAGTTCAAAAATCGTATCAAGCTGCTATCTGTAACTGTGTATCATCAGCCTAGCCACTACATGTGCCTGTTTGAACACTGGTGTTTGTTTAGAATCGCCTAGCAGTAACAAGCATATCAGAGATGATGTCTTTACAATGCTGAGGAGTTGCTTCGAAGATGTTATTCTCACTACCCTCTCTTCCCTCTTCCTACTCGGCTCTTTATTCCTCTGGTTCACGCACACCGTTTCTCTCATCTATGGGTAAGCGCGTCCTTATTATTCTCTGTCATCGTTTTCTTTTTACCAAACTCAACATTTATTAT
This sequence comes from Nectonema munidae, assembly GCA_030549495.1. Classification (NCBI taxonomy): domain Eukaryota; kingdom Metazoa; phylum Nematomorpha; class Nectonematoida; family Nectonematidae; genus Nectonema; species Nectonema munidae. The sequence continues at coordinate 276,134 of JAUIRK010000761.1, forward strand.
CAAATCTGTCTCTAAATTAACCTCCTGAAAATGAGACATTAAATAATTTGATTTAAAACTCTACACTAACACCACAGTTTCGACTACAAAAATAAAAATTATTTATAATACAATTCTGCTAAAATAGATATCGTATGGTCTTTTTAGTGGTTAACAGGTTAAAATCAAGAAACAGACTGATTTGTTTAAAGGTACTGTGTGGTCAAATGGATTCATGCACGTTAGGGTGCACACAATGCCCCATAATTTTTAAAAATTTCAATTTTCACGCTGTCCTCGATTCATTTTTTTTCCTTTTGTAGTTTTTAACAATCTTGTAAAATTTGAAAAGTTTTGAATTTAAAGGGGTCAACAAACAGCTTTAAAAACAATCCTAAGATTATAATTTTTTTTGTAGTACTGATCCTTTTCAGTTTTACAAAAAAAATTTATTACACATCAAAAACATCATATTTGAAACTAAAAAAACGAATAAGAACATTATTATGAAAAATAATATACAGATTGACAGAAAATAGTGCGAAAAAAGTATGGAAAAATATGGATTTTTCTCATGAAAGATTTGATTTTTTTAGATTCGCTGTTCGTTTTCTACTTTCTTCGACGACTTGGATGACATCCTGGTAGTCTCTTTCTAAGCGTGCCGATGGCAAAAAATCATTACTAAGCTTTATAATGCGTTCTGAGCAGTCGTTGATGATATTTATTGACTCAGTATTGAGTTTCCCTGCTTATAAACTTCGTTTTGATTCCACAAACTAACTTCTTCTGTCAAAAAACAACAAACAATTTTAAGTACTTTAAAGAAAAAGCATGAGTTAGCTGAAATCAAATCAACCTGAGTGTGTCAAGTTTTATTTTGGATGGAATGAAGGCTCGCCGAAACCCTTTCCAAACGATTCAAAGGCAGAACATCACACTTGGAAGGCTCAACTTGTAACAATTTTTTCGCTATTTGGCTTTTTTCGTAATCTGGAACCAACAAAGATGGCGGCTGAAAGCTTTGATAGAAGAATATGAAATCATGGGTTCAATTGATTTATAAATTACACTGTGTAACAAATTTGAAGTTTAAAAAAAGTACAAGTTAAGTAAGACTTGTTTCTGGGCCAAAAAATTGTCCTGATCTGAATATGAACTTTGTTCATCCAGATTAGGCACTAGTGCCATGCACAATTTGTTTCATAAAATACTATATAATATTGCATTACACATCTATTACACATATGAGTTTCCGTGGCAGATTTCCGTTCAAACAATGCATGCCTAAAAAACCAGAAAAATATGACATAAAATTTTGGGCGTTATGCGATGCTGAGACACGTTATGTCTGGAGAATCAAACCCTACTTGGGAAAAAATTTTAATTCTATAGAAAAAATGTTAGCAGAAAATGTTGTTATGGAGCTATGTGATGGTTTGAAAGGTCATAACATAATCTTTCATAATTTTTTTACATCATATTCTTTGGCTGAAAAATTACTAAAAAAGAACGTCACATGCTTGTGTACATTGAAAAAAAGAAGACATCAATTCCTGGAAACTTTTCCTCAACGAAAGGAAGAACGCAATTTAGCTCATTATATTTTTTACAGATGACTTCACAATCGTTTCGTATATGCCTAAAAAATATAAAACAGTCTTACTCATAGCATTTACCACCACTTATAAATTGTAATGAAACAAAGAAAAAAACTGCATTGATAACATCTGACTATAATAAAACAAAGGGTGGAGTTGACAGCTTTGATCAAAAGGTTTCTTATTACACTGTTTCTAGAAAGACTAATCAGCGAACCGGGGGCCCATGGCCCCCCAAGGGGGCCACAGGCCTTTAACCTAGGGGCCACAAGCTAACACTAGAAAATGTAATTTAAAATGCAGAAGCTTGAAGTGTGAGAAAACTGCGGTCATAAGAGAAGTGTTTTTTCAATTAATTTGAAAGTTTTTTTTAAACTAAAAAAATTTGAATTTTTTAAGATTTTTTTTCTTGTTTTTTTTTATCGTCCTTACTATAAAAATGGCTGATAGAAAAAAAAACTGTTTATAAATTTTCTTTGCTCTCTTATTAACACTGTTTCTGCAAAGTAATCAAAGAAAGGCTTAATCTATTTCTTCTTTTTTGTAAATTGTAAATTTTTTTTGTCTTTTACTTTTTGATTAAATCTAATATTTTCTTTAGTTAAATTTCTTTTTGATTAAATCTAATTTTTTCAAGCCAAATTTTTAACTTTGTTTTGTTATTATTTGTTTTCGGATGTCGAAAGTTCGAAAATGGAATGACAGCTACGTCAGTTTTGGATTTACGAAAGTAATTCGAGACGGCATGGACTGTGCACAATGTCTGCATTGCTCAGTAGTGATGGCAAATGCATCACTACGTCCTTCTAAACTTTCAAACCATCGCGACAAGTTGCATCCTCAAAAGAAAGATGATAGTATTGATGCTCTGCTTACAAAACGAGCACGGTACGACCGTGAAGCGACGCTTCCAAAATTTGGATTCCGGCCAGAAGAAAAACCAGCTCTTCAATCTAGCTACGAAGTAGCTTACCAAATTGTAAAGTGCAAGAAACCTCGCAATATTGCTGAGGAACTTATCAAGCCATGTACAGAAAAAATGGTGGAACTAATGATCGGATCAGAGGCAAAAAAGAAAAATCAGCAAGTTTCGCTATCTAATGACACAATTCGTCGACGGATTGATGACATGGCCGCTGATGTGTGTCGTCAAATTTGTTATGAAATTAAGCAAAGCACGCTTCAGGCTAGCCTTCAACTTGATGAGTCTACTGACACCGCTATGGAAAGCCAGTTGATTGCCTTTGCTCGCTACGAGAAAGAAGGGAAAATGAAGGAAGAATTTTTATTCTGCAATACCCTGCCAACTACAACAACAGCAAAAAATGTCAAAGCCATCGTGGACTCGTTTTTTGAAATGAATGGACTAAGTTGGCAGAATTTCAAGCATATCTGTACTGATGGTGCCCCGGCGATGATTGGCGTTAAAGGAGGGTTCGTCGCGCTTGTGAAGAATGAATGGCCCCACGTAACATCTTCCCACTGTTCACTACACCGATATGGTCTTGCGTCAAAAACTCTGCCGCCGCGTTTGTTAGAAGTACTGGACATTGCTGTCAAAGTAATCAACTTCATTCGTGCAAAGGCCAAAAATCATCGGCTGTTCCAACTTCTGGCCAACGAAATGGGAGCGCAACATGTGGGACTTTTGTTTTATACCAAAGTTCGTTGGTTATCGAGGGGAAAATGCCTTTCTCGGTTGTATGAACTTCGGTTGGAGACGGAAATTTTTCTGCAAGAGAATGAAAACTATCTTCATGTCCACTTCAAGAATGAAGAGTTCGTCATGATGCTTGCCTACCTAGCCGATATATTCGGTAGACTAAATGAAATGAACCAGTCTTTGCAGGGCCATGATGTCACAGTCAGTGACGTTCAAGACAAGCTTACAGGAATGTCTGCTCGAATAACAGTCTGGCAGGCACGAATTGAAGCCGGATCCACAGCTTCGTTTCCTTTATTGGACGAGCATCTTCAGACAAAAAAGATTGAACTTCCCATCGGCATCAAAAATTACATTATCAAACATCTCGACATTCTCTTCTCCGAGTTCAAATCTTATTTCGACAATGCCCCATTAGATGTTCTATGGCACAAAGACCCATTTAACACGGAAATTAAACCTACTGAAGACGAAGCAGAGGAGCTCGCAGAGTTTAAAGTCTCGAAAGCAATGAAGCTGGCCTTCAGTAACAGAAAAGATCTTTCCAACTTCTGGTTGTCTGTTCAGGATGCGTATCCAAAGCTCAGCAAGAAGGCATCCGAAATGCACGTTCAATTCGCTACAATATATCTTTGCGAATCTGGATTTTCTGACCTGGCGACGATCAAAACAAAGTCCAGAAACCGTCTTGATGTTAGGAATGATATTCGCCTTGCTGTGTCCAAAACAAAGCCGGACATAAGAGGCCTGGTCACACGAGCTCGACAGCAAGTGTCCCATTGATTATACTGTTCAATAAAAATTTTTATTTAAGTTTATAATTTTAGTGACTGGATAAACAACATAAAACAAAATTTATTTTTTTGAAGGGCAGGGGGCCAAGAGTGTTAACCACTCGGTGAAGGGAGCCATGGGCTGTCAAAGGTTGAGAAACGCTGGACTAATAGATGGACAATGGCTGTCTTTTTTAACATTTTAGAGATTTCCGCTAAAAAAGATAAAAGAAGACTATTCTTGGATGCCTGCGGAAAACAATTGGTTTCTGCGCAAATGGATTGAAGAAAAACTCTACATAGAAGCATTCCAGCAAAAGAAAATATAGCAAAAGAAAAAGAGGAAGGTGTCATCTTTGTAAAGGTTCAGACAATAAACATGATTCTAGTTGTATCAAGTGCGACAAATTTGTTTGTAAAGAACATCATAGCAAAGTTTGCAGTAATTGCTTCAATTTTTGTTAAAACTTTTATAATTCTATTATCTTAATGATTTCAATAAATTTCTTTCAATTTTTAATTATAAACATTTAAAATTAAAATGGGTCCATATGTACCCGAAGGCGAAATTAAGCGGTCTAACTTATAAGGGTAATGAGGGTAATGAGGGCTTGGGTGAAAGAAGAGAGCTTGAGTGAATGATTGATTTTTAGCAGAGAAAGCGGAAGAGAAAAACAGAGGAGACAGAAAGAGAAATAGAATCACTGTGACAGAAGATGAGAAAATCGGTGAGCGGCCATTTATTGCCAGCATTCATCATATCAATTTGCGTTTCTCTCTATTGCATGAATATCAATCAAACTCCCGATTTCACTATATCTCTTGATTTAACACATCAATGAAACTACATGCTTGCTTTTGAATTGTTTTTTCCTTTATCCATCTCTCGATCAAACCTACTATTATCTCACTTCAAATCTATTATCTCTTAAAACTATTATCAATTTCAAATTGCCCTCTCATTTAATTTATTTTGAATCTTCTTTATTGTTTCGTATTTATTATAAGGGCGTGTATAAGAGTGGTTAGAGCGCTCGATTCGATATCCTAAGGTTTCGGTGTCTAACCGATCCTTGAGCCATGATATTCATAGTACGAATACAAGTCAAAATCTCCGATAACCAAAATCTCCGCTAACCAGAATCTTCGCTATCTTCACAAGCACTGCATCAGTGCCTTCTAAATCAAACCACCCCGTGATACCATTATCTTTATTCATTAAGTTTGATCCTTCCAAAAGTGAGTTTCAATCGAGTAAATTTAAAGAGTTTTAGACCGAAAAATCAAGCAATTTATTTTTAGATAGAAAATCAAAAAAAGTTGTGAATTAAGGCTGTATCACTTCTTAATTAAATTTTAAATGTTCTGAAAAAATCTTTCAAAATTTTAATTTAATTTGTTTAAAAAAGTGTATTCATTAAAAGATTCCATCAAAAAGTCTTGATTTGAGTAGTACCAGCTTCAAACTTGATCTACTCAAAAATTTTTTTTGTAGGTTGAGATTTAACAACAAACAAATATAACCTTTTGAAAGCAGTTTAGATGATAAAACTTTGCTTTTTCAAGTTAACATTTAGTGCTTGTTCACAATTGATGTTAAATGAGACAGATGGACCAAGACTTAAAATGGTAAAGAATATTGAATTTATTAAAAATAAGAATTAAATTATCTTTAATTAATTATACAAAATAAAATAAAACGGAAAAGTAAATATATTAGTATATAATATAAAAAATATATAAATAATATGCAAACAAAAAGAATATTTATACCACATAAAATTATTTATATAGTATTTATATATTATACTAGGATAAGCCTGTTTGTTTCTTGCTTCGCTCGAGACCTAGGATTCTAGGTTCTGTTAAAGATCATTGGTACCTTTAATCTAAGTCTTGTTAAAGATCGTTCTGTGATTCTAGGTCCTGTTAAAGATCATCGGTACCCCCGTGTTTCTAGGTCCTAATAAAGATCATTGACACCCCTATTATTCATTAAATCATTCGCAAAGATCATTAATCCCTAATAATAATCATTCATATCGCAAAATAGACAAGTTTTCTCTAGAACAAAAATGGTGTAGTACATTAAAATTATAAAATCATTTGAATTTAAAAAAATGCCTAAGGCAAAAAAGGATAATTAGAGACTGTTGATAAGTTTACTAAAGAATTATATCGTACAATTTACTCCTCATAGAAATAACAAACATATTATAGTGAATTCTGCCATTTTTAAGTGATTATTTCAAAAATTATAACAGAAAAGACTCGGTCTGAATATTTGAGAAAATATTTTTTTCAACCACCAAGAACATTAAAACAAAAAAATTAAAATTAGATATAAATTCTTTTTAATTAATCTAATTTTGGTTCAGGGGCGCACATCCTCAAAATTATTGGGGGGGGGGGGATTTTTTTGCCATTTTCAAAATTAGTGGTCTGGAAATACCACGGGAGACCAAAAAATCAAAAATTGTTCTGGGGGGGGGGCGAATAGGCTTTTAATTTGAAAATGAAGTAGTCTATCAGGCACATTACAGGAATTGATGAAAGGATATTTGATTGATCGAGAAAACAACTCAAAACAAATAACTGAAGGTTGGAGAGTTTTATGAGTGAATGTAGTCTGAAGGAAAAGAGTCTACTAGACACCCTACGATATTTATACCGTAAAAATTCGATTGATTCAGTGGCGCACATACTTGAAATTATTGGAATAGCTTCAAGGAAGACTTTCAAGCGTCTTCCAACAACAAATTTAGGTATGCGCTGAATACACTCTATTTTAGAGGATTGCTTGAATATTTTGTCTCTCGTGGTATTTCCAGACCGCTAATTTTGAAAATTCAAAAAAAAATTTCGCCCCAATAATTTTGAGGATGTGCGCCCCTGCTTTATTGGTACATTGTAGAGCCCTACGCGGGTTGTAAAAAGTTGTCCGCGCCTGTCCTGCCCCGCAATTATTCAATTTGCATCCGCCCGCCCCGCATATATCAATTTGCACCCGCACCCGACCTGCATTTTATCGAAATAATACAAAGCTAATTAAATGTTATTTATATATTTAACCTGCTTTCAAAAAATGATTATAGATATCAGTGGCGGATCCAGAAATTTTTTTATAGGAGGGGGGGGGGGGGGGTGAAATCAATTTAAATTTTTTGTAATTTTGCTAAAAGTCTTCAGAGAATACGACAGCTGTATTATGTCTTGAATTCGACTTGTCATATCGTTGATATAAACGTAATCAACTACCAACAAGTATTGATGTTTTAGGAAAAAGCAAAATTAGTAAGGGTAATTTTCGAAGCCATTTTTTAACGGTTCATAGTCACGTCCGAAATCCAAAACGCCCGAAATCCAAACGTCTATAAATCATAACCTCACAAAACGAAATTTTTTAGTATAATCCTTCATGCCTTTTTGATTTCTTGTTTTCAAGTATTTCATGTCGAACTTATCTATCTGATAACGAACTATAGCTTTGTATAATTTCAACACGCTCTTATTCATTAAAGTTGGTAATATGTAGTTCCATCACTGGATTGTATTGGTCTGAAACTTTTATTTAAAATTTTTCAATTTTGATAAAAAATAAGCTTTTTTAAATTATATTGAAAAGTTTTGTCCATATCTCAGTGTGCATAATTCTTGTATTTTAAAACTACACGATTTGAATGGATTTTAAGAGATTGGAATGAATTTTTATCTATTCCAGTAAAAAGACACGCTTGATTATAGTGCATTTTTCATTTAAATCTAAAACGTGTAAAATTTTAAACTAAAAAACTAGAAATAGAATTTTTTTAAATAAAAAAAGTTTTGTGCTCAATTTTTCAGTTTTTTTCCTCAACAATTTTGATCTTGAAAAAAAATGTTTTTAGGGTTCAGATACTGTTAATCTAATTTTCGGACTTTTTGGTTTCGGACGTTTTGGTTTTCGGACGTTTCGGTTTCCGACGTTTTGGTTTCGGACGTTTTGGATTTCGGTCGTTTTGACCAGGTACCCTATATACTACTTTAAAAAATTTTATTTAATTTTTTTACAAATAAAGTTTTGTCTGAAAAAAATTGTCTTAAGACGTTTTATCTGAATAAACAAATTGTTCCATCAACAATTGCAATATTTCAAATTTTGAATATAGAATCACAAAAAATATTAGCCCATTGATTATTCAAATTTGTATTTTTTTAATTTGTATAGTTTGTTTTTTCACATAAAATAATTTTACAAATTTAAGAAAGCGTTAGAGTTTACCTCTTGAACTAAATCAATGAATCCACCACAACCGATCGTTTCAAATGGTATTTGAACATGTTTAGACTTTTTAGATCTTTAGCTATAAAGAGGACGCATGACAGTTTAATGTTTTCTTTTTTAGCTTTCGAAATAACTTTAGCATTATTCTAAACTGGCTTGATAACATCAGTCAGTAAAGTTTGATTACGATATAGCACTTGAGTCTCCTAAGAATAGAAGTACCTCTTTTTCTTCCACAATAAGCGAAAGCTTGAAAGCATCATTTACAAGCGGCAAAATCCGAATCAGTGTTTTTTTCATTTTCCACGATACCAAACGTCTTCCAGACCTCCGATTTCAATCAATTTACACTTTTTAATTTGTATAAGCCAGATTTAAATGAGTTGAAACTTGCTGAGATGTTAACTTCCAAAAAGGCAATTATGCACTTATAAAACTTGCATAAAACTGAATGCGGATAACCCACAGATTGTCCGCACTATATTAATAAAACCCCACCCGACCGGCCCCGCAAAAATATTGTTGTGGACAAGCCACGTCCACTCCGCGGGTGCGGGTCCCGCAAAACCCGCGCGGGTTCTCCGCCCCACGCAGAGCAATAGTACACTGATAGTGAATAGTGGTTATGAATTCCTTTTTTTTGTAATTTGATAACCAACATGTAATTTGAGATAAACATGCTCAGAAAATAAAAGTGCAGAAAAACGATTAAATTTCAAACGAAAGCTAATTTTATAAAAAATTTATATAAGAAAAATTTGTAAGTTCCAAGAGAAATCAAATTGATAATTAATATTTTATGATGATTGATGATAACTGCGTCAGCTATGAGTATGTTTGAAAGTACTATGTTGTATGATGAATGCTAAAAATTCTACTATAGATATTGGTAGAGGCGGATCCAGGAGGGGGGGGGGGGGTATTGTTCACTAAGGAGGACTTATAAATACGGAAAATGTGGATGTTTTTAAGAGTAATGGTATTGTTCACTAAGGAGGACTTTTAAATGCGAAAATTTGAACGTTAAACAGTTGCCTTTTTTCTAAACCATTAATTAAGTTAAAGATAATGATTTTTCTTAAAAAGAATGATAAAGATAATTATAATTAGCTGTGGTGAATGAAAAAACTAAAAGAAGTAAAAAAAGGCAGCACTAAATCTGTAAAATGAGTTTGGGAATCGACTACTCATTTTCCTTCTACTCCCTTATGGGTATACGAACCTTTTGTTTATCTTTCTGATTAGCGCTTACAAAATGCACTCTTCCCCACACGATTCCATCCTCCAACGAGAACAAGAGGAAGTGCAAGATGAGAACAGCCACTCCATAAAGTGTGGCTTGCCCGGCATCTCTATCATAAAGCCGATCGTTGGCCTTGATCCCAATTTAGCTTGCAACTTGCAGGGCTTTTTCTTCCTCAACTACCCACACGTATCCTTTATTCATTTTGTTGAATCATGCATGTAAAGATGATAATATATGAGGAGGACAATTTATCTATGGAAGGGGTATCGATCATTACCCTAACCTTAACTGCTATGCGAGAAGCTGTACTTAGTAATAGAAGTATCAATCATTAAAGGCATTTTGACGATTTAATTTTGAAAGATGCATTACATCGGTTAAACTTAAATTAGTTCAATTTAAGTTAACACTTAACGAGAAGATTCAAAAATGTTTACAGGTAACTTTCAAATAATTAAATATACAATTAAGTTTTTTAAGGAAATGAAATTGCAAAACGTTGAGACAAGGATATTTTTAGCATTTTTAATTCGATATACACCTGTGTCTTTAAGAAAATGAAATTGCCAAAGAGTGAGTGATTGATTGATTGATCATGAAAAAATAGGGACTCCAAAAGTATATTCTTTTCAGTTTTGATGGAAAATCAATAAAATTAATCTGGAACTTAAAATTAAAAATAATGTCTAAAATAAAATAAATCTGGAACGTTAAATACTCACACATTCTGAAGATTTAATAAGCCCATTTTCATTTCCACTTTTTGATCGGCTTATAATGATCTCGATTAAAAATGAAGCGTAAATCACACAAAATAGGTTCGCTTATGAACTATAAAAAGGGGGTTGACTAATTAAATTTAAGTGCTTAGCGAATGAGAAACATCTTGATATGAAACAAAGCGCGGCCAAATAGGGATAGAAAGTAGAAATTCTAAATCAGAAGTATACCTTTTTTCTAAATTTAAACTCAACTTCTATATTTTGAATGAAATGGCCAAATTATATAAGTCTTACAGGCTATACCACATTATCCTAAAACAGTTTGAAATGTGGCACATGCAGTGACTGTATATTGCCCCAACTGAAGTTAGTAGTGTGGAACGATTTTTTGACTCTTTGTATTCATTCTGATCTCAGAGCTTTAATGAAAGAAGATTTGATACACTCAGAAAAAAACTAGTTTGGATAACAATTTTTACTTGTTATATTTGCTGTCCAAAAAACCACTATTTGAAATAGTGAATTTCACATATATATTTGTAAATTTTACCGACCTACAAAGTAGATATAACAAAGCAAATGTGTATTTTTTAAAAAAATAACTTGTTTTTATACCTTGGTTGATAAAATATATTTACAAGTGAGAGTAGTGTTTTCATTATTTTAACCAGTGAAAATAAATTGAGTGCAATTGATCTTAAGATCATTATTGTAGATAAATTTCAATGAAGTTTTTTATTTTATTGATTACAAAGTTAATCATTTTTTTAAGCATGTTTTTTGACTAGTTTCTAATAACTATACTTAAAAAGATATTGTGTGGTTTTTGAGGGGGCGCACACCCTCAAAATTATTGGAGAGGCGAAATTTTTTTGTTGCAATTTTCAAAATTAGTGGTCTGGAAATACCACGGGAGACCAAATATTTAAGCAATCTTTACAATTGAGTGTATTCAGCGCATTCCTAAATTTATGAGACTACTTTATATTTTTTTTACAAATTTGGTGAATATAAATACTATACTTCCAGCGAAAATATTTAAATTAAATTTGCAGAATATACACTAGTTTAAAAAATCCAAAATTGTTGAGGAGGGGGGGGGGGGTGGAATAGGCTTTTCATTTGAAAATGAAGTAGTCCATCAGGCACATTACAGGAATTGATGAAAGTTTTTGAAAGGATATTTGATTCATAGAGAAAACAACTGAAAACAAATAACTGAAGGTTGGATAGTTTTATATGAGTGAATGTAGTCTAAAGGCAAAGAGTCTACTAGACACCCTGCGATGTTTATATGAAAAAATGTGATTGATTCAGAGGCAAGGGTATAAAATGAAGTTATAATTGTGCAAACAAAAATAAAACAATAAATTAAGATTGCATTATTTTATTTTACTCAGCATCATTCAAAAATAGTTTAAAAGCTAAATTGATACAAACTACAAAAATCTACAAAAAGCTAAATAACTTTTAACATTTTGCAATGATTTGCCTTTTATAATAACTTTTAAGGAAAAAAAGTCTATCAGAAAAAGTTATAGAGCTTCAACAAAAACTAAAAAAATTTACAGCATAACTTAATTTTTTTGAAAACTAATTTGACGTATCCCCTACCTACAGCATACTCTATGGGTGGCATGGCAGGTTGGTTGAGATGATGAACATAGCACAAAAGCCTCTGGATTCGATTCCTCATCGATACGAATTTGTTCATAGTTTGACATAAGCGGTACATCAGTGCCTTGTCAATAAAAATACACCCGCTGCACTTTACCTTTTACTTAAAATTGGAAAATTTGCTACATAATTAACATAAGAGAGAAAGGAAACAAAATAAAGCAATTTTCACTATTTTAAAATGGAAGCGTCTGTTCTCAGAATAATTTCAAAGAAATAGGAGGCATAACGAAAGAGAGTTTTTGATATTTTCAAGTTTTTATAAGCAGCAAAAGCCAACGTTTAAGTAGGAACACATAAGTACTTCTTTGAAAGAAGAGCCAAACTTGGAAGTTCTTCTTTGTTTCCGATAAGTTTATATTTCAAATATTTTCAAATGTCTGTTTTTACTTTTATTCTTGTTGCTGAAAATGCGCCTGCTGTTGTAGGTTCAGTTTTTATATTGTTTGTTTCTTGTTCAGTTTTCATTTTTTTGATATCTGAAAAACACTTTTCAAAACTAAAATTAAAATCCATATTTTGCTCAACATCACTGCTGGTGGAATCTAAAGAATATTATTTTTAGATTTAGATATAAGGAATATTTTCATCATCATCACCGCATTCAAGTCGAGCGTAATTGCGCCATGAAAACGCATGAAAGTTATCTTATCGAAATCAAAATTTTCATAATTATATTGTAAACACATTTTCTTTAGTTTTTCACATTTTCTTTTAACGAGTTTCCATCTGATTTGGCATAAATAAGAAAAAATCTTTATAAAATAAAGCATTTTTAAAGAAATGTGTTTGAAAAAACGTAGAATAGTCATTAAAATGTTTGAATTCACGTAGTATACACTTAAAAAATATTTAATAAAAGTAGAATTTTCATAACATACCAGACCGTTTAGCAAGTTTTTGAAAAACAAAAATTGATCGGCACATTTCAATAATTTTGAAAAATCCTTCATTGTACACACCCTCATTAAATACGGTACGTAAACCCCTACAGAATGCAATCTTGTGTTATAACTATTTATCCAACATTCTGTATATTTTAGAATCGTTTTGGTATCGGAATCGGTTTTAAATAATTCATCTCCGATGGCGATTTCCGATACTTTAAAAAACTCCCGATATTCCGATTAATCCCATACGATTCCGATTAATCGTCCCATCACTTACTTTAAAGCACAATTGTGCAATAGGTGAGAAATACATGTAACATGGAAAAAGTGAGGAAAAGCTGCAGCAGTAAATAGCATCATCCGTTATCAAAAGCAGAAAGTGTTTCCTCAGAGTTTGTGAATTTATATATTCCTCAAAAGCTGATGTTTTAATTAAGTAAGTTTTTTGAGGTTCTATCAGTGTTCCAGCTATAACATTTAGGAATATACGATTCGAAATAATTGTTTCATCAATAATCGGAAATACATCTTGACTATTCAATAAACTTTTGACACATAGAAGTTTCTGATTTGCCAATTGTGAAACTAAGTTTCTACATGATGAAACAGATGGAACTTTTTTTCCGAGATTTTGAAAATTGAAAATGTTTTTATAATTATCATAAATATCATTTGAAAACTTTTCATACTGGTATTGGCAGATCCATAGGGGGGGGGGGGGCTCATGGGCCTAGGCCCCCTATGAAAAATGGCTTCGAAAATTACCCGTAGATGTATAAAAATAAATTTTTGCAATATATTCATGGCAAAATAATGTTAAAAATATGAAAACATAGGTAATTAGTGATTCTAAAAGACATAATACAGCTGTTGTATTCTCTGAAGACTTTTAGCAAAATTGCAAAAAAATTTAAATAAATTTCTGCTCCCCCCTCTAAGAAATTTCTAGATCCGCCACTGGGCAGAAGTATCTTTGAGATATTTTTCTGTTTTTCTATGATTTTCAATAAAAAAAGTTTTTTGAACCAAACATAACTTGCAAAACAGTTTGTTTTTGCTTTGGGATAGTGAAAATTCCTTTGGATATTTAGTAACAATAAGCGAAATTTTCATAGAACTACTAAGCACTTTTAGGCATAGTTGTATTTCTTTGGAAGATCAATTGAAAAAAGAAGTTCAAACAAAACTTATTTAGCGAAAAATAAAGTTGTAGATGGAATACTTGAAATTTAATCACGGACAATGAAGAGAAAAATATGAGAAGTTGGTATATCTGTGTTTACAACGCTTTCACTAGATAATTGCAGGCATGGATATTTACTTTAAAAATAGACTAACCTTTTTCTTTCACTATAAAAAGAGAACATTTTTTTTTATCAATTTAAAACAGTAAATTCAAAAAATTTAGATTATTTTTTTTTATCAATTTTTTGCTCTAATCTTTAAAAATGGCCATTATTCCCAAATTGCGCAAATTCTCGAATTGCGCATGACAGCACATACAATGAATGGATAGCAGAGCGCAGTTGTGTTCTTAGACTTCATTTTCGTGTGTCCGTTGAGATTTTTACAGACAAGACCTATTGATTATAAATTATAATAGAATAGAAAACATCCCACTAAATAGCAGTTTATTTGTTTTCAAGTTATAAAGTAAGTTTTTGATTACCTTATAATTAAAATGTTTTTTACTAACCCTTTGAGGCATGGGTTTTCTATCGTCTGCTTTCTTTCTCAATGAGTTTTTATATTAATTAAGCAGAAGATTTATAGGAAGAAATCAATAAGAATTTGGTTGCGCCAGATTCGACTAAGTACTCTTGGGATCCTCCCTCTACACATAGGGGTAGAGTTGAAAGTATAAATATCAGAAACACTGCTAGACGTCCTCCTGGTCCTCAGGGAATATGTAAAAATACTTCAAATGTTTTACAAGTCTTCAAGTCTTTTTTAACTCGTGAAATGATTCATCATATATACAGCATGACAATGAAAAACTTGAGAAGGCTTTCAAATTCATCTCTATTATTTTGCTGTTTTATTACACATTGGTCAAAATGGGGACCAGAAAATCAAAACAAAAGATTTGTTTTCTTCCTACTCTATCCCATTTTCGAGAGCTGCGATTGGGCATGACATGTTTTTCCTTATTCATGTTTTCATAAGATTTGATGACAAAGAAAGGCGCGGCTAATGATAAAATCAGTGCTATTCGCTTTATTCACGATCACTTAGCTGAAGTTTTTTCAAAGTTATGGACATCCCATCATGCCGTTACCATTTATCAGCAATTGGTCAGTTTCAGGGGAGGCTGTCCTGCAAGATACGCCTTGGAGTTCTATCATATTTGCTATTCCAAATCTTGCTATTATATGCGACCTGAAATTTACATTCCAGGTATCCAAGACTCTTCCCATTTATCTGCAGAAGGAATAGTCAAAAGATTAGTTGAAAAATCCAAAGTTCCTTCAGGTTGTGGTCTTTATACGCATCGTTTTTTCACTTCCCATGCGTTAGCTGTCGGCATATTCTAAAGCTCTTTCCTTCACCATAATGTCCAACAGAGGATTCCTTCCAATAATTTTCAGACCAACGCACTTGAAAGAGCCAAAGCTAATGAGTCTAAAAATGGGGTAATCTACTCCGATTACATTTTTATCTGTGCCCCTATCCCTAAAAGACACGCACGTAAAAATTTTAAAGTAGTGTATATGCTATTCTCTCAACAAAAACGTTCAAGTCGAAAGCTGAAAGTATCTTAACTTACAATGAACAGAAGAGTGGTGTCGCTGTGCGAAAGGATGATAAGAAGTTATCGTGCTTACCAACCAACAAGGAAGGGGATTCTTGTTGCATTTTGTATTTACTTGGACATATGTGCCCTAAACTGTTGGGTAGTATTGAATTATAACTGTCCACACCCTTCCCCCAAAGGCAAAAAGAGTCGCAGAAAATTTTTCATCAAAATGCTTGTCCTTGCTTTAGCAGAAGAAAGCAAGAAAGTTCGTTCTTCCTTTTCTGAGCTACCCTCAAAAATTACTCAGATTCTCAAGCTGGTCCCAGTCAGCAAGGGCTTTAATATTTCAAGGGCTCGGTTTCGATCCAGCATCACGTTTTCTTTTCACATCGTTGGATACAAGCAGCGCAGGGAGACAATGTTCAACAAATATGGAATAGAAACCACCGTAGTATACATGTTGGAGTTGACTTGAATTTTCAAAAAGTTGACATATTTCATTCAAAAATTTTACGAAGGGATGCACGCAAAATTTCAAATCGATTACGAGGCATATGTTTGATATGAAAGGAACTTCAAAATCCTTTTCTGTAGACCAATACAAAGAATAAGACAGAAGTTTGTGCTAACCCATTATAATATAACTTTATAAAACACTGAATTGGACTTATTTCTTCGCTGTCACAAAAATTTAAATTCGGCATACCTTAGGCAAAATTACTTCTTATTTCAGCTTTATTTACTTCTCCCTTTTTAATCCAGTTATATGTTTTTTTAATAATCTTTTGCGCATCTTCACTGTGAAATACTTTACTTGACGAAGATAAAGAATCTTCTATATAAACTTCGCCAATATATTCATTTTTTTCCTCTTTTAAAAAATTTATATCTTCTTGGTCTAGTTCATCATTATAATCGGTTGAATCACCTTCACTATTATCACCATTCAACAAATATTCAATCGAATCACCCGTAAAATTTGAATAATTTTTTTCTCAATTCCAGCATTTAAAAATTCTTATAAAAAAACTAAAAATAAACAAAAAATTATAAAAAACTTATCCAAAAAGTCTTTTATTTATTGAATCTTAATATAAAGGAAATAAACAAATTAAATAAGATATAAAATATGTCCACAGACAACTACGGTGACATATATGGCACAATAAATCAATCTTAAAAATAAGATAGTTTTTTTAATACTTTGCTAAAACAAACAATTATTTATTTATTTTATATTCCTAGATGCAACTTTTTTTGTTTATATCTAAAATAGAATTAAAGCTTCAAAATTTTTTATTCCAAAACTTTTAGTTTGAAAAAAGGCTTTTTCTGGATATGAACTGGTTCTATTTTTTGTTTTTATTTATATATATTTATTTAACTATTCAAATTTGTACTTTTTTGCCTAATAAAGTGATGTGACACATAATGATATTTATAATTTTCTATAAACTAATTATTATTGTATGGATATAAGCAATTAAAATATTTGGTAATGTATGGATTGTCCAAAAATTAATTTTAACAGTTATTTTGTATAAATTTATTATTTGAAAAATATATGGTGATTTAGAAAATATTAACAATTAATAGTTCATTATTATAGTTTGACATATATATGTGAACATGTGTGTATCATAAAGCAGCCTGTTTATTTATTTTTTTGTTTTTACATTTTGAGAAAAATATAAGTTCAATATTTTCAGAACCTTTTTTCATGATACCGAAGTTTAGCTATTCAAATTAATCACAGGTTTTTGGTAAAAATTTAGTTCCATCAATACACCAAACATTTTGCAAAAATGAAAATTTATTTGTTTTTAAATGAGAGAAAAATAGTTTTCAATCGTTACAATTTTATATCAATGAATATTGTCAGACTCGCGTTAAAAAATTTTTTCAACAAAGGTCACTTAATATTTATCACTACGTTTGTTACATTTTGTAACATTTGAAAACTTTAATTTTTTAAAGTTAAGAAATTTTTTTTCAATAGCTATTTGGGAATGAATATTTTGACTAGCTATTCAGTTTAAAACCAAAAATACCCTATTTTTTAATATTTGAGCAGAGAAATTTTTTATAATGTTCGATTGTTAAATTTTGTAAGTTACACTGTACATAATAATTAATAATTTTTTCAAGAAAATTTGTTAATTATTATGATAAAAATATAATATCGAAACAAAATGTTTCAGTTGTTAAAAATGTACTTGATCTATTTATGACAGCAGTCAGAATTTTATTTGTAGACAGAAATAGTCAAAAAAACGCAATGATTTTCTTGTTCTCGTATATTATGATTATGATTTGTTTGTTAGTTTTTTAACTATTTAGCCACTTTTGAGAAATTACTTCGATATGAGTTTAACACGGTATAGATTGAAGTCATCAAAACATGTGCATGAATCTTTGGACTTTGGACTTATTGATAGTTTCAATGCCATTAACTTTGAACTGGCTTCTTTGAGAGTTAAAATGAGTAACTCCACTGACTTATATGCCCACAATATGCATAGACGTGCAAACAGTCTTACTGAAAAAGCATTTCTTGGAGAATTCAATACTTTTCTAAGTAATTTGAATAATGACGATATAAACATTCTTACTGGTGAACTCAATATGAATATCTATAAAGTGCATATATCCAGTTCAGTTTATAGTTTTCTCACTGAAATGAGCTCTTTTGGCTTTTTACCCACCATTACCTCTCCAACGAGAAAAAATCCTGTTCCCTTATTGATCATTTTTTCATTAAGCCGTGGTTTTATGAATACAATTCTTTAGTAATTGATTATCACATTTCAGACCATTTTCCTATATTACTAAGTCTAGATAAACTGCATTACAAAGAGAAAAATTGTACTAAAAAGGTTTTTAAAAAGGATAAATTTATAAAGTTGATTTCTGAAATTGATTGGTCAAATTTAATTGAAAAATTTTCTAGTAATTCTGAAGTTCTTGCTCATAAATTTTTGTATCGACTAATTGATGTTTTGAATGAGTGTACTGTTTTGAAAAACTTAAATAAAAAATTTAATAAGCACCAACATATAAAATGTTGTTGGGCAACCAGCAAACTTTTATCGTTAATAAAAAAAAAGATAAATTACATAGTCTTTGCATAAAATTATCAGGTGACCAGTTAAAATATCAAAAGGAAGTGTATATCCCTCCTAGGAATAAAGTAAAAAAACTATGTAAAAAACTCAAGTATGATTATTATTATTCAAATAAACTTCTTATAAATAATAGTACAAAATCGTTTTGGAGAAACATCAACAATTTAATCAAACCATATTCAAATAGAAATATTGTACTTAGAGATCACGACAATTATATTGACAATGGTCAATCAGTTGCTGAAATGTTTAATAAACATTTTTCTACTCAAATTTTTAATGTTTCAAATGAGGATTTTTGTAGTTTCAATAATTACACAAATAAATCTTTTTCGTTCAGAAAAATTAGTGTCAATGATATCTTGTTGGCAACTCACAGCTTGAATAATTCTTCTTGTTAAGATTACTATGGGTTTTCTACTAGAATGTTGAAAGACATTATCAATTATATTCATTTGCCCTTCTTTTCCAAATTTTTAACTCTTGTTTATCTGAAGCACGTATCCCACTTGCTTTGAAGTAGGAAAGGTTATTCCTATACATAAAAAAGGTTCCACGCATTTAGCTGAAAATCATAGACCTATTACACTGATACCAATAATATCAAAGATATTTGAAAAAATCCTGTCACCACAAATTGAGAATTATTTCACGAATAACAATCTTTTTTATAGTAAACAGTTTGCTTTTAGGAAAAACTTCTTCACAGAAAGCTTTAATTAAATTGTTAACTTAGAAAACAAAGTTGATACAATTGCGCTTTTTATTGACTTACAGAAAGCATTTGACTCTATAAGATATGATATTTACTTTTTAAACTCAAGTCCTATGGTTTCAGTAGTTTATCACTAAAACTTATGAGTAACTACCTCTTAACGAAAACAATCAGTATACATAAATAATAAGTCGAACTGTACTGCCTTACGATGTGGCATACCTCAGGGATCTTTGATGGGTCCACCACTTTTCAAAATTTTCATCAATGATTTGTACTTGTGTAATAATAAAATGGATTTTTATCTATATGTAGATGATATAACATTGCTAATTCCTTCAAACATAATATCTTTTGAAAATAATTATAAAAAGTATATTAGAAAATGTTAGTCATGTTTACGTTTGTGGCGCAAAAAACAGTTTATCCAAAGTTAAGTTGCACTCAAGACAGTTGTTGGTTGACTTGTTTCTACATTTGGAAAAACTGCACTGTTTTCTTTTTGAAGAAGATATGTTAGTTGTTGTTTCTTTATTCTCTTCAGCATTGGTTAATTCTTGTACTAAAACTTGTAAAAACTTTCTTCTTGATATGTTTTCCTTGGTTCCTTGTATAAAACCCATGCGTTTATGGCTAACAAGTCTAACATGTTAAAAAAACTGCCAAATGCCATCTTCTACAACAACTTTTGCAGGTGAAATATCTAGCCATTTGGTCCATTACATCTACTCCATACTTTGTATTGTTGTAAAATTCAATAGTTTCTGGAAGTTTTTTAATATGATTCTTTTTTATCGTGACATTTTTATGCAAAGAACTTAAAACATACACATTTTTGTTTTTTACCTTTATAAATAGTGAGACTGCATCCAGACTTTGAAAAGAAAATTTGGCTAGAATAAAGTGATTGCTTTTTCATTAAATTTTCTAAGTTTGGAACTTCTCTTCTGTTCTTTCTAATAGTTCCGACTATTGTGGTACTTTTGTTTAAAAAACTTTCAGCCAAATCCAAAGAAGTGAAAAAATTGTCTATAGTTACATTGTATTCTTTATTGAAATAGGAAGACATAAGTTCAAGACAAACATGTGAAGGCACGGAAACTTCACGATTTCTCGTACCGTCTTTTCCAAGATATGGAAAAGAATTACACAAATACTTCGTTGTATTATCGGCGAGACACCAAAATTTTATAGCGAATTTGTCGGGTTTATTAGCCATGTATTGTCGAAAAGAACATCTTGTTTTACATGGAAATAATTGCTCATCAATTGTCAAATTTTCAAATGGTAAGAAACCTATTTCTTTTTTGTACCTGAAAACGATCATTAGATGCATTTTGTCTTCTGGTAAGGAAGTCATCAAATCTTAAGTGTTTCATGATACTTTTATATTTTTCACGACTCATTGTGTTTGGAAATAAAGAGGGACCCCATTTTTTGTTCCATGAATCGTTCAGCGGAGTGTTTTTAGCTACCAAAAAGCCTCTTGCGTATTGCAACCCAATGAAAGATAGTATATCTTGTAAAGATAAATCAAAAGTATTGTCTTGTATTTTGCCATGTAAGACTGTGTATTTCTGCACAAGCTTGAGCATAAATTTATCAAAAAGTAAAGTGAAGGCTGTAATTGGTGAATTTTTTTCAATATGTCGTCCTGCATAAAAAGTTGGCCCGGAATGACAGCGAAAAATATTTTCTTTGTATGTTTACTTCATAAAATGTTCTTCATTTTGCTGGAACGATTCTACGTTTGATTTTGTAATTATGGGATCTTGACTAACACTTGTTTCTTTTTGTGTATTATTATCGGAACTTGTATCTGAGTCAAAAGAAAACAAATCTTGGTTGTTTTCATAAGTAAATTCTGTCATTAGAATTAGACGCGCAGCTAGAAGAAGTGTCCATGATAAAGTGAATGAAAAGAGGAAGAAACAAATGTTGTATTGAGTCAATTATACTTTCTAAATTCAACTCTTACGCAACTCAAATATTTCCAATAATCCATCAAATTTATGACACAAATTTTATACATACACTACTTCCGGTGTCTCTTCACACGACACATGCGAATACGCATATGCGTGTACATAAATATATTTCTACATAGATATCATAATTAGTAACATAAAACATGTAATATTACTATATTTTAATGCATTTTGGTGTAGAAATGACATCGCTCACTTTTGACCGCTTCAGACATTATAGGTATACTTATATATAAAAAATTGTTTTATTTTTTATTCTATTTAAATTTTATCCTGAATATAAATTTATCAAGTTTTCTACACATTCTTAAAATTTGAAGTCAATATGTGTCCAAACAATTGTCTCAATTTTCAATAAAAAATAGAAAGCGGTCAAAAATGACCGCTCCGTCTTTCTACTGTTAAAAAGAATAAATATTTTTGATTTGAACATTGTTTTGAAATAATATAAAAATCGTGAAATAAATAGGTATGTAACTCTTTGAGGTGAAAATATGAACAGAAGTTTTATTTTATTTTTTAAAGAATATTTTTGATCTTTGATTAAATTTATTTGATTATTTGATAAAAATATTATTTAATATGTGAAAAAATTAATAACTTATCTAACATCCTCTCCCCGAATGAGGTATATCAAATCTTACATCTAGCAAAATATGAACTGATTGGAGATGAATCTCCCGGTATACAGGTTGGAGAAACCATCGTAGTATACATGTATATAGGTAATAACTTATGTAGCATCGTCTCCCTGAATGAGGTATATCAAATCTTACATCTAGCAAAATGTGTAACAGGGGAAGGTTGAATCATGTCCCGTAGTTCAGTTGGTACATGGAATATCGTAGTATACAGGTTGGAGATGAATCATCGTAGTATACAGGTTGGAGATGAATCATCGTAGTATACAGGTTGGAGATGAATCATCGTAGTATACAGGTTGGAGATGAATCATCGTAGTATACAGGTTGGAGATGAATCATCGTAGTATACAGGTTGGAGATGAATCATCGTAGTATACAGGTTGGAGATGAATCATCGTCACTCAAGTTGTGTACACGTTACTTATTGAGAAAAATTTATTAAAAGACATAATTTGAATTTTTTTTGATATTTTTTTTCTTCAGTGAACACATCAATAAGCGTAATCCAAAATATTTTTTGTGGCATAGAAATTTTTATGCACTAAACAATAATAAAAATATTATTTATCTTTAAAAATAAAAAAGAAACTAAAATTTCGTCAACTATTTTTAATCTTATACATTATGAACTAACTTAAAATTTTGACGAATAATCCAAAAGTTATAAGCAATATAAAAACGAAGATTAATTTATAAAAAAAAACGGAAAACTAAAACTATTTTATAAAAATCTACAAATAAATTTAGGTTCTGATAATAGAGTGTTTTTATAATTGTCTTGGAAATTGTTACAAATTAAAGGTGAAAATTTGTCAAAATTTTATAAGCTTTAGCTTAAAATTGCCAAATATAAATAATATGCATCCCTCATCTACTAATTAATGGTAATGAAGCCCATGGAATATAAAAACAATAAAATAGTATTTCTTAAGTACTTATGATATAAGCAATGTATTCTGAAAGCCCATAAAAAATGCTTTAATTTGGTATATCGCATGATGCATTTTGTTGAGAAATGTAAAAGTTATAAGCGTTTTAATATTTGACTAAGATTTAAGCTAGGAACACTACAAATAAACTAAGCGTACACTAGCCCGATAAAATAAAACACAGAAGCGTGCTAAAGATGTGGTGAAGCGTATGCGAGATAAGAATTCACTGCGCTCACAAACGCGTAATGCAACATGTGTTAACCTTTCTTCGCATAATTATGCTCTAAAATCAATCAATAATGTGATTTATTCCTCGCACACTGTCGGTATAAATATAACGAATGCCCTTCGTTAAAAATTAGAAAGGTTGTATCTAAACTAAATAAAAGTAGACTACGATTATCCAACAAAATTCGTACATTCTCGACATTAATAAACCACACACGCGTGCTAAAGATGTGGTGAAGCGTATGTGAGATAAGAATTCACTGCGGTAACAAACGCGTAATGCAACATGTATTAATCTTTCTTCGCATAATTATGCTCTAAAATCAATCAATAATGTGATTTATTCCTCGCAAACTGTCGGTATAAATATAACGAATGCCTTTCGTTAAAAATCAGAAAAGTTGTATCTAAACTAAATAAAAGTAGACTACGATTATCCAACAAAACTCGTACATTTAATCGACATTTTTCACTTGAAAAATAATTTAAAATTTAATAGAAAAACATTATACTGACCTATACTACTGACCCATTAAAAGTAAAAAATATATATTAATTTTCGACAGCTTTCTTTAACTATGACATTTTAAAATGTAAAAAACCATATTCTACCTTTGTGAATATAAAATATTGAAAAAATAATATATAAACTCATCACGTTAATTATTGGTATTTTTTGAAACTAGATAAAAGTTGACTGACCTCACATAAAATCAGATTTTGGAAAAATAAAAATATATTTATTTGTATAACCTAGCCTATGTTAACCACAAAGAGTATACCTTTCTAATGATACCATTTTCATTAAAAATTATTTATTAAATCTTCACATTATGCTCCACTCAAAAGGTGGTTTTTTTTTCCAAAAATTTAGACAAAATTTTTCGAAGTAAAGTCCATTTATTAAATTTTTTTTAAAACTTTTGCAAAAATAAATTATTCCAGAGTATGTAGCAAACGATAAGCTTTCTAATGATATATATATATCATTAAAAATAATTATTGAAAAACAGTTTAATTCTTTCTGCAAATCAAACAAGTAAAAATTTTCAAAAAATTGTATTAGTTGTAGTAGTAGTATTATTAAGCTAGGAACACTACAAATAAACATAAACGCATATACGTTTATGTATATTATATATTACATAAACATTTCCACCAATCATATAATTTTTATGAAATAAAACTGCAATTTCAAAATTAAGTGTTTTTAACTTTTAGGTAGAATTTTTAAAATGTGGCTTTCAATATGTATGTAAAATATTTTTTGAAAATTTTTATTTTAAGTATATTTTTTTTAGCATTTTACGATTTACACATAAGGCTGGCATGTTGTCTCCCTGGAGGTCTTGCCAGACCTCTAAAAATTTCAACTTACAAATTAATTGTATTATTATGCGAGATCAGACAGCTCATGACATTCTTGGTATTTGAGTGAATCCATGTTGTTTTTCTTCATCGTGCTAATATGCAGGTAACCCTCGCAAGACGGATAATTTTTTACACCCTTCAAAGACGGATAATGGGAGTTTTACTCCCAATCATAAAACAAATACTTTTTGACATTTTAGAGTTTTTTTGCTTAAATTCTATACTTAGAAGAAAGTTTAATACTCCATACAAAGTATTCTTCCGATTTCTCTGGGGTGTCTGTCATTATTATAACTTAATTTTGTACGAATGTGATGGCGTTAAAATCTAAATTTATTTTACGATCTGTTCCGCATATACGAAATAAACGACATTTTTTATTTTTGCTATCATCTGCGTTCTAGTTGTTATTTCTAATGTTTGCACTTGTGCAGCAAAATATGAGCTCAATATACGTTACCAACAATAAAGCAATATCCATGACGTTTACTTGTCTTTTGTTTACAATTACGCTGCATCAATGTGTATTGGCTGATGTACCGAGAATGTGCTTGAAATATGAGCCGATTGATCGATATCAATAAAGCAGGAAATTCATATTTCACATTATTCATTATAAAATCTCTCCATCGCAAACATAATTCATTCTGATTGTTTTCATTTCTGGGTTTGCTTCATTCCACCTCTTGGTTTCATAAAAATCATAAATTTATTTATTGGAGTTTCTATTTTTCTCTACATCACGCATTTCAAAATGAGTTCATACAACAGTGAGTCGTCAAGTGATGAAAGCAGTCTTGTTTTTGATTCTGATGCTTACGGTAGTACTGATGTTTAAATTTTTGGTTCGAGTAGTTCCACAAGTAGTCGTGAAAGTTCTCCATGTGATTCACTTGTTGCACCCGACGGCACAAAATATTTCTGGGAGCCCAAAGGAAACCGCGGGAGAGCTTTGTCTCAAAACATTAGAGACGTCTCCTTGTCTCCGCCTGGTCCTAAAGGAGTTGCTAAGAATCTTTCCAATCCCCTCGAAATTTTTAATCTTTTTTTTGCACAAAATCTTATTTTGTACATATTTGAATGCACCAAGGAAAAACTCCATGAAAACTACAGGTATGATAGATTATCTACATAAATATAACAAGTCGGTTAAATTGTTTTTATATAAGGTGTTGCGTAAGTTGCACTATCCGTGCATCGATAAACGGCTTTCCAATGCAATCCCCGTGCATCGATAAAAGCCAATTGCATTGGAAAGACGTTTATCGATGCACGAATAGTGCAACATTACCAAAAGGTTGTTCTATTTCACAATTGGTGTTAACTTGAATTTTATGAACATCGACTTTATTCAACATTGCCACCCATCTAGATTTTATTTCCATCTTGTATTGTGATGAATATCATAAATTTTACAAAAAAGAAACTTTACCATTCAAAGTTTGTAGCGATAAAGAGGATGTCCACATTTTTTGCACCTATATATATAGTATTCCTTGACTTCAAATACACTAGATACCTTCCAGTGGCGGATCCAGGAGGAGGGGGGGGGGGTTATTTTTGGCAAAATAATGTTAAAAATATGAAAACAGGTAATTAGTGATTCTAAAAGACATAATACAGCTGTCGTATTCTATGAAGTCTTAAGATTTCGCCCCCTCCCTCTTATAAGAAATTTCTGGATCCGCCACTGGTACCTTCAAATAGACTATAGAGGGTATATCTTTGTTTTATTGATAGAGCTTGAATTGAATTGGAATTTTTTTGACATTTTGTATTTTATATGTAAACAGCACATCGCTACAAATTTTATCGACTTGTCAAATAGGATATTTTTCATCAGAATAATTTCAATATTTTTTATAGTAAAGCTGAACCTCGTTTTGAAAATCTACGTTACTGCTATGAAAGGTTTTCTGTAGAAGATCTTCTGGCTTACCTAGGCTGCTTGCTATACATGGGCCAATCTAAAGATCAACGTGCTGATATAAAGTTTTTATTTTCCGATAAAAATGGAGAACCTTTTCTGAAGGCAGCAATAAGCAGGGACATGTTTATTTTGGTCAAAACATTTATTAGATTTGATTATAAAAGTAACAGAAATACTTGTGACAAACTATCACCTATAAGGTACTTGCACGATGAATTTTCCAAAAGTTGTCATAAGTATTGGCGTCCGAAGTACTATGTTACTATAGATGAGCAACTTGTGAAGTTTAGAGGAAGATCGCCAATAAAAGTTTACGATCCCTTTAAACCAGGCAGATATGGCATGAAAGTAAATCATAATGTTGATTCTGTTAACTTTTATGTATTGTCAAGTGAAGTATATGTTTCAGGATTGAGTGACAAAAGCTATTTCAAATCTACTAATATTGTAAAAAGACTTGTAGCAATATCTAATATACCAAAAGGTTGTGGAATTTATGTTGATAGATTTTTTATCGCCCATGAGTTATGTTGTTGGGCGGTAGATCGTAAACTCACGGTTTGTGGAACAGTTAGAGCAAACCGTAGATTTATGCCACATATAATTCGACCTTCATATGATTTAAATTTGGTAGATTGTGAGAGCAAATTTTTATATACAAAATACTCTTCGCTAACAGTTTACATCCCAAAAAAACATTCTGGTAAAGCATTTAGACCTGTTTACATAATGTCTAGCCAGCATCTTTCGGAAATTGAATTAGTCGGTAGTCAGAGAAAACCCCAAACTATTTTAGATTATAACATGTATAAAGCGGGTGTAGATGCTTTCAACAAGATGGCTAGAGATTATTCGTGCTACAGAACCCCAAGAAGATGTCCAATGGCGATTTTTACAAATTTATTAGACATCGCTGCAAATAATAGTTGGGTCATTATGAAATCAAACATCCCAGAAAGGTATCCGAGTGTCAGAAAAGGTGGACGAAAGTGTTTCATTAGAAGTTTGGCTCTACATCTAACTGAAAAGGCCATGCAAATCAGATGCCAAAGTTCATCAACATGTGTTGGCACAAGAAAAATTTATCCTTTTATGGTTTCGAAGCATCCAATCAGCCAACTACATCACATGGAAGAGGTTATTGTTTCGTTTCAAATTATAAACCAAGAAAAAGAAGTACAAGAAAGTGCATAAAATGTCAAAGGCCTGTTGTAAAAATCACACAGTACTTATTTGCAGGGAGTGTGAAGACTCATAAACTTTCTAATCTTCAAATAAACATTTTTTTCTTTTATCTTTTTCACACTTTTGTGTAATAGAGTTTTTGAGAGTGAAATAATTGTTATCATAATCAGAAATTGTAAACATAAAGTAAAAAACTTTATCAGAAAATGTGGTATTTTGAAAAAAATTAAAAATTGTAATTTTAGATAAAATATTTCTTCCGTGGTTTGAATTTTTTGCTAACCGAAAAGTAAAAAATATTTTAACGAAATTTTTGTTTGCTAGAAAAATTTTACTTTTTTTTGTAGATGGCGTTAAAAAATGGATTGAACCATTTTCTCCAATTTTTAAACATAAAAATGTTATCACTTTATTCAGAATAATTCTACAAGCATAATTTCAAATTTACGTGTTAGATTCAATACAGGTTGTCTATCTTTTTTTATGATTAAAATGACTTTCAAAATTGCTTTGGGAGTAAAACTCCCATCTCCGTCGTGCGAGGGTACTGCAATGCAACACTTCAGTTAGCATTCACATAAGAGGGAACACATGCAAATACCACGTGGTTACACATACACGTGTTTACACATACCGCGTGTAATCATACCCTGCATAGAAAACAAGAAAATGAAATTTTAGTTTTCTACTATTTAAAATACAATGAGTGACGTATCTTTATATTTGTGATTAAGTTGTCTTTCTTTATCATATTTTCTTATTTCGTTTTAAACAAGTAAAATATTAATATCTCACCGCCCCCTTGAACCCTGCTGTAGGGGATACGTCAAATTAGTTTTCAAAAAACGTAAGTTATACTGTAACATTTTTTAGTTTTTGTTGAAGCTCTATAACTTTTTCTGATAGACTTTTTTTCCTTAAAAGTTATTATAAAAGGTAAATCGTAAAATGTTAAAAGTTATTTTACTTTTTGTAGCTTGCACCAATTTAGCTTTTAAACTATTTTTGAATGATGCTTAGAAAAATGAAGTAATGCAATCTTAATTTATTGTTTGATTTTTGTTTGTACAATTTTATCTTTATTTGATACCCTTTTTTGAGAGTCTAACTAACTTCACTTATTCTTATACACAAAAATTCTAACATTTTAGTACGAGTTGTTGTTTTGTTTCGAAAACTATTCAGACCCAGCACTTCCCACCGTTCAGCGACTAATTTCCCAGTACCCAAGTGTGCCTTGTCGCATCTTCTACAGCTGCAGTATTTTTCATCTCTATTCCCTTCCTATTCCAATTTAAGCTTTCTCTTTCTTTTTAGGAGAAACTATCCAGATTCTTAATCCCAAAGTCAAGAATATTTACCCCGCATACTCTGGGGTCACACACTCTCTCATTTGCATATCTGATTCCTCCATCAAAAGTCTTTTTTTAAATATTTTTTTAATAGTTGTCCGAAAAGGATAAATTCTAGAGGAAAGCATTACGAGTGTCTAGCTACGCCTTTCATTCTCGATGGTGTCGGGTTTGAATCCCTGTATTTTAATATGACTGCCCATTTGCACTTTATCAATGAAAGATAGACAAGTCAAGGAAAAATTTAAACTAGACCATTTTGTAACTTTTTCTGAATAACCTCTAAGAAGTTAAATAGCAAACCTGTCTATAGCGGCAGCCAAAGGGAAACGACACAATTCGCTACTATAGAAAGGTCAGTGGCCGTTTTGAATTTCAATGTTTGCATTGTATGATACCATAAATCTACGTAATTCTGTAAATTACATGAGATTTTTTTATTTACTTTATTTTTTCTTTTACTTCTGCTCTTTTTAAATTTTTTTTTATTTGTCAGATTCCGTTACGAGCCCCACTCCAACGCATTACCGACATCAAGACTGGGGAGTATCTCACTCTATGTCATGTTAGGCTGAAAAGGGCTATTTGATGACTGTTACCTTTAAAAAATGCTGCTTGGTTATGACAGAGGACTGACGTCAGATCTTTTTAAAGAAATCAAAGATCGTGGTCTGTCAGGCCTCCTCTCTCTGTTATTAACATTCTTGCTGGACTGTGTCTGCTAAGTCGGTGGACATCTCTAGTATCTCGGTAAAACCTTTGTTGGCGCAAACGCTCGTATATCGGCGTGGGTTATGTCTGGCTGCTCTATAGCTCCTCCTATTCACTGTCATCACTATCCTCTCCGTTAGATCCTCTCGCTTCATTTCATGGATGATTCCTCACAGTTTTCATTTCTGGAAATTAAGTTTTGCCGCCTTTATAATGTCCTGGTCCATGTGCTGGGTGATAGAGGTGGTGCTAGGAAAGAAGAAGACCAGTTTGACGTTCGACAATGGCAGGTGGGGTGGCAAAGAGCATTGCCATTAGCATATGGATCCTTCGACTTTGTCATTGCTCATTGTATCTTCTTGTTGAGTTTTGTCATGAAGAGTTGAAACAGATTGCTAGTCATTCAGGCCTTATTGCTTGCATGGTTTACAAGGAGATCCTTACGTTTTATTTTACGCAAGCTACGTTGTTTGATTGACTTAACCATAATCATCTCAGACTCTTTTTCTCGGAAGTCTTGGCACAAAGTATGAGAACGATGCGCTCCTTTTACTTTTCACCAGAGCATTCTGTCTCTATGAAGTGGTGGTTGTAGACTCAACAGATGCCTTAAAGAAAAGTCCCATTTTATCCATATTGAATATGCCACGGAGGTCGTAGTAGGCGCACGCGTTGGATATTCTTTGCTTCAAGTCGTCTACAACACCTGTCTCAACTCAATCTTGCAGTTCATCTTGCCAAAGATGATGTGCCGACGATAGAATGCCGCTAGCCAGCCGTTTGATAGGTTGAAGTAATGGAGTGCTAACTGCACTGTTACCTTCATTGCCTTCTAAAGAAGAGAGTTGTTATTGCGTTTTGTTCAGCATTTGTTGTTTTCTCTCTCCCGGTCGAGTGATACATTTCTTTCTAGCTGAATGATCCACTCCTGCTTCCTCTTCTCCTCTTCAGTATGTTTAGGATTTGAATCCTCCTCCAGCTATACCCTTGGGTGGAAAACATCTCAGTAATGGAACAGGCGCTCAACATGTCTTTGTCGTGCATCTTGATCATTTTTTTCTTTTTTCAAACGAGGATGAATGCCGATCTTCGATCGATTTTACAGCGTTGTGAGCCATCGCAGAGTTGTGGAATTGGAAGTAAACCCATAAGAAAAAGTTGAACGACGGTGATGCGATGCGATGTGATTGTGCAAAAGAAGCATACGTTTGTTGCTAACTTTGATGTGTAACTTGTGTAATACCTAACCGACAATAACTGGTGCTTGCGCATATAGCATATTACTCTATAAACAGAAGATAAACTCAACTGTATAACTTGTGTGTTATATCAAAACTCATGAAAGAGAGATTCTGGAATCATTAAGATAGTCATCATAATCTTGAAGATCCATCTTTACACTGTGACATCGAATGGATTGAACAAAATTCAGACCATTGAAAGTTAGTATCCCTCTCAGACTTTCTTCATAGTCTTCGCACTTATCGAATAATTGATAATAATAAATCAATCAATATGTTTTTTCATAATAAAATGAGTGGCCGCGTTAGGCAGGTGGCCGTTTATAAAGGGCGTATAGTATAGCAATTTTGAAGGGGGAATATTTTAGTGACGGCTATAAGCAGGTGGCTGCAAAGGCAGGGTAACATCATTTTTTAATTTAAATAGTTGGGCATTTAATTAGGATATCATCTCGAATAAAAATAAATTCTCTTAGGTATCTGCTTACATGCTTATATATATTTTGTTTCTAGTGATGTACCGATCTCAATTTTTTATCGATCAAAGAATCGAAACATATTATTTACAAAATCAAAAAATATTTATTCTTTTTAAATATATCGCTGGCTTCCGTTACTTTTAGAATAGAAAGTTAATCATTTTTATCAAATAATGCATATAGGAAACTAAAAGTACCGGGATCCAACGATATATTTGGAAAGAATAAATATTTTTTGATTCTTTGATTACAGAATTGTATTTTGATTATTTCATTGTTTGACAAATATATTATTTAAAATCCTGTACATTGCAAAAATATAGGTTATAATTTTTTCAACATTCTTTTGTATTATTCTACTGTAGATACACGTTGGGAATGTCAAAAAATTTGTCTACTCGCCTTCAACCATGAGATAATATCATTACATAACAGAGAAGCGTTTCCTAAAACTTCTTCATATTTGAAAAAATTTCTTTGTCAATGTATTTTAAGGAAACTCGCATGATAAACAAGACACATCAAATTTAACAACCGTTTGAGCTCAAAATTGCCAAAATTAAAAATATGCACCCGTCATCTGCTAATTATAAAACAAAACTGATTATTACAAAATTTTACGCTAAATTTTACTTGTAATTACAATGGTATGAAGCCGATGAAATAAGCATCAACAAAAATTTAGTTTTAGAAGTTTCTACTAGTATAGTTTGCGGTTACAATTCGTTTTCTTAAACATATAATATTAAATATTTTGATCTTTTTTCTCCACTGAGCTTTTTGGAGAAATCAAAGTGACTTTTTTCGCTGTGAATTAAATGTCTTATACCATACTGAAAACAATGAATGCTTGTTATTGTGTTAATTTTAAGGGAATTTTTTACCTAAAAATAATATTTTAGTGATTCAATAAACAATTCAAAGAAGAAAAATAATCAAAAGGATGTTCAAAAAGGAATATAAATTACAAAATTTTGTTGGAAATGTTTTTTCTCACCACCAATACAATTGAAAATTGAATTAAGTAGTCGATTTGTGCATGAAGATAGTTTAATCTCTTATGATATTTGGCAAAGAATCAATATGAGCCTATAAATTCTAAAGAAAACATTTCAATTAAGAATGCCAACCGATTGTTATTATTGCTTAAACGTAATTCAAGGGATTTCAGAGTGAAACATGTTGTTTTTATAAATTGATCTACGCCCCCTATTATGCATAAAAATCGGAGATTGTAGGTGAAGGGGGGGGGGGGGTGATATGAAATGTTGAATTAGTAAGAAGATGGGCCTGGTGTCCTGAATGTTGTGTTACATATCCTTTTCGAGGGGCAGAGTGAGTTGAAATTTCAATAATTTTTCAATATTTAACCTATTATCGGCCAAATTTTTTGTTTTATTAATTTAAGTTGTAACTCATTATAATTTTATGTTTGAAAACAGAAAAAGTTGAACAATTCTAGTCGCCATATGTCGACTATTATGGGCAAAAACGTAGGAAAAAGTAAATTCATTTTTATTATCAAATTACAGTTAAACTTGTCTAAACCGAAGTTGAAGTAAACACGCAATTTTTTTCGGTTTGATAGAAGTCTAGGTTGAGAGAGTGAGTACAGTTGTGAATTGACTCAAATCAACGTTTGAACGTCCTAATTAGATCTCCACTTCCCACTATTCTGCTCAAAGCCGGTACAAACTACCTTCTGGTTATAAACACCCCATAATACTCACACATTGGCTTATAGAAATAGTAAATAGTGTGTGATAATTTTTATTCAAGTGTGAATTATTTAAAAAAAAATATTTGTTCAAAGTTGTTTGTTTGAAGCTGAGTTTTTTCTTAATCAACTCTGATTCGTCTTCTTGTAAAATTTTAGAAGCAGCTTCGTACATCGTTGTTTTTGATGTATTCAAAGCAAATATTTTCACAGCATGCATCATTGAAACCACATCTTCAATAGTGATAGAACTTTCCGTGGTAGTATCCTGGCTACTTAAGCTTTAAGTCTAGGAATTTTCATTTTCAAAATACTCTTCCAAGATAACTTCTTCCCAATCAGAGGAATCATTTACAATGTGAATATTTTTGTCAATATTAATATATTCTTGCAAATCTAAATCAGTATCAGTGATCTGTTGAAAGATCCTGCTCATCTTCTATTTCCAAATTTTGAACAAAACTAGTTTCTCTGATAAACCCACAATGATAGAAGCACGAAGTAATAGTTGAAGTTTTAACCCTATTCCTTGATCTAAAAGGCATCTAAAACAGTGACTATTTTAGCAAAAAAAATTGCAAACTTCCCATTTTTGCAATAATGTGCAAATTCACTTGCTTTCGGTAATTTACTTTAAAAGAGCGAATAATTCCGTGATCTTTTACATTATCAAGTTCTACCAAAGTATGTGATTGAGCATTATGAAGAAACATCAAAATGTTTCTTTGATATGTCTTCATTTCTTTATCAAGTGTTTGAACACATTGAACAAAAATTTTAAACGTCATCCATCCATTTTTATTATGTTCCCATCTCACTGCAAGATCATTTACTAGTGAGTTAAAATATCGCGGTTTTTTTGCTTTCCCTATTAGCAATGAAGAAAGTTTTTCGCCTGTTTGATTACAAGCAAGCATTATAGTTGGACGGTCTTTAGAAGTTCTTCCACCCTTACATTTATCACCTCTTATGGCAAGTGTTTTTGCAGACATAGCACGAAAATAAAGCGCCGTTTCATCACAAATAAAAACATTACAAGCCCCATAGTCTTTACATATTGAGTCAATTCTTTCTTTAAAATTAGTAACATCATTTAAATTCACATCATTACTTTCTCCAACAACTTGAAACGGTTTTATAGAGTGTCTGGCTTTAAAAGAGTCTAACCAATCTGTGCATGCTTTGAATTTGGTGAACCCTAATTCTTTTGCGTAATTTAAAGCTTTATCACAAATTATAGGACCAGAAATACTGATCTTTTTCGCCCTTGCTTTCTGAAACCACGTCCATGTAAGATCATTGATTTCTTCAGATTTAGATTTAAGTGTACATCTTTTTTTGTCCTCGGGAACATAATTTTTGAAATGAGATGAATAGGAATTTTGTTTTTTCAAGATGTTTGATACGGTACTCACTCCAATACCATACTTTTTCTGAGGTATTTCAATGTAGGTTTGCGTTTTGAAGAAGCATGTTTAATCAGACTTAATTTCTTTTCAAATTTAGCTCTACACGAGAACGCTTTTTTATAGGTGGAGACATATAGGTAAGAAAAAATTGAAAACAGAAGGAAAGAAATTGTATGAAATCAAATAAGTATTTACGTCAAATTTATGTAATGTAGAATGAAAGTAGATTTTTTACTCACTATTAGATGACGTAGTAGTGCACTTTAAAGTTACGCACAATTGTGTTCAATTTCCTGTGCAATCTCTATGCCTTTATCATGCACATTCTTTTTCTTTGTATTGTTTTAATTTTCTGAAACCTCTAATCACTATATTTTAACATCATATGTTTTCTGTCACACCTTGATTGCACATCAATTTTCAATGATAACAGTCAATTCATATCAAAGCAAGTCTACTGTCATTTTCATCATATCTTGTTCGATTGTGCATTAGAAAACTATTATGGCTGAAATATTTTTATTTGGAATTTTACTCGTTGAGGAAATTGAATGAAAACCTTCTTTTTAGCGATATCAAGTACTCGCTTCCTGTAAGAAAGTCTTTAAGGACGACCAACATTTTTTCGGAAGAGACGCCTCAAAGCTCAGAAGGCTTTTTACAGCATATCTTTCAAACTCAAGCTGTGAAATTTGATCCGATTGTTCTTTATCAATGTATATCTCAAGAATTGACTAAATAATAAAATAATAATTCTCCGGTACCACTTTTTACCACCAAAGTTGCAACTATACTTTTCTATATTCCAATCGTTCAAGTCGACTCCTCCATGTAAGAGTTGTATAATTTGACAACTTGGGGAATTTGAACTTATAAGACGCTATCTTTTTGTCCTCTATTTATTTTTTCGAAATTCTATTTGCTCTCAAACACCCAGTCGCTAAAAGACCCTTTTACTCATGTCAAAGAGTAAAGTTTAAAGGTAAGGAAGTGAAAAAATTATCGGAAAAAATGTTACTTCCAACAGGTAAGCTAGAGGTCAAAGAGTTCACTACTTTTGAACCTAAAGGTTCTTTTAATTTGAAGGTCTCTTTTCCTTGATAAGGTTGGAACTCATAACAATAACCTGTTTTTGCATTGCACATTGGCCAAATTTTATAACCAAATCTGTTAGGCTTGCCTCTCATAAACTATTTCAGAGTATTTCGTCCAAAATATTGGCACATTTTTTCATCTACTGAAAAGTATTCGTCAAGATACTTGAATTTTGAAATTTTTTGATTTAAAATATTTATCAAAGGTCGAATTTTGAAGTATTTGTCTTGACTTTTCGAAATTTTTTCATTGTTATTGAAATAGAAAAAGCGTTTCTATTCTCTAAATTTGTTTCTTGTCATGACTTGCTTTACGAGTTCTGACCTAACATCACAATCATCTGACCAAAACATTTCTTGTCCATAAGAATGATATCCGGATAATAAAAGAATTCCCAAGAAGCAAATAAAAAAAAATCCGAATTTTTTCAACATATTATGTATACTAGGTATATGTTATGAATATGCAAAAAATAGAAAAAAAAAGTAATTATTCATTTTACACGCTAAAATATAGTGAGAATAATTTTTAAGATAGGCATGGTTTAAAATGTTTTTAAAAAATTCTCGCATAAAATTTTCTTTCAAAATTAAAATTTGTAAATTTTAACACAAAAATTATTTAAAAATTGTTAAAATCAAAAATATATATCAAACATTTTGAAAATTTTAAAATAAGATGAAAGCGATTTGAATAAGTAAATGTAAAAATTAGAAAAAAATAATTTTATTATTAAAAAAAATCGCGTTAAAAATGTCAACCTTTTTTTTGACAAAAACCATTTTTAAAAAAATATTAGATGACATTTTTTCAATTTTTTTTTCAGAAAATATTTTATTTATGAGTGTAGTAATCCAAAGAAAAAAATTTTAAGAATTATTTTAACATCTCGTGGAAAAAGAATTTGGGTGATATTTTGAGTTCAAGTACGGGTCTATGAACTTAATTTGTGGTGATTTCGCATAGAAACCATCCTAGTATACAGGTTGGAGATGACAATTAAGTTGTATACCCGCGTTCAACCGTACAGGTTATGAGAATATTTCTATACATAATAAAGAAGAGTTTCATAAAACTTCATCAGAAAAATATTTCTTCAATATTTGTGTGGGCGCGCGTGTGAGAACCATAAATAAAAATTATTTTATATAAATCTACAATTTATGTTATTGTAAGAGAGTGGTTTATAATGAAATAAACAATTTAAATTTGTGAGGTTAATTATTGAGAAAAATTTAGTAAAACACATCTTTTGATCTTTTTCTCTTCTCATTTTTTCTTCAGTGAACTTATCAATAAGCGCAATCCAAAATCCTTATTTTCTGATGAATCAAAGTGTGAACTAAACCCAAAAATTTAGTAACTAAATTACTTTTTTTACTTAAAACTATTTTTAATTGTATACATTATGAACAGACTTAAATTTTTCAAACTTGAAAGAATTTGTTCCGCACTTAAAATTTTGCCGAATAATTCAAAATTTATAAGTAATATAAAAACGAAGGTTCATTTATAAAAAAACCGAAAACCAAAATTATTTTATATAAATCTACAAATAAATTTAGGTTCTGATAGTAGAGTGGTTCTATAATTGTGTTGGAAATTGTTACAGATTAAAGGTTAAAATTTCTCAAAATGTAACAAGCGTTAAATGTCAAAATAAGCAAATAGAAAAAATCTGCTAATTACGAAGAAAACTGAAAAATACAAATTTATAAAAGAATTCAAATTTTATTTGTATTTACAATGGTAATGAAGCCCCATGGAATATGCATCGATATGTTGCACGGTGAAATAATTCAAAAGTTGCATACAATATAAAAACTTACCTAAACATGTTGAAAACTTGCATTACACAGGTATAACTATGACTCGCGAATGGGTGAGATAAAATACAAGCATTGAATTGCGATATCTAATTGGGCTACATAAAACACTCATCCGCCTTTCAAAAAAATAAATAAACAGGCTGCTTTATGATACACAAATGTTCACATATATATGCCGAACTATAATAATGAACTATTATTATATGTTATATGAAAATGGCCTGTGGTGCAACATTTAAATCTTTATTATGATGTGAGATTCATTTGTGCGTGATTTCTTTATCGCACATTGTCGGTATAAATATAACAAATACTCTTCGTTAAAAAAGAGTATGCTATTTCTCAACTACTTATGATATAAGCAATGTATTCTGAAAGCCCATAAAAATGCTCTAATTTGGTATATCGCTTGGTACATTTTGTTGAGAAATGTGAAAGTTATAAGCGTTTTAATATTTGACTAAAATTTTAGCTACGAACACTACAAATAAACTAAGCGTACACTAGCCCGATAAAATAAAACACAGACGCGTTCTCAAAGATGTGGTGGAGCGTATGCGAGATAAGAAATCACTGCGCTCACAAACGCGTAATGCAACATGTGTTAATCTTTCTTCGCAAAGTTATGCGCTAGAATCAATAACACGCGTGATAGTAATGGAATGTGACTTATTCCTCGCACACTGTCGGTATAAATATAACCTTCAAATGCCCTTCGTTAAAAATCAGAAAAGTGGTATCTAAACTGAATAAAAATTCTTTCTAAATAAAAGTGGAAACACAACTTTTAGATTCGATCGACATTTTTCACTTCAAAAAGTAATTTAATATGTATTAGAAAAACATTATACTGACCTATACTACTGACCCCTAAAAAGTAAAAATATATATTTATTTTCGACAGTTTAACTATTATGACATTTTAAAATGGAAAAAACTATATTCTACCTTTGAAATATTGAAAAAAAGTATATAAATTCATTACGTTAATTATTATTGGTATTTTTTCGAACTTGATAAAAGTGACTGATCTCACATAAAAGCAGATTTTGCAAAAGTGAAGACATTTTTTTTGAAAGCCTATGTTAAGCACAAAGAGTATATTGCTTTCCTATGATATCTTTTTCAATAAAAATGTTTTGTTTATAGATTTACTGAACAGTTTTCTATTTTTTCTGCATTATTTATCTGTAAAATATTAGCATGTTCCCATATGGGTATGTTAGGCATACAGTAAATGAAAATTTAAAGCAAATTTTATTTATATGCATGATTATTAAACATATACTATTCTTTATTATGATATTGTAAAAAGATTGAGAATCCTCCGAATAGTGCAATCTGACTTCACATTTTATACATTTAGATCGCTAGTTCTTTTGACAAACCAGGCATCTTCCTTGATCACAGGAGACTGGGTAATGCTTCTTTGTATCATATCGTATATAATCAGGCAGATTGGAATGTTTACCACCTCTGAATTGCATATTGAAGATTTCATTAGAACAATTGCTATTTCTTGTCTCAAATCCAGATGACTTGTGCATTTTCTGTCTTTTGGTTCAACAGTTGATGGAACAAATCAACTCCACCCATTCCTTTGTTATATTCATGGATAAGTTTCGGTTGCAGAATCATTTTTCTTCCAACACCTTTTGAAAAGCGAGTGGTTCGTTTAAATGGAGTGTGTGTGAAGGTGGTGCTCGCAATGAAAACTATGCTGTTATCGAACTACTTACAGAGAAAAACGCTTTCATTGCAACAAAAATCTAAACTTCCTTTTTCAGTAGCATGTCAGATTTCATAAAATCACTTCCACCTTCTGTTCTATTTCTTCTGATTGTACCTGTGGCGGCAACTTTTTATTTTTCAAACAACTTTATTGAGGTAAAAAAATTATCGAAGTACAATTCATGATTTTCAGCACTTGAATTTTCGAACACAGTTTCCATCAAACTCATCACAACATGCACTCCTAAAGGCTTTTTGCTGCATTTTTCGGTACTCTTACCTGTATAAATTATAAGTTTATACGGGTAGCCATCATCACCAGAAAGTGTCCAAATCTTGTAACCAAACCTTATTGGGTTTCCTTTCATATACATTTTGCAGCTGTGTTTCCCAGATTTAATTAATACTTAGCTTTTCGTGAAAAAATCCAAATTTTATTAAATTTTTGTTCATCAGATTATACAAGAAAGAAACTCTTGCCACTTTGTTTACTTTTTTCAATTGTTCATTATCACATGGGTGAACGTATTTTTTGATCTTCAAAAATTTGTCCCTGCTCATTGTTTGGGAAACAAAAGGAACTTTCAAATCAGAATTATTACTCCAGTAATCTCTTTCAGATGTCACAAAGTGGTAGCCAGAGAAAATCAAAATACCTACAAATTGTTTGATTTCTTCTAAGGTACAGGAAAAAGTAGGGTTGTTTTTATCTCTTTTTGCATAAAGTAGTGTTTGTTCAAGAAGGTACTCGAAAAAAAATTTTGTGAATAAGAGACTCCATATTTCAAAGAAAGAATTTCTTATCAAGTCTGGATAACTTTCTTCCAATTTGACAAAGGATTTTTTGAATAGAGTTTTTGAGAAATGGTTCGCCTTTTTCCATCTTGATTTATTTTTGGAAGTTTTACCAATAGTTTCTACATCATCATCAGAAGCTTCATCAAACTCCAGCTCCATTTTTCCTGCAGGTTCAAACAACTCTTCACATTCATCACTAAAAGCTTTTTCTTCACTTGGAACACTATTATCACCAGTGATTGGAGGTATGACAGTAATCTTTGCACCAAGATTATTTTCTTGAAAGCCAATGCTTCGTCAAGTGTGTAACAAGCTCAAAAATTTTTTTTTGAGAACTCATGGTAATGCGAGTGTAGAAGAAACGAATGGAAATAAAATTACACAAAATCAAAAGAATAGATTTGCTAAACTAAACAAAATCAATATTTGCTTTTATGACTGCTCCACAGGAGCACAAGAAAAATATGATTGATTGCACATGCGTGCGTTACTATTTTATTTATTGGATATTTACATACACACAATGTATTCATGTTTCTATATGACTGCATTTGTATCTTATGGTTGCATGTTTTTCAATGTATTTTTTACTAAATATATTGCTATGCTAGATCTCGTATGCATGCCTAGTAGGGTGCTTATGAAAAATGAATGTTGAAATTTTCATTTGCACAACCTGTCAATCAGTAGGTTTCCGTTCAAAATCCTCGTGTTAAATTTTTTTTATCTTGGTCAATTTCTAGAACTTGCGCAAGCTTTGTAAAGTGACATAAAATTGCGAAAATCTTGTTTTTTGCTCTTCTTTCAAATCTATTGAAAGTTATGTTTGAATCATCTAGAGCCCTTCTTTTGATCGTTTAAATCATATATTTAGGTATTTATTCTTGTATTACAACAGCCACTTATAACTTTTTAACCAGTTAGTTTTTTGCAACTCTTTTCATGGGATGACGCAAAAAGATATTTAAAAATTTCATTTTGATTGTTAAAAAATTTGGTACAATTAATTCCGTTGTTTTTTTAGATCATAAATTTGTAAAAAAAATTTTATGCCCTCTGGAACTAGAAAAACTCTATGGCTCATTGGATCTCCTAATCCAACAATCCCTGGTCAGAAGCTTCTTTCTAAGGGAGAAGTTCTCCACTATTTGATGTTTCTCCACGTGGAAATGAATGAGACTTTAACTAAAAGTATGAATCAGACAGCACTAGATGTAATGAATATCTGGTCTACAGAGGGGATTCCTACAAAACATCTTCCCGCAGTGGTATTCCATGTGCGAAAATTACACACAACTTGGCAACGTTTAAAAAAAAAGATTCATCGCAAGACTGCTACTAACATAGAAAAACAGCAACATTTCAAAACGGACTTGGAAGAGCCTTTGGACATAGCTCACGCTAATGCTATGAACCTTATAACAATCGACGAGGATAGAGAGTTTCTTGCTTTCCAACGTGAAAAGGACGCCCAGGAAAGATAGGAAGACTCGACTTTAAGACTGCAAGGACTTTCAAAAAAATTAAAAAACGTAAAGAAGAAGAGTTGAAGAGGGAACATTAAGCAATTCAGGAGATGCTCGCAGTTTCTGAAACAACCAGCCTCAAATCTTTCTCTTCTTCCTGCTCTTCGAGCTCTACTGAATCCAGCCACAATAAACAATAATCTTTTTCGCTTAACCCATCTACCTCTGATTCTCAGCCTCAGAAAAGAAAGCGTGGGACACAT
Source organism: Nectonema munidae (assembly GCA_030549495.1). Lineage (NCBI taxonomy): Eukaryota > Metazoa > Nematomorpha > Nectonematoida > Nectonematidae > Nectonema > Nectonema munidae. The sequence goes on from JAUIRK010000761.1 coordinate 317,895, forward strand.
TCAGTTTCATCTGAAGTAACTGATGCCTTGGATAGAACTCTCCTTAGCGATCGTGCTGCAAGTCGTGTTTTAATTACATTTGCCAAGCAATTTGGACAAGACATCAATAATCTTTCCCTTAGTCCTAGTGCCATTCGGTCCACTCGTGTTAAGCATAGGAAGCAACGTGCTAAAGAAATAAAGCAAAGCTTTAAGATCGACACTCCCCTGATAGTTCACTGGGATTCCAAGCTGATGCTGAATCGAACTGCAAAAGATAGATTTGACAGACTGCCAGTTTTGGTCACTGGAAATGGAATTTCAAAAATTCTTGCAATTCCAATGCTGAAAACCTCAAAAGCGGAAGAAACAACCGAGGTCATTTTTTCAACTTTAAAAGAGTGGAATCTCATTGGGCAAGTTAAAGGAATGTGTTTTGACACTACAGCTGTTAATACTGGAGTCCGTAATGGAGTGTGTGTTGGTATTGAAAAGATGCTTGATAAACAACTTCTTTATTTTGCTTGTCGACACCATATCTTAGAACTTGTTTTGGAAGCAGTTTACTCTTCTTCGGTTGATGAAGCATCACGTGGGCCTGACATCACATTGTTCCAAACGTTCCGAAACTCCTGGCTTCATTTTAATTTAGCAGAGTACATCACTGCAGCTGATGACAGAAGCACAGTCAACGATATCAAGTCATGGGCCGATTCTATTATTCAGTATGCCCAAGAACTCTTAAAACAAAGCCATCCCCTAGACAACTACAAAGAACTTCTTCAACTAACGATCATATTTCTTGGAGAGGTTCCTTTTGGCCATAAAGTTCCCAGATTCATGACGCGCGGTACTGTTCATTGAGCACGCTGGATGGCCCGTGCAATTTATTGTTTTAAGATTTGGATGTTTCAAAAGCAGTTCTTAAATTGTCTCACAAAATTTGAGTCATCAAGCAGAAGTGCATGTTGCATAGAACGCCTAATTACAGGGATCAAACAGGTTTGTCTTTTTTTTGCTAAGCACTATATTAGGGTTTGGTTTGACGCTCGAAATGCTGCTTCTGCTCCAAAGAATGATCTTGAGCTACTTCAAACCGTTAAGTCCTCAAATCAAACTGCTTACAATAAAATGAGCCGTCATTTGTGGTACCTAAGTGAAGTCAACGTTGGTCTTGCACTCTTTGCTGACAGATTAGATTCTTCAGAAAAGATTTCCATTGTGAGAAACATGAATAACGTAGAGAGGGCTTAGAGGATTCACCTCGAAAAATCTGGCTTCCCAACCCAGAGGGAAGGAAACTTTCTTACCTTTGCTCCACCCAAACTAAGAATCTTTTCTCTCTTCTTGAACTCCCAGAAGACTTTCTTGAGAAAAACGATCCATCAAAATAGAAAACATTTGATTCATACGTGAAAGCAAAACAGAGAGTTGACTCTTTAAATGTAGTAAATGATGCAGCAGAAAGAGGTGTCTCTCTGATTCAAGATTTCACAAAAGCTGGAAGAACAAGGGACGAGGCTCAAGTTCAGTACCTTGTTCAAATAATGCAGGAAAACAGATTGAAATACCCGAAGGCCTAAAAAAAACTCTAATTTTATAAAGGCAAATTATGTATCTTAAAGCATCATTTCATTAAAAATTGTTTTTATTCTTTTTGAGTAGGGTTGGTTAGATGCTGGATTCGATAACTCAAGGTCTTGGGTTCGATCCCGCATCAAGCTTGCTTTCCTCATAGTTCGATACAAGCGGCGCAATTGTGCCTTTTCGATGAAAACACCCTACGGTACCATTACCATTTTGATGAGTATTTCTTGAAATAGTTTCTATCAAAGGAGTTTTTCATTTTAATTTAGCTAAAATACCTTTATAAAGAGTATTTGAGCGCCTCACGCAAGTACTAAATTTTATTTTATCTCAATAAAACTTAGAACATCTTATTTTTATATGTAACCTCATTATTTAAAGGCTTGTGCAAGTTTTTATTGAAGACCTGAATTTTTACTATAGCAGGAAAAAGCACCCTAAATTGCCTAGTCTGTTATATTTTACTTTTTTTTTGTGTATTATGCTCTATTTATGTTTTACGTCTGTGATAAATTCTTTTTATATGATATAAATGATACATGCTTGTAAGTGCACTCCTAGTTCCTAACGTTCCAAATGGTAACATCAAATTCCAAAATACTTGTGTGATGAGCAGGAGTTATTTCTTTTTACAAATTCAAATGAGAGATTATGTTCACATTTTTGTTTGTATAGCTACTTTGGGAAAATGCATGAAACCAGTTTTTAATTCGAATAATCATGCAAGAAACAATCTGGCCCAAATTTTCCATTTTTTCTAAAAATTATATGGTTAAAAACTGAAATTTATAGAATTAAACGAAAATCTTCTTTCCTTACAAAAATTTATATCTTTTCACATGAAATTTTGAAAAAAAAATTTTATTGAGTAAAAGAAACTTCTTTTTCGCTTTTCAAAAATATGTTCCCATATGGGAACATTAGGCGCTAAAGGGTTAAATCTTCACATTTACTGTTAACAAAAAGTGATCACTTTTTTTTTTACTAAAATTTCGACCAACTTTTTCGAACAAAAGGCCAGATATCAAAAAAAAATTAAAAAGCTTTTGCAAAAATAAATTATTTTAGCGTATACAGCAAGCGATAAGCTTTCAAATGATATGTATATCATGAAAAAGAAATATTGAAAAATAGTTACATTTTTTTCTGCAAAACAAATAAGTAAAAATTTCCAAAAAAATCGTTATATTATTAATATTAGTATTATTATATATTACATAAACATTTCAACCAATCATATAGTTTTCATGAAATAAAACCGCAATTTTAAAGTTAAGTGTTTTGAACTTTTGTGTTGAATTTTTGAAATGGTGCTTTCAATATGTATGTAAAATATTTTTTGAAATTTTTTATTTTAAATGTTTTTTACGATTTTTATATTTAAATATAGATAACTTGAGTGTCATCTCCAACCTGTATACTACGATGATTCATCTCTAACCTGTATACTACGATGGTTATAAACCGATCTATGCCCTCCAAAAATTTTTAAGGCCTCATACCTTTTTTCATATTAACTAAAATGAGCTGAAATTTTGAAGGATGTTAGGAACTATAGAGCAAACATCTATAGTTAGGTCACTGCATATACATACGATCTTTATTCATGCATATTCTTCTTGTGAGTTGTCATTTTATCCTTCTTTTTAGTGCACAAAGATGCTCTTTTTGACATGTACTCTTGTCTCAAGCAAGATGTTGGTCTGGTCTTTCAACTGCCCTTTACTGAAGACAGAGACAGTTTTGCCTCCCTCCTCGAAAAAGTATCTACCACTTTCTCTATCTCTTTACTCTCTGCATCTTTTGCATAGGTATACTTCGGCACGTACCAGTCCCGCAATCTTCTTTTCTCAGACTTGTTTGGGATCAATTGCTGCACGGGCATGTCCCTGCTCATTCGCAAAGAAATCTTAGACCAGTTCGGCGGCATTCGCTACTTTGGCGACTACTTGGCAGAAGACTTTTTCATCAGTGACGCGGTAGGTAAGGCGGGCTACAAGCGTGTCGTGTCCACAATGCCTGCCTTGCAAAATGTCGGCAATTCATGCATTTCTTCATGTCAACAGCGGCAAGTCAGGTTAGTCTGTTTTCTTAATTAGAACCTCATTATTGGAACTTAAGTTATGCTCTAGTCCAGAGGTGGGCAACCTTTTTGTGCATGAAGGCCACCTTTCAATTCATCGTCCCTCATAGAGGCCGCACTCAACAAATTACTATTTTTTTCATTTATTTTATCCCCTCGTACAACATTTAATAATAATAATCTAATAAAAGAACTTATACAAGTTCTTTTATTAAATTATTAAAATTAGAATTTTATTTTATACAATTATTAATTAATAATATTCTTATAAAAAAAGACAGACGTATAAACATTGAGAATATGAAGTTTTCAAATATTTCATTTAGGTAAGTAGGTCCTTTTTATACAAATTAATGACTTCTTTGAGTTTGCTTCTTTTGAGAAAGCATTTTGATATCAGGCTCCAACATAGTGGTTCTTAGTTTTAATTGGTCCTCCAAATGCTCATCTGTCAACTGTGTTCTCAGCGAATTCTTTACTTGCGTCAAGTACGAGAATGTGGATTCACAACAGTATGTTGTAGAAAAGCAGGAAATCTGTCGGCGTGCATATCGATGAAGATGAGGATATTCTACCGCCTTTTTCCAAATTTCAATAGGATCTTCCCTGTTGTCAAACAGTATTCTTTAAAAGATTCATAGATATCTTCATTTTCACTCATTATCTTCGTAAACTGGGGAATGTGTTCTTCTGAAAGTTTTGATTTTAAAAAGCTACATCTCTGTAAAAATTTGGATCTGATAATTCACAATGTTTGTCACTTTCTTTGAAAAAGTCAATTATTTGCCTTCGTAAAGACAAAATTTTGACCAATACTTTCCCTTCTGACAACCAGCGTACTTTTGAGTGTTAAGGCAAGTCTACACTAATTACTTTGTCATCCATCATCAGCATGTTTCGAAATTGACGATGCTTCGTGGCATTTGCTCGAATATAGTGAACAATACTTATAACCTTTTGCAAAGTATCATTTAAAATGACAGATTTTGCACAGAGATTTTGTTGATGTAAAATACAATGAAAAGAAATCAGTTCATTTGGATCTTTGGTTTCTCTTTTAAGATGCGCAATAAATCCTTCATTCTTAATAAAATACTTGTGCTGAATCTGTGGAATCTGTGGATTCATCCAAGGCTTCTGAGTAATACACATTTTCCTTCTGGATTACATTTTTGAGTTTCTCTGTTACATTACAAGCGAATGATCTGTATTAGTCCTACTTTTAAGAGGCACCTCTTTATATTTGGATCTACACATCTTACCACTTCTAAAATACATTCCTTCATGAGTTCTGCATCGGTGAATGGTTTACCCTTTTTTCCAAGCAAATATGCAACTTTATAGCTGGCTTCTGTCGCAGCATTCCCTTCGTGTAACACAGAATGGAACTATTGTCTTTGCTTTCCATCTTTCAGTTTCTTCAATGCTAGCTCTCGAGACTCAACCTCTAATTTGGCATATTTATTGTCTCTATGAAGAGCGTAATGTTGCTGTGCATTGAATTTCTTAACCGTTACAATTGTTGTATCACACAGCAAGCAAGACATTTTGCCGCCCCTATTCACTAAAAAATATTGCAGTCCCATTCTTCATGAAAGATCCTATTTTCTTCTTTCAAATTTGTTGTCACGGTTACAAAAAATTATCATAAATTAAAGGAATCTATTTTGTGTCCTCATATGAATACATTGGGAGAAAACCGGTTAAGTTAAAATTCATTGGGTTCAGAGAAAAATGCTTTCAATTTCTGGGAGTGACATCACTGAACATAAATATTCTTTTCGTCTATGTGTGTGGTGTATATTATAAGTTTCATGTGTATAATGATTTTAGACTTAAAAACTATTAAAGGTTTTTATTAAAATAATATTTATATCAAAGGCCGCACTTGATGGACCGGAAGGCCGCATGCGGCCTTAAGCCCGCAGGTTCCCCACCCCTGCTCTAGTCGAAAACTTTAAATCTTCTATTTAGATTACCAAAAATACTCTAGTTAAGATGTCACCGTTGAAAACACATTGTACAATTTAAAATATGTACACATTTATTTGCAGAAAAATGTTCCCTTGGGATACCATAAAATTTACACGCTTTTTATACCAACGCGTCTATTGAACCCCAAATTCATATTTGAAACACACTAAATTTGAATGTTCCTTACACATGGGTCTTGCACACTTATAACAAACACTTTTTGTTTTTCTATCTTTGCTTCTTTCGCAAGGATAAGATCTGGCTTTTTTGTTTGTTATGCTCTGTGTATTTTCATTGATCACGTTATAAACTGACATAGCAAAGGATATAAAAATAAGAAGGTATGTCTCAGAAAACAAGTTTGATAATAATTATATGATACTTTAGCAGACTTATGAACGTTGAAACAATAAAATTGTAAATACGCAGGTGAGTGAATCAAGTACTCAGAAATTTTTTGATAATATGTGAAGTTGGATGAGACAAGACATTGATGATAGTCAAAAGATGTATTATGAATGTAACAACTGCTTATCAATGACAATAATAATATAAGAGAGGCTATCTTATAAAACTGGGCAATTCATAGCACATATAGTAAAATATAGAAGCAGTCTAATAATTACACATTTCTCTGAATATTCCAATTTTAGATTATTTTTTGCACAATATAGTAAAAAATAAAGATAATTCACATAAATACACATTTTAATATTTAGTATCAAGTTGAAAGAAAATTTAGTTTGTAAAGACTGGGGTCTTTTAGACGCCAATGGTAAAATGTATTGCAAAGTATTATATTCTAATTAATCTTTTTAAAAAAAATTTGTAACTTGTAGGATTACATTTTTGTTAGATAACTTTAAGGAATAAAACAACCCCGCAAAAATTATGATAAAAATCCTCTGGTGTCCAAAAGACCCCAATGGTAAACCAACTGTTAAGGAAAAGATTTGGGCCAATTGGATGTTGGAATAATTTTTTTCCCATTTTTTCAAATCAAAACGATAAAAATTAATTTGGTATCAAATGAAAGTTTATTGTATGTAAAATTAAGATATGTAATTTTTTATCTGTAATATATAACATTGACATCTAAAATCTAATGAATATGGTAAATTTGATCATTTGCTTTAATAAAACAAGTAGATTAGTGTAGAATATTAAAATGTATCGTTATATTTTGGAAATAAAATCTAATTTATTTTGACCCAAATCAATATAATTTCTCATATTTTGTAATTTCGTGACTAAAAAGTGTTTTTTAGGTTTTCTCAAAAAATCTACTTTCTAAAATAAATACCAGCATTGATTTTGAATATTTATATTTTCTAGGTTATTGAAGTATGGAGAAAGTATTATTTACGTAAACACATTATTATTTAACATAGACTGGGGGAAAGGGAGCTTGGAGTATTCAAAGAAGATTGCGTAACACAATTTTATGAAAGTCCGTGCCTAAAGAAGATGGTGCATTCACACCAAATTTGCGCCTTCTTGAGTGATCTTGAATTCTTTGTCAAAGTTATTAGTTAATCCTTTGAGGACCGGAATTTTTAAGATTAAACAACTTCTTTCTTTGCCAATGTAATTTTAAAGGAAAAAGGGCGCGTTTCAAAAAATAAAAAAAATCTACCGTTTCTTACAAATGATCTTTGAGAATCGCATTCTGCCTCCTGCGAAGTGAGAGACGAACGGGATAATCCCCGTAAATCATATAAAAAATAGTCGTAGAATAACAAATGAGAAAGCATACTATTGACGAATGTGTCCATAATATTAAAGTTTATGTAGAAAATACAAATTTGAGAGGACACTTTATTGATTATAAATCCTAGTGTTTTCTTCAAGAGGCGTGGTGGAAAAAACATTTTGCTTCCCCTTTGATTGAAATTAGGGGCTGTGCTCACTGTAGTTTTAAATGCAACACTATTTTAGAAGTCAATATAACTATCAAAATTTTTGCCCATTTAAAATTTTTTCGTTTATCATTATTCTGTATTAGGTTTGCAAACTATTGTTATGAATATTATGTCGCACAAACAAAATTTTAATAATAATCATATGAATCTCATTGTCACATTATTTGATCTTCAATGAAGCATGAATGATAATTGGGCTGTATGAAAGGAAGACCCCTGGCTGGACATATGAGTCTTAAATTCATGCCTTTCTTTACGATTTTCACAAGACAGACTTTTTTGCAAAACTGGGCCGGCTCAACTTAGAATCTGAAGTGGAAAGGAAATGTACTCAATCCTAATAGATTAGTCTAAAAATAATAGCCAATATGAATAATACTCACAATGTAACAAAGATTTTGTTTGAGTCAATTTTTTGGTTGTTTGTCTTTTATTAGGTCGTAACAATGAAGAAAAAGCATATCTTTCATTTCGCTAATTGTTTAAGGAAATAACACCGATTTTTTTTGAAAAATAACAAAAAATTGAATATTTACATAAGGAAATTGCAGAAAAATGTCTTTGAACATTACTGAAACTATACAGAGCATTGGAATATACAGGGATATGTTAATCAGAAATAATTTGTTGTTACCCAAGAAGCCGTAAAGAAGCGCAACGAAGCTGCGCCAGGCACGTTTTTCCGGTGCCAACAATTTTGAGGGGGACGCCGGGTCCTGCATTAGCTTTTTAATTTGCGGCCCAACGAACACTCCTGTCTTTATTTTGGCCTTCGCCAACTTCGGTAATACCGCTTCCAAATTCCTGAAGGCAGCTGACGCATGAAGTGGTGCCTTCACAAATTGCTCAAACAGCGGTTGCCACTTGATGTTCTTTTCGTGAATGACAAAGCCCGTCAGTTCTTCGTTTCATAATATCTCACTGTAGCTCGGCTTTCCCAGTAGCACATCCTCATAGCCTTCCTTTAGGTGAATAGAGTGGGCGATAGGGATGATTGGATACTTGTTACCATTGTGCAACAGCACTACTTTTAAGCTTCTAGTTGATCTGTTCACGAACAGTCGCCAGTTGCATACGGGAATTCAATTTCTTCAAATAAGCGGTTGATGTCGTGACAATAACAAACTTTCTCATCCAGTGTGAAAAACTCAGAGAATATGTCATGACGTTGTCTCTCTTTTGTTACCTGATAGTTCTCGTCCAACAAATTCCACTGTTTCAACCTGGATATCAGTAATTCTGCTTTTGATTTTGTGAGTCCTAGGTCCCTGATAAGATCATTGAGCCCGCTTGGTTGGGGAAATGCAGAATAGCCTGGGTATCTTGTGCAACAAAGACATCGTCGTGGGCACCTTTTGTTTCGCTACTGGAACTTATAAAGTCTTATGCCGAGTTGTGTTAGGAGTAATTGCCATGGGGTTAAGCGCACCGCATGAAATATTGTAGCTTTATCTCGCTTCCATTTGCAGATGGATCCAGTTACGCACGCGCATGCTCCCAGTGCTGCTTGTGCTAGAGCCTCTCTCCGAATGCGTTTTCCACGGCCTCTTTTCCTCGCTGGCCGCCTCTTACCTCTTTCGCTGGAATGCGCTTGTCTGCTTTCTGGGCCACTGTTTTCTCTGGTTCCTTTCAGACTATCTCCTGCTCAACATCATCCAGGTTCTCTTTTCCTACAATTCTTCATTTGTCATATACATCATCTTATATTATAAGTCTATATTATTTTCTCGTAAAAATAATATTTTTTGACTTTACAAACATTTTCTAACTTTTTGAAGAAAATTAGATCTATTAAAATTTTTTTTCATTTTTACAAAAATTTTTCCATTTTTCTCTATGAAAAAATTCACATATTGAACTCTAAAAATTTAATTTCTTTAAAGCTTTAAATTAATTTAAATAATATTGCTTCTAAAAGTTTATTTTTACTCGTTTGAAATTTGACTTTGTACAAAAAATATTTTTTTATCTTATGTAAAATAATTTTGAATGTGTTGATATAAAAAGAAAATCAAGACGTAATTGATATACAATTAATTTTGGGTGTTTTTTGTATGTAGACCAAATGGATTTTTCTTCGATTTGTTTATACCCATAGGGCCAGTGGTTTACCTATTTTTAATGCTGTTCGGGGCGGATGGTAATCTATGACTGATCGTTTAAATCTGGCACTGGGCCAGACAACAGCATTCATGACATCAATAATTACTGAAACTGGGACTGGCATAGACGCTACAATTCTTTCTAAGCATTAGCAACAGACGTGCAGCTGAAAAGATCAGAACTGTGGCGGCAGAAAATATAAAGGAACGATTTGCAAAATAATAGATGGCAAAATAATTCATGGTGATCAAGAGAGACTAGATTTGCTAGTTGGTGGAAATCAAAACTTTAGAGAAGGTAAACAATCGCCATTTTCCATTCAGAATATTCCAATCTCTAAGCTGCTTTGGCTTGAGTAGTTCCAGTGCCATCAGGAATCAACCGAAAAACAAGAAGTTTTTCCACGGCCTTTTCTCCTCGCTGGCCGCCTCTTACCTCTTTCGCTGGAATGCGCTTGTCTGCTTTCTGGGCCACTGCTTTCTCGGGTTCCTTTCAGACTATCTCCTGCTCAACATCATCCAGGTTCGCTTTTTCTACAATTCTTCATTTGTCATATACATCATCTTATATATTATAAGTCTATATTATTATTATAAGGTTCTTGGTTTTCGGTTAATTCCTGAGGGCACTGGAACTACTCAAGCCAAAGCAGCTTAGAGATTGGAATGTTGATAGGTGTGTAGTTGGCTTGCTTTTCGACACTACTTCTTCTAATTCTGAATGGAAAATGGTGATTGTTTAAAATTACAAAAATTACTCGACGAAAAGGTCTTTTATTTTGCTTGCCGGCACCATATTATGGAACGTATTTTGTGTACAGTTAGTTGGCAACAATTATTTGGATCAAGGTTCTCTTCAGAGACGCAATAGTTTGAGGAGATTTAAAAAATTATGTGCCATTCATAGACAAAACCAACTATAAAACACTGACGATTGTTGATCAGAGACCCAAGCGCTTGTGTTCTTTAGTTTCTTAGTTTCTCCAAGATGGATGTCGATAATTACACTGGCCATCAAGTTTTCGAACTAATTTTGATTAATTCTAGGATGCTGAATCTAAATATGATCTTCAATTTGCTCTATCACATAACGTTTTCACACTAATTTTGATTTCAATGACGTTTGAAAATATTTTTTTATATGTTTTACAAAATCTGCATTTACAAAAGAAAGCATATTAAATACATTTTGTTACGTTTGTAGTAACTTAACTTTAAAATGTGAAAGGCGTAATAGTACTGATTTTGTAAAAAGAGTCAACTTTGCTAACTTCAAAATATCACTTAGAGTGAGGACAAAATTTGGGCTCCTCACAATGTCTGCAAAAATTAGAATCTTTGAGATTTTGTCGCAAAGAGAAAGTGTTCATTATCAGTTTGGCATTCTTATTGTTTGGATAGAGCCCACAAATCATTTGGATAACTGCTACTTTTGTCTTGTGAATGTTAAAGGGTTTAATAATAAAATGTACATTATCTTAAGTATCCAATCAGACATGCGATCCATTTTCACCATGAATTTAACTACCTATGTCAAAATTTTTGAAGCTTTTTTTCAATGGCACTACCTACACATACTACAAAAGATTGGAGGCCTTTTATCGATAGCTCTAAAAGAAGTTTAAAATGAGTTCTTCTTCACAACTGATATGGAACAATTCGAATGGGTTATTCTCTAGAAATAAAAGAAGAATATGAAAAATGAGTTATTTTGGAAAATTTTTAATATTATGTTCATAAATGGATCATTTGCGTAGACTTTAAAATGGTAAATTTTTTATTAGGACAGCAATGAGGATACACAAAATATCCTTGTGTTCTCTGCTACTGGAACAGTGGAGTGGCTACTACAGATCACTGGTTAAAAAGGAATTCGCAAACCAAGATTTCGTTTAACGCCGTGCAACAAGAATATCATTAACAATCCTCTAGTTGACAGAAAAAAATATTGTTTTTCATCTCTACACATAAAATTAGGTATCATGAAGCTCTTGATCATAGTGAAAATTGTTTAAAGTATATACGCTCAACTTTTCTGAAGGTTAGTGATGAACTAAAGAAAGCTTTTTTGGGAATAAAAAGCAAGTAATTTTTAAGAAATTGTGGAAAAGCTGCTCTTAAGTTTACATGAATTTGTATTAAAATACATTACTTACAGTTACACAGTCATTTTAATGGGTTTCCAGGAAATTCTGGTGAAGTAATCTAAGATTAAGGTTCATCAAGACATTAATATACTAGAAGAACGCTGTCAAGGTCGTTGGGATTCAAACATGATGGCTGATATTGCTGGAGTTTGATAAGGGATATTCCAGAAGCTAAACAAAAGATTAGCAGAGAGAAAGAAGTATATCTAACTGTAATTTCCATTTAAAGTTTTTTTTTGTCGTTTGATTGCTTTTTAATTTTCTTTTTTTTTTGATTTTAATGTTTTTATTTTTTGTTAAATTTATTAAATTGAAATTTTTTCTTTTTTTAATTTATTTATGCTTAGACTAAAACTTTTAATGCGTTATATTTTTAAGAAGTTCATGCAATTTATCCGAGAAACCTGATGTGCTAGGCAAAAACTAAATTCATATATGAGTTCTGCATATTAGATTTAGTTCAGAAATTTGTGGCAGAAAAATTGTGTTGACCAGTGTTAACTATAGTTAAAAGATATATGAATTTGGTAAGCGACTCAATTACGATCAAACTAAAATTGAAAATATGCGCCGGATCTGTATGTCCAATGCTATGTTTTTACGTTCGACACTGGCTGACAGCTGTCAAGTGTAATCATCCAATGGCCTTCAATTTTACCATAAACCATAAAGGTTCGACATTTAGTCCATTACTTTTTGCAATTGATATAGATCAGGGGTTCTTAAACTGGCGTCCATGGACCCTTTGGGGGTCCGTGAAGGAGCATCATGGGGTCCGTGAAGGTCAAATTAAAAACTGAGATTTACCTTTACAAAATTAAACCACAGAGCTGCAAAGTAAAAAAATCAATCATTGAATTTTTAGAATTACTTAAAAATTACCTTTAGGAAGTTTTAGTTTCAAAAAAAATAAATGATCTATTTTCTTGCTTATTTATGCTTTTGTGGCTTGGAACAGAGGAAAAAAATTGAAGCAGTGTCTGTCAAACAATGTAATTTACTCGAGAATTGTTGACATTTCGTCTAATATTTTGAAGCAAGTAATGGAAGAACTGGCTGCCACGCCATTTCCTTTCAGCATGTAATTGGATGAAAGTACTGATGTCGCACAGTGCAGCAACTTCTTGTTTTTGTTCGTTATATGCATATTGATGCTATCAAAAAGGAATTCTTATTCTGTGAACACCTTTTGAAAACAACAAAAGCCATTGATATTTTGGAATTGGTGAATAATTTCTTTGCATCCGAAGCACAACTTCGATTGGAAAAAACATCTTGGTTATTTGTGTACAGGCGGGGCACTTGCAATGCTTGTCAACAAATCTGGTTTTGACGGGTTAGTGCAGAAAGAAGCTCCTCAGGCTTTTGTCACCCACTGTTTTTTTACATCGGCATGCATTGGCGTCAATGTCTCTGCCACCAATTCTGAAAGAAGTCTTCTCTTCTTGCGTGAAAGTAGTCAACTGATCCAAATCTGTGAATCATCATTTCTTAAAAAGATTTTTTCCATGAAATAGGATCACAATTTGAAGTTCTTTTCTACCACACAAGTACGGTGGCTTTCAAGGGGACAAATCTTAAAACGCCTGTTTGAACTTCGAGTAAGATTTTAATTATTTTTGAAAGAAAAAGAAAGCCCACTTTCCAAACTTTTTGATAGCGAAGAATTCATTAATGGCTTGGCCTTTCTTGGAAAGCTGCCACTGTGGGAGAGAAGGTTGAAGGTAGGTAACTATGCAAACTTTCCGATGTTAGAAGAGATACTTTTACAGAATGGAATCGGAAATGTCAAATTCACGTCTATTTCTCTGCAAGAACAATTCTGCAAACATTTGAGTACTCTTCAGAACTCTTTCAAAAATTACTTCTGCTTGTGTGATCTTAAAAATGAAAAATGGATACGTAAACCTTTGTTTACCGACATAGACTCCATTAGTGATGAAGACCTTGCTAAGGATGATCTCATTGATCTGAGAACAAAGGAAATGTTACGAAATGAGTTCAACACAAAGAGCATTGAAGAATTTAGGTGTGCATTAATAAAAGCCTATCCTCATCTGGTAAAGCAAGCCATGTGTGCTATAATTCCGTTTGCTACCACTTACCTATGTGAGACGGGTTTTTCTTCACTCTTTTCTATCAAGACAAAAAAACAGAAATCGATCAGATGTCAGAGATTATATACGTGTAACATTATCGAAGACCACTCCACAGTTTCCTCTTTTTATTCAGGGCAAACAACAGCATCCGTCTCACTAAAAAAACTATCCAGCAAAATTAAGATTTTTGGTTTAATTAATTTACAAAATACAAATATGTTACATTTTCCAATTGTTTATTGTGTTCATATATCGATTTCATAAATTTCATTAGATTTGAATTAATAAACTCATTTTATGAATGCTCATCTTTTTATATGTATTTTCCTAGGTAAGGGATCCGCGAGTTCTACGAGATTCTCAAAGGCGTCTATGACTGAAAATGTTTAAGAACCCCTGTTATAGATAAATCTTCGAAAAATATCAGAAAAGATGACCCTTGGGAACTTTTGTTGGCTGATGATTTGGTAATAATAGCAGACAGTGAAAATGAAATGCAAGAAAGACTGTTTATGTGGCAAGAATGTCTCGAAGGAAAAGGCCTGAAATTGAATTCACGTAAGACTGAAGTGATGAAAGTCTGTAGGAATGAAAACGCTGTGATAAGCATAAAAGATAATCATGGGATCGAATTGAAACAAGATAAGAGTTCAAGTATTTGGGTCAGTTATTGAAAAGGAAGGAGGTTGTAGTAAGGATGTACAGTCGCTGTTGAATGCGAGTTGGGCAAAATGGAAAGAAGTTAAGACTGTTTTAAACGATAAAAAGCTACCAATGAAACTGAAGGCCAAAGTGTATTTAGCCATAGTGAGACCAGCCATGACGAAAGAAACAAGAAGATGTCGTGCGCCAATCTATGGAGAAGAAGGTGAGTGGAAAAAGAAGTAGAGGGAGGCAGCGTAAAAGATGGAAGGACGGACTGATGGAGGAACTGAAGCAGCTTGGACTAACCGAAGAGGATGCGCGGGACAGGAAAAAATGGAGAGAGCGGATCTCAGTCACCGACCCCCAACTTGGCGACAAGGTGTAGTCAAAAAAGAAGAAGAAGAAGAGAGATAGAATCAGGAATAAAGAAATAATACGAAGAACAAAAGTAATGACGAGTTTGATAGATGTAATCAAAAAGAACAAAATGATATGGTATGGACACGTGCTGAGAAGGGAAAAAGATGAGAAAATAAGGAAAGCATACGATGAGCAGGTAAAAGGAAAAAGAAAAAGAGGAAAGCAAAAAATGAGATGGGGAGATGATTTGGAAGAAAGTATGAAAACATTTGGTTTGAAAAAAAAGCGATGCTACAGACAGAAAGCTTTGGAAACAAGGGATCAAAGCCATTTGGAAACAAGGGATCAAAGCCATCGACCCCCAATAAGGGGATACGATGAAGAAGAAGAAGAAGAATCTAGATTCTAACTCGCCTTAAATATCATTGGTACCGGGATTCTAGGTACCCTCTAAAGATCATTGCTACCACGATTATAGATCCCCTCAAGAAACTCGTAAAGATCATTGGTACCCCTGTAAATATGATTAGTACCCCCGTAAAGATCATTGCTACCCCCTCCCCCCGTAAAAAGTAAAGATATGATAATTTACTACATAAAATATTTTAATAAAGAAAAAAATTAGCAATTTAGATTATTATTAAAAATAAATTAATGAAAACAATAATATAAAAAAAAGTATTTTATAATTTTTTAAAGTAATAGAATTTAGAAAAAATAAAACTTATAAAGTAAATAATTTAAATTAAAAGAAATCTATTATTAATACTTTACATATTTTAAAATTATAAATAGTAGGTATCAAATTATAGGAATCAAAATTACAAAATTAATAAATCTTAAAAAACTTTAATAAAGAATCTTGTTTTTTAATTAATTATAAATATAGATTTGAAATAGTAACAAACAAATTTATCCTTCTTGGGAATAATACCTATAACTTGAATTGGATATTTGAGATGTAAAATGTTTTTGATGCAAATGATTTTTTTGATTGGTTAAAATAAGTACATTATGCATGTATATACAAAATATATATGAAAATTTTTTGAATCAAAAGATTTATCGTAAAATAAATTAAATATTGTTATTCAGAATGATAAGAGGAATCTAAAAATGTACAAAGCTTGTATATTTGTTGAATATATTTTAAGTCAAAATTTTGAGCCTGAAAACTTAATTTAATGTCATTTCACTTACATCACGTGAAAGTGCTATCGAAATGAGGCCGGTTAACTTTTCATGCCATCTAAAAAAATTTTTTAATCTTAAAGTAATTTAACTTTGAAAAAAAGTTCGGTGAATTAGATGATATCATTTTTAAAACATATTTGATTTTCAAAAAGTGAGATTTTAATTTTGTTGGCTAACCTGTTGCATAACCTGCAATAATTAAAATTTTATTCCATTCGAATATAACTCCTCTTTGTTTTTACTAAATTGGCGGAACCAAATGTTTCACTTTTTAAAAATATATTTTAAAAATGATATCATCTAACCCTAACCATAAACTTAAAATTTTTAATTTTTTTTTCAAGCTTAAATTTTTTACTTCCAAGAATGAAAAAGCTAATTGCACCAAATGAAATATCGTTAAAAACTAAGCGAAAATACACTAATTAAAATTTATTAATTTTTTATGGGAAGTTTTTATTTACGAAAAACTCTTAAACATGCTCTAAATCGCTTTTAAATGTGCTTATTGTGCTTGTCAGATGAAGGAAAATTTGCAAATAATCTTTTGCTATGGGAAAAAATAGCGCTAGATTCAAATTCAGAACATCAAAATTAGTTAAAAAAAGTTATTAATATCAATGCAATAAATGTTTTCTTACGGTTAAGGGTTATTAAAGTAAGATTTACTTTATATTTTAAATAAATCATTATTTAAAAGTAATTTACATATTTCAGTAAACAAATTACAAGGTTTTGATGTGTTATTTGACATGATTCGAACTTACATTAGGGAAATAGTTCATTCCAACTAAAAACATTTAAAGCAATTATTAATTATATCCAGAGCAAGATGCTTACTTTAATTGCATATCCTTTGATCAAAATAAATAGTACTAAAACATTTTAAAACAGTATCCTATTTATAGTAGTATTATTAGAAATTATCCTCTGGAAAATTCCTTCTTTAATTTTATATCATTTCATTAGAAATAAAGCATTTCAAATATTTATCACTAAAAATATAATACGATAAAAACTGGGCTAAAATTAACCTTCTTCAAATTTAATTGCATAAAAATATAAGAAGCACTTAATTAATATAGTTAACTAAACCAAATAAAAGGAAGATAAAAGTGACTTGTAATCTTTTTCGTTATGAGTGTTTTGAGAATGAAACAATCATGAATGTAATGTCAATGTATTATAAGTAAAATAAAAATATGGCCTTTTTGGTGGTTTTAGAAGGGTTGCGCCAATAATACCTTGGATGTCAAGAATGCATTCAGTAAAGATTTATGCACGCATCATTGATTCACTTCAATACAAACCAATTGTGAACACACATTAAGATTTAGCATGCGTAAAAATCAATATTAATATATAATATTAATATCCTTTAATCATTATTTTTTAGTTATATATAACTTACAATTATATTAATAAATTCAATTCAATTTAAAATGCTTAAAAAAGTAAAAAACTGACCCATTCTCACCCCTAAGAGTAAATGAATTTTCCAATTTTTTAATATATTAAAAAAAATATTTTTATAAATTATTAAGATTTCAAGGTGAAAAAACAATAATGTAAAATCGCGAAGTTTGTTTCGATTTTTATTTGAAACAAAAAAGTGTACTGACCCTTATCAAATTATTGAGTAACTTTTTTCAACGCAAACGTAATATCAAATAACTTTCTTAATGTGAAAAGATGAGTTTAGAAGAGTATAAATCGAGACTAGAAAATAAGATAATATTTTAAACTGCCCAATATAAATCTCGAATAATGTTTGGCTAAGTATAGGGGTCATTTAATTTGAAATTGGTATCTAGCGATATATGTCATAGGTACTTCCAAAACCTTCCAAACTAGATACATGTCAAAAGGAAAGTGCATTATTCTCTTTTAAAGCTAACCAAAACTTGTGTTTCTTGCTGTTACGTTTTTGAACCAAATTTTGCATTGAAAGTATAGAGAGATCATTAGATTTTTTTGAAAATTAAAATATGCCTATATCCATCTCTATTTGTAGAAATGAAAGATATTACATTATATATTTTTAAAAAATGAACAGATCTTTGAAATGGTGTCGCGAAAAAGTCATCATCCATGTATACTATGTATGAGTGAGTAAGTAAGTAAGTAAGTATATAGCTCCCAGCTGATTGATCATCATAACTTTTTTATTTATTTATTTAATTTTTCTGAGATTTAATATATTTTGTTATAAATATACCAAATTAGAAAATATACAAATTTTCATTAATAAATTTGGTTTTCTGGGTTTCATCAAAACTATATTATTTAGATATATATAATAGAAATTGTAAGTTCTCTTGTATTTGATCATCATCACTAAGCGTACACTGTGTGAAAGACCGGTTTCGGCTATTGAAGCCTCACCAGTTCCACTTTGGTGTTCAAACTATGAGGTTTGAACTGACGTCCAGTGGCTGTGCGTGAGCATATTAACCAACTAGCCGTCAACTCTTATCCTTGCTTGTATTGAATGTACCGTTACGGTCTCAATCAATGTAGTAGTAGTGAGCACATTTCTCAGCATATATTGCTGGTAGTAATGATATACTTATTATGGTTGTGCATACAAGGTGCTATTAGATATAACTAGAAATGGTAAGTGCTCTTGTATTTGATCATCTAGTAGAACAATGTAGATAGATAGATCTACACCATATTTAGCTTCACTAAGATACCGAATTTATTACTGTAACCGTTACCGTTTTTGACATATTCACCCTGAACTACTCTCAGTTTTTTAAAAATTGTCCATTTTGACTCTATTTTAAGATCTCATGTCAAAAGTTACTTAACATACTATACAGAGCCAAGATAAACACCATTAAAAAACGTGTCTCAAAAAGTTTTATATTTACATTAATTTTTGGAAACTTTTGATCCACTTGGAATTGGTTGACCGCCATGTGCTGAGTCAAGAAAATAAAGATGCAAAAACATGGATAGAATCTTGTCATTTGTGGTACCCCATTTTCTTGTACAAGAGTCGTCAACCACAATTATTGGATCTGATACCTGTAAAATATGCTTAAATGATAAATGCGAGTCAACTCATCTACCAACGTGAAGACTAAACCATGCTCAGGATTGAAGTCTAAAGACATATCAGCTTTTAGTGTTGGGAAGGAGTTATAAAGCAACTTTTCAATAGAAGTAACTTTCTGATATGTACTTTATGTTATAAATAACTATGTACATAGCCAACAAATTAATTGTCTTACTAACTATAAATCATATCAAAACTACGCAACTGATTGATTTGTTGTTGCCGTTAAGAATGCTCCGTTTCCCTTCAGCAAATTGGACTACCTACTCGCGTGGCTGCTACGAGAAAGCACTGCCTTTCCTCTTTTCCTCTACTCCATCTCAAATTCCAAGATTGTGTGGAAGGACAAGACGTTCTATCTTCACTTTGGGGGCCTCATTCGCAGGGACGAAGTCTCCTGTTCCGCCTGACTTGCCCTATCCTCCCCTTATTTTTGCATGAAGGATCCTTCAGTCGTCCTGACAGAAATATGTTGTATTTAAGCTATAAATATGTCTTTTCTTTTTATGCAAAAAATAAATTTACTTCATAGCTACAGATACTAACGAATGCACCGAGTGATGACTTGAGACAGGGCAGGCAGCAAAAATGTTTGAAAAAACTAATCTATATTTCATATCACTTTTTAAGATCCTTTTCGCCATTAAGCTTAATATGCAGGTGTTACAGTACTAACGTCTACTTTAATATATCTTACATTTTGGATTGAAGAAATACTTACGTTCGTCATTAATTTGCAAGAAGTTGCATCATGTGTTATAAAATCTAATCAAAATGGGAGTTTTACTCCCAATATAGTTTTTTGAATAATTCCGCTACCTAACAAGTTTTTAGAATGGAATTTCTCACTAAAATCATACCTACACTAATTATATCTCTACTAATATGAAATCAAAATGATTGGCATGTTAAATCGAAAGATCATATATAAAAATTATAGATGGCGTTAAGGCAACAAAAACCAAAAAGTTCAAACAAAGCAAAATGAGAAAAGATAGCTTTATTGATATCAGCATTGATTTTGCAAAAAATGAAGCAAAGACAAAGTATGGAAAAGCAAAAAAAAAACAAAAATACCAAATCTGAGATATTTTACATTAGAGGTTTTGTACATCATGTTTTATTATACAATATATCAGAGGTCTGGCAAGACCTCCGGGGAGACAACTCGCAAAACTTGCCAGCCGTATTATATATTTAAATGTGTAAATCGTAAAATGCTTAAAAAATATACTTAAAATAAAAATTTTCAAAAAATATTTTACATACATATTGAAAGCCACATTTCAAAAATTCTACCTAAAAGTTCAAAAAATTTAACTTTGAAATTGCAGTTTTATTTCATAAAAACTATATGATTGGTTGAAATATGTAATATATATAATAATAATAATAATAATAATAATAATAATAATAATACTACTACCAATACTACTTTTTGAAAATTTTTACTTGTTTGATTTGAAGAAAGAATTAAACTGTTTTTCAATATTTCTTTTTCATGATATATATATCATTAGAAAGCTTATCGTTTGCTACATACTCTAGAATAATTTATTTTTGCAAAAGTTTTAACAAATTTTAATAAATGGACTTTACTTCGAAAAATTTTGTCTAAATTTTTGAAAAAATTACGGACCACCTTTTTGTTTAAGCATAATGTGTCTTTTTTAAAAAAAAATTGAATGAAAATGATATCATTGGAAATGTATACTCTTTGTGGTTAACATAGGCTAGGTTATACAAATAAATATATTTTCATTTTTCCAAAATCTGCTTTTATGTGAGGTCAGTCAAGTTTTATCTAGTTTCAAAAAATACCAATAATAATTAACGTTCTTAATTTATATAATATTTTTTCAATATTTTATATTCACAAAGGTAAAATATGATTTTTTACATTTTAAAATTTCATAGTTGAAGAAAACTGTCGAAAATTAATATATATTTTTTACTTTTTATGGGTCAGTAGTATAGGTCAATTTAATGTTTTTCTAATAAATTTAAAATTATTTTTGAAATGAAAAATGTTGATCGAATGTACAAGATTTGAAGCTATACTCTTTGTGGGTAAAATAGGCTAGGTTTTACAAATAAATATATTTTTATTTTTCCAAAATCCGTTTTTATGTGAGGTCAGTCAACTTTTATCTAGTTTCAAAAAATACCAATAATTAACGTGATGAGTTTATATATTATTTCTTCAAAATTTTATATTCACAAAGGTAGAATATAGGTTTTAACATTTTAAAATGTCATAGTTAAATAAAACTGTCGAAAATTAATATATATTTTTTACTTTTTATGGGTCAGTAGTATAGGTCAGTATAATATTTTTCTAATAAATTTTAAATTATTTTTCAAGTGAAAAATGTCGATTAAATGTACGAGTTTTGTTTGATAATCGTAGTCTACTTTTATTTAGTTTAGATACAACCTTTCTAATTTTTAACGAAGGGCATTCGTTATATTTATACCGACAGTGTGCGAAGAATAAATCACATTATTGATTGATTTTAGAGCATAACTATGCGAAGAAAGATGAACACATGTTGCATTACGCGTTTGTGAGCGCAGTGAATTCTTATCTCGCATACGCTACACCGCATCTTTAGCACGCGTGTGTGGTTTATTTTATCGGGCTAGTGTACGCTTAGTTTATTTGTAGTGTTCCTAGCTTAAATCTTAGTCAAATATTAAAACGCTTATAACTTCCACATTTCTCAACAAAATGCATCATGAGATATACCAAATTAAAGCATTTTTAATGGGCTTTCAAAATACATTACTTATATCACAAGTACTTAAGAAATACCTTTTACTGTTTTTATTTTCCATGGGCTTCATACCATTAAT
Source organism: Nectonema munidae (assembly GCA_030549495.1). Lineage (NCBI taxonomy): Eukaryota > Metazoa > Nematomorpha > Nectonematoida > Nectonematidae > Nectonema > Nectonema munidae. The sequence continues at coordinate 339,907 of JAUIRK010000761.1, forward strand.
TAGCAGATAAGGGATGCATTTTAAACTAAAGCTCCTTTCATTATGACAAATTTTTACCTATATTATGTGACAATTTCCAGCACAATTATAAAGCGACTCTACTCTCAGAATCTAAATTTATTTGTAGATTTTTATAAAATAGTATTAGTTTTTCCATTTTTTTATAAATTAACCTTCGTTTTTTTTATTGGTCAGTATAATGTTTTTCTAATAAATTTAAAATTATTTTTGAAGTGAAAAATGTAGATCGAATGTACAAGTTTTGTTGGATAATCGTAGTCCACTATTTATTTTTAGATTTTTATAAAATCATTTTAGTTTTTGGTTTTTTATAAATTAACATTAGTTTTTTACTTCTTTTGATTTAATCATCCAAAATTTAAGTGCGGGTTTGATTTACACTTTGATTCGAAAAAAATATGTTTTGGATAAATATTATTTTTATTATTGTTTACTGCATATAAATTTCTAAAGAGAAGATAAATAGATCAAAATATGTGTTTTAATCAATTTTTCTCAATAAGTATTGAAGCTATGAGGTAGCAAAATATGAACAGAAAGTTTGATATTTTTTGATTTTTTAAAGAATATTTTTCGATTCTTTGATCACAGAATTTTATTTTGATTATTTGACAAATATAATATTTAAAATCGTGCAAATTGCAAAGTATAGGTATTTTAAACCAAACAGTAATATATTTGAAGAAATATTTTTTCAGTATTAAGAGTTTAGAAAACTCTTCTCTAATATGTAATGATATATTCTCATAACCTGTACGGTTGAACGCGGGTAGACAACTTGCGTGTTATCTCCAACCCGTATATTACGATGATTCTTCTCCAACCTGTATTCTACGATGATTCATCTCCAAACTATATACTACAATGATTCATCTCCAACCTGTAACGATGATTCATCTCCAACCTGTTTACTAGGATGATTCATCTTCAACCTGTATACTACGATGTTTTCTATTCCATGTACAAATAACTAGGGAGACAATGTTCAACTTTCTGTTCACATTCTGCTAGATGTAAGATTTGATATACCTCATTCAGGGAGACGATGCTACATAAGTTATTACCTATATATATTATACCTGTATACTACGTTGGTTCATCTCCAACCTGTATACCGCGATAATTCATCTCCAACCTATATAATATATTTTATCAAATAATCAAAATAAAATTCTGTAATCAAAGAATCGAAAAATATTCTTTAAAAAATAACCCGTATATTACGATGATTCTTCTCCAACCTGTATTCTACGATGATTCATCTCCAAACTATATACTACAATGATTCATCTCCAACCTGTATACTACGATGATTCATCTCTAACCTGTATACTACGATGATTCATCTTCAACCTGTATACTACGATGGTTTCTATTCCATGTACAAATAACTAGGGAGACAATGTTCAACTTTCTGTTCACATTCTGCTAGATGTAAGATTTGATATACCTCATTCGGGGAGACGATGCTACATAAGTTATTACCTATATACATTATACCTATATACTACGATGGTTCATCTCCAACCTGTATACCGCGATAATTCATATCAAAGAATCGAAAAATATTCTTTAAAAAATCAAAAAATATCAAACTTTCTGTTCATATTTTGCTACCTCATACGATGTTACAAAAGTTATTACCTATACTTTGCAATTTGCACGATTTTAAATATTATATTTGTCAAATAATCAAAATAAAATTCTGTAATCAAAGAATCGAAAAATATTCTTTAAAAAATCAATAAATATCAAACTTTCTGTTCATATTTTGATACCTCATACGATGTTACAAAAGTTATTAACTATACTTTGCAATTTGCACGATTTTAAATATATTTGTCGAATAATCAAAGAATCGAAAAATGTTCAAATCAAAAAATATTTATTCTTTTTAAATATATCGTTGGCTCCCCTTACTTTTAGTTTCGTATGTGCATAATTTGATAAAAATTAATTATTAAAGACTAGGTTTATCTTTCAATTTTAAAAGTAAGGGGAGCCAACGATATATTTAAAAAGAATAAATATTTTTTGATTTGAACATTTTTTGATTCTTTGATTATTCGACAAATATAATATTTAAAATCGTGCAAATTGCAAAGTATAGGTAATAACTTTTGTAACATCGTATGAGGTAGCAAAATATGAACAGAAAGTTTGATATTTTTTAAAGAATATTTTTCGATTCTTTTATTACAGAATTTTATTTTGATTATTTGACAAATATAATATTTAAAATCGTGCAAATTGCAAAGTATAGGTAATAACTTTTGTAACATCGTATGAGGTAGCAAAATATGAACAGAAAGTTTGGTATTTTTTGATTTTTTAAAGAATATTTTTCGATTCTTTGATATGAATTATCGCGGTATACAGGTTGGAGATGAACCATCGTAGTATATAGGTATAATGTATATAGGTAATAACTTATGTAGCATCGTCTCCCCGAATGAGGTATATCAAATCTTACATCTAGCAGAATGTGAACAGAAAGTTGAACATTGTCTCCCTAGTTATTTGTACATGGAATAGAAACCATCGTAGTATACAGGTTGAAGATGAATCATAGTAGTATACAGGTTAGAGATGAATCATCGTAGTATACAGGTTGGAGATGAATCATTGTAGTATATAGTTTGGAGATGAATCATCGTAGAATACAGGTTGGAGAAGAATCATCGTAATATACGGGTTGGAGATAACACGCAAGTTGTCTACCCGCGTTCAACCGTACAGGTTATGAGATATATATATATATATATATATATATATATATATATATATATATATATATATATATATATATGCACAGTTGTATTTCAAAGTGAGGATGTTGAACATAGATTTTATGTACAAATTGATACGAACAGAGAAACAATAACTTCATAAGAAGGTCTCAAAATTTGGGCTTATTCTATTCTTTCATAAATGCAATTTACACTTATCACATAAAAATATTGTATGGTCTTTGCAAATAAATTTAGTACATACACTGCATTTTCTAGTGCCCCTTTTTCTAGTCTTGCAATCAGTATCCCCTCATAGTAGATGTTGAAGGAGTCTCAGCACTGTTACTGAAACCGTAAAAAGACAATAAGTAGACGAGTAAATAATGTATGAGAAGACGCATTACTTCTAGCAAGTAACTCCTTCCAACTCAATCCATCAAAAATGCTCAATCAAAGGACTCGTAAGTTATTAGCTGGGAGCAATCGCGGGTAATTCCAGGCTCTTCTCGCCGCTGTACAACACAATCAAAGGGCAGGTACTAGACAAATTATCCTGGAAGAAGGCACGGACAAGAGACTCGCCAATGGCAAAGCGAAATGGCCCACATTCGTAGACGCAACTCCTTGGCAGATCGCCATCCAAAGCAGACGCACCACTTGGATCATCAAGACGAACAAACTACCGACTGAATTCCTGGCGTTCCTCATCGCAATCGCAAAACGCAAGGAAGATGAAGCCATCATCTCAGATTGATTCCACAACCGCCATATCGGCAATGAGGAATATGGGATCGAAGGAGCGCACCATTCAGAAACTACTCTTGATGACCAAGGATGCCTTAAAAAGAAAAATCAAAGAAACGGACATCTCGTATATTCCGTCTCTTCTCAACCCAGCTGATAGACCGTCAAGGGTTCAAATACCTTAAGTATATAAGGCTGAGCCTGCGACGGTCTACTCACATCTTTACTTCTAACTCAACGCGCTCTCTCACTCACGCTACTCGTTACAACCCCCGCATACTCTCTACAATGACTGATGAAAACCCCTCTGCGGAATCCTCATCACGTACTGACGGTTCCTTCGCCATGCTCGCACAAATAATCGAAGAAAATTTACAAAATGTCATACATTTTTCAGCTAAAAGTAGGCAAAGATGCTTTATGAAAGACTTTCTTCCTCCTCTTGCAACTGTAGGATCGTTGGATTTCATAATAACCCAACTGTTATGCGCAGCAATATCGAAAACGTTTATGAATATAGCTACTGGCCATCTTCTCAACGATTTATAACAACTATAATTTCTTACATTCTATTGAAAATATCAACTCCTGACTTGCATTATAGTCCAGTATTGTTTGAGGTTTATTTTTCCGTCCAAACGTATCGATTCTCGAAAATGTTGACTAGATAAAACATAGACAGGTTTAAAATTTTTCTTGGAATGCTTCCCCGGAATGTAAATCGTCAATGAGGAACTTTGCGTGTATAAAAATCTGCTCTCACATTCACTCAACCCCAAACCTTTCAAATAAGCAGGCCGTACATGTGGCATGAACCTTGTATTGCTTCTAACCGTACTACAAATCGTATAGTTTTTATTTTTAGCCCACTCACACAATTCATGAGACATAAAGAATCTATCTACATAAATACCAGAGCCAGGTGGTAAGCAAGAAAAAGAAACTAATCTTTTAACAATATTACCTGACTTAAAATACTCTTTGTCAGATACAGCTTTGATAAACCTCACTACAAAATACGAAAAAAGTAATGGAGTCAATGCAGTGATAAATTTTCATTCCATACCTACCTGGCTTAAAACTTTAATTGGCGATCTGCCTCTATATTTGACCACTTGTTCATCAATTGTCACGCAACTAGATGCTGACCAATATTTATGACAGTTATCAAAAAAACATTTTGAAGGTATCTTATTGGGGCTAATTTATCGGAAAAATTTCTTACTCTTCTTGAATCAAATGTTATGAAATTTCGGATAAGAATGAATACGTCTCTACTGATTGCAGCTTTCAAAAAAGGAGTTCCATATTTCTCCCAAAAAAATGCTTGACATAAATTTGTTGATTTTTTGACTGGCCAATATACAGTATGCAAGCAAAATAGGCCAGCAAATGCTCCATTGAGAATCTTTCGTCAAAAAAATGCTTGTTTCTGTCTGAAATATTTTAAGTTAAGTTTTACCTGTAGTTTTCTTCCATTCGTTCTTTTGTGCAGGTGAAGATGTGATTGATCATACTTTCGGTAAAAAAAAAGAGTAAAAATTTTCAAAGGATCTCTCAAGATTTCTGCACCACCCTTTGGACCTGGTTTAGAAGTAAGAATATTTGTTGAAGATCCTTGAACTCCTCTTGGCTCCCAAAAAACTCGGTTCCATCTGGAGCTATGAGAGATTCGTCTCCACTTTCTTCTAATTGTTCCCCTTCACTTGTGTCTGAATGCATGCTTTCGTATTCACTTTCAGAGAAAACATCCGAACCGGTAGTTTCTCCTTCTTCATTACTTGTATCTAGGCTGGAGGAGCTCATGAAAACAAAAAGAGAGAGTTGGGAGGTAAAAGGTTGCGATGAACAAGCGGAGTAAAGTAATCAATATAAGGAACTGGTATGATCCAAGTTTCTTCAACTCAAAGCTGGGTATTTCTGCTGTAAGACATCACACAAAAAACTTGCGGTAATAAAAGACACAACGCGCAGAAAAGAAAAAGATCGAAGCACACAAATAACGCAAATTGATCATCACAAGAAATTTATTTATATTTCTTTTACTCAACGTTTTATAAATCTCTCAGTAGCATCATATGTCCGTTTGTGAAGAGCGAAAGAACAATCGATTTATACAAGCAATATATGAAATACAGTTTCCTGACTTATGATGGTACATATGATAGTGCAATCCACTTGATGAGAGACTATCAATCTTTTATTTGTATATGCTGCATTCCAATGATTAGACAAAAGCAAAATATGACTGCACTGAATCATTTACTTGTTCTGTATAAAAAACTTTTACTTTGAGAATCAATTATCAAGTTCAAATATCAGACAGGGCAAATGGACACCAGTTTCTTACTGTCAAAAAGGGGCTTGCTTTTGTTATGTAGTTTGTACAGCTTTTTTGATATTTTCACTTTTAGACAACCCATTATATAGTTGAAATGACGCATGATTCGACTATTGCCTTCATATATAAGCTTCGAATATTTGTATAAACTTTATATTGTTTATACGTAGAAGCACAAACATCTCTGGAAGTTTTTCCTGTGTAAACAATCAGTTCATCCATGTGAAAATTTTTCAGAGATCACAGTACGATATCTAGTCATGTTTTCTTCAACTTTGAATAATTCTCGCAAGAAAGATTATATTTACAGTTTGTTGAAAAGAAAAACATATAACAAGAGAAAACGATTGAAATATAGATGTGGGTTGTCAATGCAATAAATTTTTTATAGTTTGTTCACAACAACGTTGAACCAACTCAATCCTGCTGTCACGATATCAATATGAGATTTTAGAATTTACAAACAAAAGTTCTTGAAAAATATAAAATTAATGAATTGGGTAATTTTCAAACTAAAATGTTTAGAAATAGAAAGTATAAATATCTTTGTTCTAATATAATCTTAATTATCAAAAAAAAAAGTATCAAATTTTTGTAAGAAATAGGTGGCGTTAATCCTAATTTAGACGTAATTTTTTTTGAAAAACTTCACACTTCAATTTTTTTATTATCTCAAAGAATAAAATACATATAATTTATTATATAGGTCAGATATATTTTATTACAAGTAAAATGACTTTGAAAATTTTGCATGCCAAAAAAACCCTACTTCATCCTTCTAAGGTTAAAAATCTAATCTTAAAAAGACAGCGAAATTAACTAAAGTACCTGAAAGAATGTGTTTCTATAGTTAAAATATCAGAAGAAATGTTTAATCGTCATAGGATGCCTACTGATTAAATTACGTCCTGAAATATTTTAACAGAAATATTAAAATGCGCTATCTTGTAAGTTTGAAATGATCTATTAACTTCGATTTAATAAAATAAAAAGTAAGAAATTTAATTAGATTCATAAAATTTTGAACATACGTACCTTTCCATTGATTTCAGGGAAAAGATTTTGCAATAGTGCTTTGAAAATACTTATTATAAAGGTAATACCAATTCTCTTTTGAATGATTAGAACTAAAGCAAGGAAATCCAATCAAAAGATGCAAATAAAAAAAGTCATAGTGTATCGTTATACTGTTATTACAGTCGGCTCGATAAAAATCACCAAACTGAGAAAATATCACAATAACAATTCAGAAAGCGCATAAACTATAAAATTCATTGCAGTTAAAAAGGACTTTAAAAATATTATTTTATGTTGATTACAAATTTCTTTCATCTAAATTAATCTCACCTCTTCTAGAGATTTTAACATTGTTGTGAGAACAACAGAAAAAAACTGAAGGCTGAATCTTTTATTCAACAAAAATCTACTTTGCAAAATGAAGTGATTTCTGTAGTAAAAAGGCAAACAGCTTAGTTTATTATTGCGTATTTGATAAACAAGAAGAAAAGGGATGTTATGGTGCAACATTCAAATGATGTAATTTGATTATATTACAATCTCACCTTTAAGAAGAAATTGTTTAACACATTTCATACTGGTATTTGTTCTCTACTTGTTCTTCTTAGTATTAGAACTTCGTTGACCTCTTCTTCGCCAGAATCTTTATCGCAACTAGTTTCTGGAACTTGTAAGGAGACATCTTGGCTTCAAGGAGCGAGTCCAACATGTTTCAGAGCTACCTTGTTTTCGTTAAATCTCACTTTTACACACTAGATCCAAACCAATTTTACCTGAGGGTTAGCTTTTGATATTATGTTGTTAATGGTATTTCTTTGAAACTTTATGTATAAGTTTGTGGGAAATCTACTATCGTGAGTGCTTATGACTTCTACTTTTTGCCTCAGGGCGACATTTGAAGGAAAGCCTTCGCTTACCACTGTTGGGCTTTTTACTCCATTTTGTTAATTCAATCTTATTTTCCTCCATAATGAAAATATATAACAAACAAAAAAATCTTCAGTTAATTAAAGTTAATTGTTAGTACTTTCGGTACTTATGGGTTATCTCCCTCCCCCCCCCCCCCCCCACTCTAAAATTTTTTTATTTGAATTTAAATAATGAGTAAAAATAATAAATTACTTGTTTAAACAGGAGTCCAATACATATTTATTACATACAATACATATTTTATACATACAATATCAGACGTCTGGCAAGACCTCCGGGGAGACAAATTGCCAGCCTTATTATATATTTAAATGTGTAAATCGTAAAATGCTAAAAAAAATATACTTAAAATAAAAATTTTCAAAAAATATTTTACATACATATTGAAAGCCACATTTCAAAAATTCTACCTAAAAGTTCAAAAACTTAACTTTGAAATTGCAGTTTTATTTCATAAAAACTATATGATTGGTTGAAATGTTTATGTAATCTAATAATTTCAAGCGAATCATATATATATGTAGGTATATATATTACCCCGAACCTTTTTTCCTTTTTACTTTTAGCATTCAAAGTCAAATAACTTTTAGAATAAAAAAGTTTTTTCCAAGCTATAAAATCTTTATCTACCTCATTTCTGGAGCGCTATCACCTGGTCTAAGTTAAATGACCTGAGAGAGAGTTCATTGACCCGTACATGAACTCTAAATTTTCTCACTTTTTCAATTCCCGCGAGATGTTTCAATAATTTTTAAAAAAATTTCAAGTGAGTTAAAGTACTTTTATAAATAAATGATTTTGTCAAAAAAATTTCGAAAAAAAATAACATTTTTTATAAAAAAGGTTTGAATTTTTAAAAAGTTGACATTTTTGATTCAAAAATTTTACATCAAAAGAAAATTTTTTTTTCAAATTTTTACATCATCTTATTTAAAATCGCTTATATTTTATTTTAAAATTTTGAAAAATATTTATTTTTGATATATTTTTTTTGATTTTAACAATTTTTAAAAAAACTTTGTGTCAATATTTTCAAATTTTTAACTTTTAAAGAAAACTTTATGCGAGAAATTTTTTAAAAAACCTTTTAAACCATGCCTATCTTAAAGAGCTCAGGTTTTTAAAATCTGAGTTTTTACAATCTTTTACATCCTTTTATCTACATTTTTGAATTATTTTTGGTTTTTAAAAAAATTAAAAAAATTTTTTTATAAGCCCTTGAACAATATGCACAATTTTGCTATGTTTCACTATATTTTGGCGTGTAAAATAAAAAATTTAATATTTTTTTTCATTTTTTTTGCATATTCATAAAATAAACCTATTATTTAACCATACTACGGTGAATAAATTGGAAAATATTTTTTTTTCATTTTTTTAAAAAATTGTTAGGGTTACACCAACAAAATTTTTGAAAAATTTCAAACTTATCCAATTTTTAATTTTAATATCTTATTTTAAAGGAAATTATATACTGATTATGAAAATGAAAAAATATTTTAAATTAATTTTTTTTAAATACTTTTTTTAGCCTTTGAACTTGAAAAAATGACAAAAATTCCAACTTTGACCTCAAAAAAATTAAAAATCAATCGATTCATTTCAAACAAATTACATATTCGGAATCAGCGTATCAAACTCTACCAGAATACGTTTTAAAATTTTTGAATTTTCCATTTTTTTAATTTTTGATTTTTCAGGCCCTTTCAAATGACCTTAAAATTGGGACTTCACATATATTCAACAAAAAAGCAAGTTTTATATATTTTTAGAATCCTCTTATCATTCTAAATAACAATATTAACTTTAATTTATCATAAATTTTTAATTCAAAAAAAATTCATATATATTTGTATATTTTGTATATACGTGTATAATGTACTTAATTTAACCAATCAAAAAATTCATTTGCATTAAAAAATTTTACATTCTCAATATATCCAATTCAATTAATGGCTGATGGGTTTATTTATTCTTCTCAGGAAGATAATAAATTTTTGTTATATTTCAAATTAAGAGTTTTCAATAGATTTAGTAGGAATCTATTTTTATTTAAATAAATAGGTCTTTCTAATTTTGATTAAGGTTTTTTAGATTTTATATAGATTACATATTATTTATTTATAATGTCTGCTTTAATTTATTTTTAATGATAATCTAAATATCAACGTTTTTTAGAGGTACCAATGATGTTAACGGAGGAACGAATGATTTTTACGGGTTTGTTCAGATCTATATCATAGGGTAGCAATGATCTTTAACAGAACTTAACTCTCAGGGGTACCAATGATCTTTAACTGGACGTAGAATCACGGTAGTACCAGTTATCATTTTAAGGACCTAGAATCACGGAGATACAAATGATCTTTTACAGGACCTAGAATCAACGAGGTACCAATGATATTTTACAGGACCTAGATTTATGGGGGTACCAATGATTTTTAACAGGACCTAAAATCACCATACCAATTATCTTTCACAGGAGCTAGAATCAAGCGCGTATCAATAATCTTTAATAGGACCTAAAATCACAATACCGATGATCTTTGAAAACACGTAGAATCATGGGGGTACCAAGGATCTTTTACAGGACCTAGAATCACGTGGTACCAAGGATCTTTTACAGGACCAAGAATCACAATACCAATCATCTTTAACAGGACCTAGAATCACGCGGTACCAATGATCTTTTAGTGGAGTTAGAATTTTACTAATGATCTTTAAGTGGACCTAGAATTTACCAATGATCTTTAAGTGGACCTAGATTTTTGGGACCTAGAATCCTACGTCTCGAGCGAAGCGAGAGACAAACAGGGGACCGGCTAGTCTTCTAATATATAATAATTTCAAGCGAATCATATATATATATATAATTTGTATATTACCCAGAACCGATTTTCTTTTTACTTTTAGCATTCAAAGTCAAATTACTTTTACAATAAAAAAGTTTTTTCCAAGCTATAAAATGTTCATCTACCTCATTTCTGGAGCGCTATCACGTAGTCTAAGTTAAATGACTTGAGAGTGAGTTCATTGACCCGCACCTGAACTCTAAATTTTCTCACTTTTTCAATTCCCGCGAGATATTTCAAAAAATTTTAAAAACCTGTATTCTACGATGATTCATCTCCAACCTCTATACTACGATGATTCATCTCCAACCTCTATACTACGATGATTCATCTCCAACCTCTATACTACGATGTTTCATCTCCAACCTGTATACTACGATGATTCATCTCCAACCTGTATACTACGATGATTCATCTCCAACCTGTATACTACGATGGTTTCTATTCCATGTACAAATGACTAGAAAGACAATGTTCAACTTTCTGTTCACATTTTGCTAGATGTAAGATTTGATATACCTCATTCGGGGAGACGATGCTACATAAGTTATTACCTATATACTACGATGGTTCATCTCCAACCTGTATACAGCGATGATTCATCTCCAAACCTATCAGTTCATATTTTGCTAGATGTAAGATTTGATATACTTCATTCGGGGGAGGATGTTAGATAAGTTATTACCTATATTTTTGCCATTTTTTCACGATATTAAATAATATAATTTATCAAATAATCAAAATAAAATTCTGTATTCAAAGAATCGAAAAATATTCTTTAAAAAATCAAAAAATATGAAACTTTCCTATACTCATTTTTTACATTTAGGATTTGAAAATACCTATAAGTGATCAAATTTGCGGTTTACTTCTAAAAATTGTCTCCAAAAACATTCCTTCAAATTTTACGTAAAATATATGTGTTATACTAAATCGGCCATGCTGGTTTCATTTCTAGACTCATTTTTACATTTAGGTTTTGAAAATACCTATAAGTTATTAAATTTGCGGTTTACTTCTAAAAATTGTCTCCAAAAACATTCCTTCAAATTTTACATAATATGTGTTATACTAAATCGGCCATGCTGGTTTCATTTCTAGACTCATTTTTACATTTAGGATTTGAAAATACCTATAAGTGATCAAATTTACGGTTTACTTCTAAAAATTGTCTCCAAAAACATTCCTTCAAATTTTACATAAAATATATGTATTATACTAAATCCGCCATATTGGTTTCATTTCTAGACTCATTTTTACATTTAGGATTTGAAAATACCTATAAGTGTTAATCAAATTTGGGTTTACTTCTAAAAATTGTCTCCAAAAACATTCCTTCAAATTTTACATAAAATATTTGTGTTATACTAAATCCGCCATATTGGTTTCATTTCTAGACTCAGTTTTTACATTTAGGATTTGAAAATACTTATAAGTGTTAATCAAATTTGCGATTTACCTCTAAAAATTATCTCCAAAAACATTCCTTCAAATTTCTTCAAAAATGGGGGCGAAAAGCCAAATAATATTACCCCAAATAATTTTGGATTTTTTTAAACTAGTGTACGTTATGTAATTAAAATATTTTAGCTGAAAGTATAGTTTTTAAATTTCATCAATTTTGAAAAAAGATATAAGTAGTCTTATAAATTTAGGTATGCGCTGAATACACTCTATTTTAAAGGATTGTTGACTATTTGTTCTCTCGTGGTATTTTCAGGCCAGTAATTTTGAAAATTATAAGAAAAATTTCGCTCCCCCCCTCCCGAATAATTTAAAGGATGTACACCCCTCTCGATATCGCTTGCACATAACCCTTCTCCATCTCAATATAAATTCTGCTACTCTATGAAATATAAGATTTGAAGTTTTATTTTCAATAATTAAATACTCTAAAAATCAGTAAGTTATTCATAGTAGTATAGCTTCTTTATGAATATGAATTTGTATATGTTAA